>JADWOT020000009.1:1815837-2310277 GCA_036345935.2 Taenia hydatigena
CCTCCTCCTCCTCCTCCTCCTCCTCCTCCTCCTCCTCCTCCTCCCCGCCTTCGCCTTCGCCTTCGCTTCCGCCTCCCTCACATCGTCGTAGTAACACGAGTTTCGCAGCGACTTCTCCCAACTCCCCTCATCCACTGCAACTGACGGCGTCAAAGGCAGTGGTTTTGATCACAAGATTCGCCTGTGGTGCAATGTCACCTTATGGTTCTCAACACACCGATGGCGTTGTGTGCGTTCACTCGTTTTCTCTCAAAACGCAATTCCATTCTCCAGGGGCTAACACAACTCGCGGTTTCTTCTTGGACCCTTTTCCTTCGAATGCAGAAGGGGGAGGCAAGAAAGAAGAAGGAGAAATAGGAGCCTAATTGGTCTTTTGGTACCTCATAGATGGCATTTAGTGCTATGGTTGATTTGTGTTGACTTGCGGTGCTGATTTCTTGATGTAAGGTGGATCTCAGAGAAATCGTTATTCATTGTGACTGAAGCACGATTACTAGAGATGATGTCGGTTGTAGCAAAAGGACATGGAAGTGAGTGTGCTGGATGGGTAGTGGCGGGTGAATGGATGTACGAATGAGTAGAAGAATAAATTAATGGACAATTAGTCGTCCAATGAATGAATATTAACCGCATTTTGTTTTCACTTCTGTCGAATTTTGAATAATTGATTAATCCTTTGAAGGTCAACCAGCGTCAGGTCAAAGTTAACGCTTCGTAGGAGCAAATTAGCCTTTTCTCAAGCATTAAGCAGATCTAAAAACATCGAACTCTAAAATGAACCCCCCTTTTAAAAAATGTCAAATTTAATAAGCTTTCGCCAAAATGACTACATTTGTTGAATTTTTAAGCCTAACCCGTTCGAATCGGTTCCACAGTAGTAGTCAGTCAAAAAACACTTCAAGTGTCACTAAGTTTCGTTCCCTTCCGACAGCCCGAATCAGCCGCCACTTTTTGACTACATAAGCAGACTGTAGATTGGGGCGTATGTGGACTTAATTTCCACGACCTCAAAAGCACCAGCGCCTCACATCCAGCAAAAAGTGCCTACGTCACACAGAAGTACAACAACGCAGGCGATTTGCGATTCTCTCACCGACTGCGTATTTCAGTGGGTGCATAAAACCACCCTTCTCAAGCTGAAGCTGTAAGGTGAAACTCTAGCGGCATGGCCTGTGGATGTGGTTGTGGTTGTTGCGGTAACAACTGTTGCGGTTTCGACTGTGGATGGGGATGCTGTTGTGGTCGCTGGTACGTTGTTCGGGCCTAATATTCTCTTCTTCCACATCCACACTGATAATAATGATAGGCGGCGAGTATGACGCTTCGCTGGCCGGTTATTGCACGTCTACTTCCACGCTGTCGATAATCAATGCCAAGGAAGTGTTCTGATTTCTTCCATTTTTAAAAAAGATGGCATTTTTGGCACTTAAGAAGCACGTCCGCTATGGCATTGTTTAATTTTGCTTTAGTCTAATGACACTAGCCCAAGGTCGGATGTTAAGGGAATCTGATTGAGTAAACCCTTTGTTTGTTTGTCTGGAATTTCTACATATCAAACCAATTGTTCTAAAATTTTGTTGCTTGATGATCTTTGCTCCTGTCAAAACTGCTCATGAATGTCTTGGCTTTTTTGGTATTTTCTAGAAATATCTCCCTAAATTCACCCTTTTTGTCCGTGGATCAGGAATTTCGAAGCCCTTCCCTCGGTATCGATTTTTTTACCCAAATCGTTTTCCTGTCAACTTTTCTTGTTTTCCAGAGGAGAATAATTGTTTCAAGAATTTATTTTTCTTCATCCTAGACCACTTTTCTGTGAATTTGCGATTCTCACTTTACTCGGAATTCTTTATGTTTAAGCTGAATTTGGTTTGCTTGTCAATCGTTCTTCTGTAATTTTGGAATGTCAAAATTGATGTTTCTGACAAAGGCCATTAAGAATTAACTGAGCCTTAAAGCCGAGTGGATTTGAAATTGATTTGGACCTTAAAAAATCCGTTTGCTTCTATTCGATTTGTTGCCCTTTTCTTGTCCCTCCTTCAGTCAGTTCATTCTGTGAAGGGGTTTGGCATTAATAAAAAATAATTGGAATGTTTAAATATTGGAGTGTATTGCGCAACAATAATGCGAACAGTCACTGAAAATTTTACAAGCTCCTGCAAAGAGAGTAGCTGTGAGGCTACGCCATGTCGCCGAGTAGCGTGCTCTGTAATCTAATGTTTGGGCTCCACCATTTCTGTCTTTTATGGGCTTTTCGGACACTGTGGCATCTTTTTTGAGGACTAAAATTGCTACATTCATGCCTTATTTTGTAGCATCAGATACTGCAAAAGAAGTAACTTATGTTACGAAATAATTTCCCGTCCTTTTGAAAAAATATTTTAGCCCGTCCAGTTCGAAATCAGCTATTCCCATAACAAAGTGACTTCTGCCCCGCGAACTTTTAAAGGAACTTTCAAATAAGGTAACCGTTTGCATATAATACGGGAATTCGGTGTAGTAAAGCAATCTTTTCTGTGACCACCGCTGTCACTTTATTTGTCCAGGTGTCAATGTTTGCCAAGAGGGTGCAAAGTGGGGCGCTAAATATTGGATGAAGAGCTTTTTATTGCCTTCCGATTTCCCAAAAATACATAAAGGCCAAAATTAGTTCATTTTTATGTCTTTAAATCCAAAATCACTTTAATCAAAGTGGCAACAGAGTGATGATAATGCTTTCATCAATCTTCTGTGGGAATGCTGCGTTCGGTTTTATCAGTAGAGTGCCTGCACGTTTTCTTGCAGGGACCGAGGTTGTGGTGGTTGTAATTTAGACAACTACTCCTACGACGTAGGACCCGGCTGGCATGGCTGTGGTTATCAAGGCGGACATCCCTCCTACTGTGGATGCGCAGGCTGCGGACAGGGCGGTCGTGGTGGGTTCTGGTGACACTGATTGATTGGATAATGGCTAAATTAGTATCGTGAATCTTTTGGCGTCAAATATATTCTCCTTTCTCTCTCCCCACTCTCCTCTCGCCTTTTTCCCCCGATTCATTCACCTGGAAAAGACGAATTACTTCGGCATTGACCAATTGGGCTTGACTTTGTGAGGCTGATCAATATCCCAGTCAAGTGTCAGTCGCCATCATGGCAACTACTTCACGCATAGTATGATATTAAACTTCTAGCAAAAATTCGTCTGCTTTGCTCCCATCGCCGTTCGCCTAGTGATAAGGCCTTGAGGCAAATATCAAGGCGACTGGCACCAAAAATAGCTCCAAAAGCACACCCATCGGAAAGTCCCGTAAACAAGGCAGCGACCAAGGTGAATGAAACATAACCCAAGGTCGCGTACTCGCGGGCTGGTAGGCAGCCAATGGGCGGAGGGCAAATTGCAGTCAGTGGCGCAGTAGCGCGCTTTCGCCGGCCGGTAAATCGCCTTGCCCCAATTTGCAGGCCTGGGCTTTGTCTTTTTAGTCCAGAAACTGGGCAAGACTAGCACTAATTTCGCACAAAAAAATCTTTTTGTTTTTTTTGGGAAGCAATTTCAAATTCAATCGTATTTTAAGAAGCGATTTGAAGGGCATGTGAGGGGCGTTATGAGTTTGAAAAAAGCTCGAATCCGGTGTGGGTAGTGCGTTTCAAAAGCCGCTCCCATCGCTTTCGCTAAGGACAACAGTGAGATGCTACAAATTCCAGTCTTCTTCAATAATTTAATGGAAGCTGTAAGAATATTACGCGCTTCTCCAACCTTCCTGGGGATTCAATAGGAAATGTTTCCCCTCTCTTCTCTCACCCCCATGCAAAACGCATTTTAGGTGGATTAGCGCGAGCCTCAGAATTTCAAAACGCCAGGCCTACCAACTGACTCATCAAGTAGCTAGCAGTTCTGTCTTCCAGAATTTAGGACACAAAGAGCTTTGCTCCTATCACGTCCGCAATTTTCGTTCGCCTCATCTCCGAGACGAGGCAGGCGAGGAAAGAAGGTCGGTTAAAAAACCTCGACCTTACTGCTCAACACCGTTGTAATGTCTCAGAAAGGGGAGGAGTCAGGCCAACATGGTACAGCAGGCTTAAGAGAACTGGACTGACCGACTGACTGACTGACGGCATTCAGATGCGTCTCAAGTCTTAAAATGCCTTTTAGAATATTAAAACGGGTAGTGGCAACCGTAGATTAATCTACTCAAGACGAAGTTATTGAAGTGCTTGCGTCAAAGGGCATGGGGTCGGAGTTGATTTCTTGTTTTTTTATGTCAATTCGTACTTTAAAAATGACACTTTTGTCATATGTTAAAAAGATGTTTTGGTTTGCAAGATTTGTCACGAGAATCGTGCTTTTCTTCATAGGATGACAGATGTGCATTCTTTGATGTGATGAAACAAGTCTTTGGCAATTTTGATCAATCGATGCGAAAAAGGTGAGCCTGAAGGTATCTAGCGCCCTTGTCAATGTTTGGCAATGCGTTCCTGCTATTCTTGTGTGAGCTAGCTTCACAATACGCATTAAAGCTCATTCGATTTTTTCCCTCACCGTTTACCTCCATTTTATCGATTCGATCAGCTGCCTATCACCAGTCTATTCGTAGTTGACGTGAGATCGATGGAAACGGTGGAAACGATTGGGTGAAAAAATGGACTGTGAAGCAAGCACACAATGATGAGAAGTAGTATTTTTAGTGCTGATTTGGAAATAAATATCGGGCTTCTTTCTACGGCTAAGTTTTTATTTTAAGGTCAATTTTTTTTCCAATCTCAATCTTCAAAGTGTTTCTAATATTCTTGGCATAAAGTGGAAATCATTTGGCAATCCGATTGATGATAATAATAATAACAACAGTTATCTGGTAAAAAAAAAAACACTATTTTAGAGTTTTGTGGATCTTTTGCATAATCTTGAAAATTCAAAAGCGACCGGGAAAAGGTTTTTCAAAAACGGCGGGAGAAAAACTGTTAGCAATCACAAAAGGTGATAAAATTGTTAACCAGATGGTCTCAACTTGTAAAAGCCTGTGGATTTTCTGTTCCTCACAGTTTTATAGCCCTTTTATCGATTTTAAGGGCACGCCAGAGTGACAAAAGAGTAGCTGAATTTGCTCGACAAATTGTGCCTACTTGTTGTTATCGCCTAAGTTAAATGCGATAATAAAGTGCGGTAGAGGGGAACCAAAATTTTTGACTGTAAATTAAAACATAATCCTTAAATTTCTTTTTAAAAATGATAGCCATCTGACTGCACTTTCGGGATTAAAATTGTGTCCGGCTTTTTAGTACATAATGGATGCCATTTGGTGTTGTCAGAGTAAAATTGGTAGAATTTATTTTTTGCAAATAGAATTTCTTTATTCTAGAAATTCATCTTCAGTTGCATGATATAGAAACGTTGAGGAAATGGTGTAAGAAACTGTCATTAGTCAAATAGGTGCTTCTACTATTGACTAGATTGTCTTAAATTGCTTTTCAAAGCTTGAGTATAAGTACGAACAATGCAGACTAAAAGTGAATAAGCAGTCCAGGAGGTAAGTGCTGGGAGCATTAGAAGTACAAAGACCAAGGCTGCACACAATTCATGTCTCACCAGCTAAATACCCTCAGAATAAACTTTTTACATGTCACCACGGTTAACGAGACCTACTAGACATAAAAGGAGAGGAAACACGGTTTTGTTGAAAAAAAGTAGAGAGAAATAAGGGTAGATTTTAATAACGGATAGCACAAATAAAGTGAAGAAATTGAAAAAAAGGATTAATATACTCTTCTAGACTGCTATTTACCTCGTCCAAATAAAAAATTATCTTCCATTGCTAGTGACATCCAGTTCACTTACTCAACGCTATGAGAGGGATAAAAATGATTGTGTTTGAAACTATCTTTGGTTTCCTTACATTAGTGTTACATAACATGGGATCGTAGGTCATGTCAGCGCGTCGGAAGCAAAGTGGAGCCCTAAAATGCGATCGCTATGAAATTCTAGTTATGTTCGGTACTGCTAAGACATTTTACTTTAGCTCTAATTAAGTAGTGTGTTTTTCGAGGGTAGAGAATTGCCGGCAATTTGGGTGTTTTATGATTTAATCAATAGGTGGCATAATTTGTGCTAATTGTGTGTCACTATTTTATTCCAAGACTAATACAAACAACGCCAATTTTAGTTAAAAGCCAGTGAGGATGTGGTTGACTACCGGTTGATGTGAAAGGGAGACTCCAACCAAGAAATGGATTAATTTATTCATCCTTCAATGAGCATCTACTGTAATCCCATGGATCGTGTTATGTGTGCCACAATGCCCCTGACTCGAGAAGAACATCCAACATTTTTAGCATTGGGGTGATTTGGAAAGTGATTTGGTGTAGCTGATCAGAACTTTGTCTACAACTCCAACAAATAGTTGTGTGAATGGTCAAACTACCACAAAAAATATCCTTTATTGATGCAAGGGTTTTTAAAAATGTGCTAAAATGGAAGTGTGAAGAGTGGCGACAGGGATTGCATGAATACAGCACCCAATTCGGTGGCTAAAATATGTACCGACTCAATTTTTTCGTCAGCCGTCCTTGAAACCTCCCTGCACCCACCCAATTAACCGTTAACTTCATCCATAATCTGCTTATCCATTCATTTTTCAAAGGGTCGGGTCGGACAGAGACAAGAATTGAACTGTTCCTATTCGAACACTCAAGTACAAACAATTCATTTCCGTCTCCAAATAGGCCAACACTTGTCTGAATTCAAAGCCCTCTACCTCTACCGATTAGACTCCGTCTAGGCTTTTTAAATTAATATTGTTCAAATTCACCAAGAGTGTATATTTTAAATCCTCGGAGCTCAATATCTCACTCATTAAACAAAATGAGAGTTCTCAAAAATCCTAGTAGGTCACTTGAGGTCGAGCTAATGGAGTAATGGTTAAATTGGCGGTGTTGAATTTGGCTGCGGTAGCAAAACACGCCAATTAAACAATCACAATGCCTCAACATTTTAAATCCCAAAGGATGTGTTTTTGAATTAGGCCTTCTTTGGCAAGGAAGGGTTTGATCTGCTTGCCATTCCCAAAAGCTTATTACAAAAAAATTTAATAAAATCACGTTTTGATAAGCAATTTTCTTCTGCAAAGGGGTGCTAAAGGTTCGTTTTACCTTTGTGGGAAGTTGGGTAAACTAAGACGGAAGAAATCATTTCATTTTCGTTAGTATTTATCATGGTGACGGCAGAACAAACTGACATCTTAGCCATTTTAAAACCATTTAATTTGGTAGCCAATTGATTGGACAAATAGATGAGTGAAGGTTTAGTGCTATTGAGGTTGTCTAGAAATTTGACTACCTGTACTTTTGACACAACTTGCCAGAAACGTTGTTGAGGCTGATTGCTGCTACCCTCGTAGGAAACGTCCGCAAATGGAATCGTGATGGCTGCTAAGTAGGGAGGAAAATCAATTGTGTGGCAATGGAGTGGATGGATTGCCCTCTAGTGGCAAGGTTTTACTATCAACAGCATCTAACCAACTAAAATAAATTGGCAAAGGGTGGGTACCGGGAAAAATGAATAAACCTCCTTTTTCTGCATGATGTAAAGTTGCGAGCGTCAAAAGCCATGTGGTCTCTCTAAGACCTCTATAGCTGTACCGCAGTCACAAATGTGTTCTGACCGACGAGTGAATTATGAACCACAATAGAGGCCTGAGTAGACGGCAAGGAGATGGAGGATGGAAGCAGCCGATACGGTAAATTGAAGACGTCTAGTAAGATGGATGGATGCAATCTACCCATTTTAGCAACTGCTAAAATTCAAATTTAAACCTCTTAAAGCATAAGAGAAGGAGTAGGAAATTTTGTTTTGCAGGCTTTAATAAGAACCCTTATGAAATGGAATCATTACACCCAAAAGCTATTGACAAATGCAACCCTTCATCATTGCCATTCCTTGGTGCATGCACCAGTCCAGTCTAGTCCAGTCCACCTCAGACACCGTAAGTCAGTGGTACTGTGTGCCTGCGCGTGACTTTGTGCGCGCAACAGTGTGTGGTGCCGAACAAAGACCTCAGCAAACGAAGCCGTGAATATTTGCACCCGCTGCAAACTTCAGACACAGTTGGTATAGTACTGAGACATCCAACCGCCCAACCACTCAGTAGTAATTCTTTGGTAAGGAAAGCATTTCAAAAATGCTCATGCATCTGTCAGAGGTGGCAATCCTCACTGTGATGGTTCCCAGCCCACCACCACCACCGCCATAGCAATTCATTTCTCTAATACGCCGCCATTTGAAGACCGATTAGCTCTCTGATTCCCCTTGTGAAGAAATTGAGGGAGACAAACTGAACATGAACATTTGTACTTGAAAGTCAGCGTGCACACGATGAATAGCCCACACTCAACAGCTTTGTGGATTTGCCAGAACCGTTGGCAATATGAAGCAGCCTCCTCCTTGATGTTTCAAGAGTATTGACTGTAGTAGCATACCCTTTAATGTCGAAAACTGAGGGGTGCTGATAGAGCATCAGTGAGGCAGAATGATGCCAAAATGAAGCAGGATAAAGTGTGAAAGAAGGAACGTCGTTTGTGGTCCCTAGTGAATGTTGGTTTTTAATGGGTTTTGCAAAATCACAAGTTTGCTGCTGGCTCGTATAACCGTTTCGAGGTTTCCCCAAGAGGGTTCGAGGGCCTTGCAGAAGATAGACCTGAGGCGAGACCAAGACAACGAATGATTGATGACCCGTAGTACATGAAACCGGTTTCGTTCCCGCAAAAATTAAGCAATAATAAAGGGTGGCCTTTCTGTCTTTGCTCTCACAAGCTAAAATATTACAATTGCGCCCAATCGGTGCCTTTTTGATGATGCATCGAAGTAACGGGATCGCAACGAGTCTTTCTCTCTCCTCCTTTCTGTTTCCTGCAAAGGCTGCAAACAGCAATTTTTGCTCTGGCTATAGAAGCAGCGACAGCAGTATGAGTCACGGTTTATCTCCCCGAGATATCTTCCCCTCTCCTACATCCGAAGAGACAAAGGCAAGATTGCTCCTCCCGGACAGGTTCTGGTCTAGACAGTAACAAACCTACGCGTAGTGGAGGCAGGACGACAGACACACGCGAATCAGTAATTACCGTAGCGGTACTAAGCAGGAGTTATCGCTTCTGCCGTGGCAGAAGCAGCAAAATCATTATTTCAGGTCATGAGTAGGATTCAGATAACAAAGATCTCTTTAATCGTCAACGTTTTGTTGTTGTTGGCATTGTTATTGTTGGATAAGCATGATTTAACTGTGGTAACGGAGTCCTCTATTGCAGTGGCTATCATTGTCACGTATATGTGACGCCAGAATTTCCCTTCCTGAATCTGCACGTTGCAAAATTAGGCATACTTAATCAGTATGAGGTAAATTAGAAGCATCAGAGCCCTAAAGAGTGTTTTTAAGACCCTGGTAAAGGTGGAAATGATAGATACGAGACAGTCGATTTTGTTCTGGAAGCCCATACTATCTGAAACTAATGAAAGAAATTCTTGTCGTGTCGAGACTTTTGATTTTGCAAAGCCTATTAAAAACCAACATTCACTAGGGACCACAAACGACGTTCCTTCTTTCACACTTTATCCTGCTTCATTTTGGCATCATTCTGCCTCACTGATGCTCTATCAGCACCCCTCAGTTTTCGACATTAAAGGGTATGCTACTACAGTCAATACTCTTGAAACATCAAGGAGGAGGCTGCTTCATATTGCCAACGGTTCTGGCAAATCCACAAAGCTGTTGAGTGTGGGCTATTCATCGTGTGCACGCTGACTTCCAAGTACAAATGTTCATGTTCAGTTTGTCTCCTCCAATTTCTTCGCTAGGTGTAATGATCAGAGAATTATCATACAATAACTTAATAACTAAAATCTAACACCCTGTGACGGTACACATGGATTAAAAACTGTTGGAAGGCAAATGAATACTGAAGGCTTGAAAGGCACCAAATTTTATTCAAATCGTTGAAATGTCATTTGGTTTGAGTTCATTTAATACAAGGCTCTTTCCGTATCACTTTCCTGACGAGAGACGAAATAGACCGACGGTGGAAGCATATGGAGGATGTGAAGCGGTTTACAGCGTGTTAGTGCATGGAATACAAGTAAAGACACTGCTTAATGCCAGTTTTTTTTTTTCTTTTGCATTCTAGCATGATACTGACTTTGAGAGACAAGCTTTAATAAATGCCATTAATTTGGCATTTTGCGACATTAGACATCTGTTGTAAATCCATGATGTTGAAATCGGTGAATCGAATCCAAGATCCGCATTTCACTTAGTTCATGAAATTCTTTCAGTCTCCATGACACATTGAGAACTACTGCTGCTGACTCATAACTGGTTTGTTATTTAATTAAGAGGTAGAATTCACCGACAGCATGACCCTATGTTTTACGATGCTCAATAACTAGGTCATAATGGTGGAATCTAAGGACAGCCACCTGATTGGTGGAGGTCTATCCAACGGCAGAGCGGCACTTAATACTCCTCCCCTCTGATTGGATTGTATTTTATTAATTCAGTTTTTCTTTTTCGTTCAATAAATAGTGAGCAGCGCCTGGAGGCGACGAATCTCAGTCCAGCTGGACTTCTGCTGTTTGGCATTTTGAATAGCTAAATTTGCAGCAGTAGGTAGTCAAAGTCCTGCCCACCTTTTCATGGAATCAATACCAGTGCTTGAATGTATTTTACTAATGGCAATTTTATTAGCCTAATTAGTTGGGTGGAAAAATGAAAAAGATATATTTCGCACTGTTATTTGCATTGTCCTGTACAGACGTCAAGCAGATATGCAGGCAGAAGTGAAAGGGATGATGTGCTAGGGAGAGACACTTCATCAAAAGCGCAGATGTTACGCAACACCTTATCGAAATACTCTTGAAGAATTGCAGAATGCTTATTTTATCCACCACCAAAAATGGCCTTCTGACACACACAACCGTGCGATTTTAGCGTGAAGTCGAATTTTCGTGTGGTGTAATCCAGTTTTCCGGTACATTACCACGATTGTTAGAATGTTTTAAATGAGTTCTGTTTTGGCGTTTTATCATAATGGAGACATCGGGCAGGGTGATAACTTTTAAAATACAGCTTTGAAAGCCGACTTTTCTTATTAGCGCCTCGAGTTGAGCCACATCCCAATTAGCTATGAGCAATTACAAAACTCCATTCTTACCTGGCACCATATCTATTTAATTTTTTGAAGGAGTTTGGGCATTTGAATAAAACCGATGGTCGATGATGTGAAATGGAATCTCATTTTCTATCATAGTTCAATCATCTGGATTGCGCCTAAGAGAGAAGACCGCTAAAGGCAAAAAATGAGTAATGTTACTAAAAGAGCGAGAGTTTAAGATTGCGCGGTAATCCCCTTCAGTGAATCATCAGCGCACAAATCCAGTGCAGTTAAGTTGCACAGAACCGACAGGCAACATTGGGATCGTATAGAAAGGTCATGACGGGTCAAAGTAAGTTCACGAACTGTTTACCTTTAATTAAATTCCAAGGTGGCAGCTTACAGCTCTCGCAGATGGGAGGAGGAATCCAAAGGAAATCGATTTTATTTATCCTGATGTCAGTAGTGATTTAATTACTACTGGGTTCCATGTTCCGCAATGAGAGCACTACGTGGCAAATTTCAGCAAGGTTGGGGCACTTTGAAATGCCAGGTAAACAACTCCACGGTGGCTTGCAAAGGGAGCTATAAATCAGGATGCCAGTCGGAATATTTTGGGGATCGTCATGTGGATGTTACCATGATGTCACTACCACCATCACCATTACCAGAATTTTATGCCCTGTCAAGATTTTCATTGCCTAAATTCTGAGTTAAATCGCCTCAACAATTGGAGGTGACGGGGACCTGTGCCTATACCTCATTTCACTTACCCTCATGTGTAAAGCCGCTTGACAATGCAGTGAAGGCCGAACCACGTGTTTTGTGGCGCGCCAGGTTAATCATCGATTTTTTCAAATGGGGCACTCGAATCCGCTCCTCGCACATGACTGGTTGGTTGCCAGTAGACCAATCGCCAGGAGGCATTCAGTTGGCGTGATTTTTCTAGCCCCGCTAGCTCAAGATTTTTCTGTTTCAAAGACGCGTGGAAAGAGGAAAGTGCAATTACAATGTCGTGAAGGAGGACGGCAATAGGTGGGCTGTTTTCAAAGGCATTCTTTTTTTTCCGACACAATGAGTAGATGTTCACCCAGCGAATGCATTTCTCAACTATTTACTTTCACTCTTTTCCCTTGAGGTTCGAAGGCACTCGCTGCCCATAAAAGAGAGTGTTTGAAGATCTCAACAGTTGAGGCATACTTTGAAACAATTGGAGCTGAATTTCGAGCACTCGGAGGAGTTGCCCAAAGAATCCATGATATCACGTGATCCACCGGGCTGAAATTGCAGAGCGGAATTTAGACCGAATCGGTTGTTTTGCAGGCAACAAATGCAATCCAGAATTAGTAATGTAAAGTGTATGCATAATATGCGACAGATTCAAACACTACAATTGTATGTCTAGGCTTCCACCTGAAAATGGCGAAATCAACGAATGGAAGAATTTGCTAGACTTCAAGGGATGGTATAGTGGCACCACTTGTCCCACGAAGGGTCAGCCTAGTTGAACTCCTCAATCCGGCTTCTGCAGTGGTTCTTGACCCTCCTTTACTAAAGCTCCACCGATTCGGTGATCCCCAGTAAATGGTCTTCGTACGGCAACCGAATTGTAGTACGCTTATTTTAACGTACTTCTGGAGCAAGAGGCGATCGGTGACCACAAACCTAGGGACGAATCCGACGCCATCGTCTCTCCCCCTTTCAACACGCTCAACCGTGATGCATCTACACCCAGAAAAGCATATCCTCGTCCAACTCGTTTGTAAGCTCCCTCGGCGAGACAAGTGGGATCCACTGAGTCCCAAACCAATCTTCCTTAGGCAACTTGACCACAGCAACGAAACGGGAATCGCGGTGTGCAAGACTAAAATCATAGCCATCGTCAACTCAGAAGAAATTTGGGAGTCGCATCATCCTGTAACATTATTTATTTTTCAAAAACAGAGAGGAGAAGGGAAGGGAACAGAGGGGAAGGGAGAGGGAACGGAGGGACAGTGGACGATAGTGATAATGTTGTTTTTGTCTAATATTTACTTTTTTGCCTGTATACGCATGAATGTGTGAATGTTTGCGCGAGGGCATGAAGTACATTGAGACACATGTAAAGGCAGATGAATGCTTGAGTCAATCAATTGATGGGTGGATAGGTGTTAAAGCTGCCAACAACAATGACAACCTGCTGCTGGCATAGTGTAGCTTGTGCGTGGTTGTGTTACACAGTTACATATCTATCTGCCTGTCTAGAAAATGAATGAAAGGATGACTTGATGCATAAAGGTGATGATGAGACGCGACGCACAGCAAGAAACACACTAATGCATAAGAGAGCCACGCAGCTTCGCGAGGCTAGAAGACCAGAAGACCAAAGAACGAAGAAAAGAGCATTAATAAGGGGAGGGAAGGAAGGAAGGTAAGAAATGTTTGCTGCAAGGTTCGTGTTGCATTTGTACTTATACGTGAGTGAGTAATTTTATGCCTTTAGTTATACCGAGAGGCTGTTGTTGTGGTGGTGGTAGTAGTAGTAGTAGTAGAGGGGTACAAAAGTAGAAAACGATAGCGATAAAAAATTAAAGTTCTCAGTTGCGTTATGGAGTTGAGTGGAAGGGGTGAAAGGGGAGGGAAGAGGGGGTAATAGCCGTATTTTAGCCAATAATAGCAGTAATAGCGGCACCGTCAGCTCCTTTTCCAAACGATTGGATAAGCTTCTGTCAAACAACCGGTATCCCTTCTTTCTACCTTTTTTCTTCTCCTTTTGCAACCGGTATAAAAATAGGTGCTACGAAGAACTGTGTCGAAGCGCGCATATTTTTCTTGCAACGTTATTTTCATGTCACAAAAGGGAGGTGCGATGACTCCTGTTCGATGATTGTTTTCTGCTCATTTTCCTTTCTTCATTCTTAAACAATGATGACGAGGATGATGATGATTCTAACGATGAGGGAGAGGAATGAGATGGGGACACATCTTGGCATGCAACACTGAGGGAGGAGGGGACTTATTTAGACACAAAAATACGATGAAAAGGAAAAGTGGGGTTACTTGTGGCAGTTTTTGTGTATGCAGGCTAATAATAGTGGGGGGAGGGCAAATGCAGAAACACTGAAGAAAATCACCATCATTAGCAGCAGTCAAGAGACCAAAAATAGTTCAGTGGGCACGCGGAGACAGATAAACAGGGTGGAGGAGGGACTAAAAAATACGGATCCAAAGGGGGTCCAAGGGTGTACGTATGCATGTTTGCGAGAGGGGGGGGGGAAGTGTTACGATTAGAATAAACAAAGACACCGAGTGATTTTATACGTCAAGTACGTTCGTATCAGAAAATACTCTCTTTCTCTTTCTCTCTATGGTTCTGTCACTCTCATTCAATCTTGTCTTGCATGTTCTAATCCATCTAACTAAACTGCGGGAATGGAGGTAGCCTCGGTGGGTGCTGCAGAAGCCCCAGTCGGTGGTGAAGCCCGACGTCTGCCCTCCCCGATAGCTCCACATCGATTTGACGTAGAGACAGGTGGGATTACCACTCCCGCCGCCGCAGCCCCAGAAAACGGATTGACGGAGAAACAGAATCCTCCACTACCATTAGTGTTGGCAGTAGTGGTAGCAACAGCATCGCTCCAAATGCTTCGTAGGGCAGCGTCCGAGTTTCCCGAACCCTCCGAGGATAGGCCATCGGAGGCTCCACTATTTTTGAATAGGGTCACTGGCCAACCGGAAGAGGCAGTCATACCGTCAGAACCCGTGTGCTGGTGGTGGTTATCGAAGCCCGGTGGGTAGGCGAGTTCATCGCGAATACATCCACCGTCATCGCTGCTGAGACAGAGGGAATCCAGGGTGTTGATAAAATCGAATCCTCCTGTCTGGTTAACATCACTGCCCGGAGTCTTCATATTCTCCAACATGAGATGATGTTGATGCTCCGAGGCCATAGTGTGACGTCGGAGGAGGGTAGGACTATGACCAGTCCCGACGACGATGGGAGCTCCCGCCGAGAAGGAATGGCGAGCTGAGCTGGGCCAGAAAGTCGTCGTAGAGGTGGAGGCACCACACACCCCATGGTGGTCTGAGAAATCTGCTTCCGGATGAAAGTCCACGGCTAGACGGGGTGAAACAGACAGGTACTGACCTCAAAACTTAGTTTTCACTAGAGCGCCCCCATCGAACCACATGTGTGTGCTGTTACGATGGTG
The DNA here is from genome assembly GCA_036345935.2 of Taenia hydatigena. Classification (NCBI taxonomy): domain Eukaryota; kingdom Metazoa; phylum Platyhelminthes; class Cestoda; order Cyclophyllidea; family Taeniidae; genus Taenia; species Taenia hydatigena. Next base: position 1,831,134 of record JADWOT020000009.1, read on the forward strand.
GTTGCCGCTATGGCAACAGCACAAACGCGGCGACCTTAATAAGACTAGCTAGAGAGAGAGCGAGATGTCACATGCTGCGAACTAGCACACACACGAGATCAATGCACACGCACACGCAGCACGCGATAACGGCACAGCGAGGCGCATCAGACCAGCGTACCTTACGCTTTTTGGCGTCGTGTGCATTTCTGCAGATCACAGAAGCACCAGCCAGCTAGTTTGCTCAAAAAGTTCATTTTCTGGGAGCCGGATGGACGTTGCATGACCCTAATCACACAAACGAATCGGACAATTCCTTTGTATTCGTCTTGGGTATCGATTACCAATCAACCTGTCGAGCGTGGACTCCGCCAGAAAGTGCCACAACAGTTAACAGATCCAACGGCTCAATCTGAAATTCATCTAGCATACCTTACCCCATGTTCAGTTAGACATCTCATTACACTTTGATGGCTAAAAATCGCTTAAAGAATATTTCTTGCCTCCTTAACCATCGTTAAGTGCGTTTTAAAATGGCGATTACAAAAGGTCTGTTGATCAAATAACTAAAACACCTGAACAAGGCTATACGAATCGAGGCAAGCCTTCCTCCTCGTACAGAATACAAATGCACAACAAAAAGCCGAGTCCGATCGGGTGGCGGGATCTGAAACCTCATTATCGACTCTAGTAAGCCAATATTTTGTTACACACACGTCTAAATAGACCAAACATTTGCCTAAATTGGTGTCCACCCTGCTTTTATCAAATAAAAATACAGACAAATGAATCTAACCATGCTTTCTATGCGATGCCGCTCGTTGCAGAAGTAGCAGACACCGATCGGCAGAGTAATTTCGTCTTTTTCCAGCAGCCGCATTTCCTAATGGGTTAAATATGATGAAGAACTCGAATGCACGTCTACAATAGGTTAGACATATTCGATGGTTTCCTGATCAAACATAAGGTAACGAACGGGCGCAGCCTTTGTGAAGCAGAAATACAGCAGCCTACAATGTTAGCTGGTCGGGTGTTGAATCATAGCAATCACTAGGTTAAATCAGAAACATGCAGCTTATATGCATGTGTTTAATACTCAGGTAGAAACAGCCAGAAAAAAGCTAAATATGAGCAAAAATTTTTGCCGTATTCTAGCTGAAATGCGCTTTTTTCATTGTGTGAAAGCTGCAGCAAAAGCAACGAACGCCCAGTCTGATATCAGCCCAAAGAGAATTCTCTGACGACATCTATGGGGGTTGATCGCTGCGCCTAGCTCAGCTACCATATCAATCCATTTCCTTGCGTCAACTGCCGTTCATTGTTTCGAACAGAATGTAGCAAAGTTGGCTACAAAATTGAAACGCAGCCGAATGAAGGAAACAATACAACACGTATTTTTACCAACACATTCTATCCGTTTGTCATGCTTTCTACCTGAAGTTAGCCGCAAAGGCAACAGACGTCACGAACACCGCGATTCCCCCGTCAAACGGGGAAACAAAAGTACTCGAATTAAACCAAATGACTCAAATCCAAGTAGCCATTCTGGCAGCCTCCAGTCTCATTCGAATTAATATTGCAATATTCAACTTCCCCCGCCTAAATTTAGATTTCCCGATTTGACCACCAGTTATCAGAGGTGGGACAAACAATAAAGGCGGTCGAATAGCACCGAACATGGCGTCGTCTACTAACTAGTTTGGTCTGTGCTTTTTGTGGTTCCTGTTTGATGTGCGTCAGAGAAGCAGATTAGCTGGCTTTGGAATTTTGATTTCGAGCGAACCTTCTAGACGGTCTGCCTTTGACAGGTCAAATGACTATAATATCCAAGCTGCAAAATTTAAATGAGCCTAAATAAAACAAACGCTTTCCACATACTGTTACATAACTTATTCTAGCTAGCATTTACTGCGAATTTTATCAAAATGCAGCTACAAAAGTAGAACATTTCAATCTGATCAAATGTCGCAAATCTTTTAGATGTAAGCTAAGCAGCCAAAAACGAAAAAAGTAGTCACAGTGCATGATATAAAATTTACATGATCAAAAAAACGTGCTGCTGCACGTATGTAATTGAAATAGTCAAAGTGCGAAACTACTAGTGTTTTCTATCGGTCTTATCAGCCTTCAATTTAATAGAAAAAACTCACCTGTCAGTCGCCTCTCCGACAAAAATCCACTGAGCAGGTTGACCTGAGCAGGAACAGTCGCTGAAGAGGTTGAGAAGACAGTATTCTGCGATGCGACACGTGCCTGATGGAAGGGGCTGTTGTGACACGAACCCGTGGTCTTCTCAGATGGGAAGAAGTCTGTACCAAAGGCACCAGCATTTCCACCACCTCCAACAACAGCAGCGGCAGTACAAGGAGACCCTGGCAACGAGCCTGCTGCAGCTGCCGCTGCCGCAGCTGTTGTGGCGGCCGCCGCAGCTGCCAGCTCCTTCGCCCGACGTGTCTTACTCTTAGACTCTGCCAAAATCCGATCCAGAACCTCCCGTGCTTCATCCGAGTCCATCTGCGCCACATCGGGCCACATCCATGCAACCGTCTTAGAAGTTCTGCTATCTTCTGCCTCATCGCCAGCCGAGTTGCTTCGCGTTTTTCCCGCATTGCTGCTTCCAGCCGATCCGTCTTCCAATTCCTCACTTGCCCGTCTCTCGAACTGACGCATCACCAAATGACCAATCAGTTGCTTTGCCTGTTGAACTCGACACTCGGCGGCCTGGTTGGAAGTCATTCCAAGCGATTGGTAGGCAGAGATTTCGAATTCTGATGTAGCAGAAGGACCGCGAGCCGCCTCCTTAGGAGGACTCTTGATCTCCGTCCCAGTGTCCTTCTGAATCGTAGTAATAATCGAACCCTGAGTGCCGATTATCTTTCCCACCATGTCCTGTGGGACAGAGATTTTTGAGCGCGCGAGAAGAATGCGCCCACTGGAACCGCTCATGTTATTTCCACTCGACGCGGATAGACCGTTTCCAACACCACTGTTAGTGCCACTACTAGTGTTAAAGGTAAAGGTCTCAGCGGAGTTAACAGCGGTAACAGCAACACCATTGTTGACGCCAGAGGTTATGGGATTGAGTGTGGTTTTGAGAAGCGGTGAAGGCGAAGGAAGCGATGCATTTGGTAGGTCGTCGGGGCTACGACTAACTAGGCGTCCTCCACTCGTCCCATTGGAAGCGCTAACCGATCCGTTGACGGAGAAGAGAGACATGCAACCAGGTATGGAGCTAGTGGAGCCACGGCGACGCTCACTTGCCGACATCTTGCTCTGGGTGATCTCCTGCGCCCGCGTTGAGATCAGCTCAGCCACGTGGAGCGCGATTTCCGGTGGAGCCTCTATTATGAAGACGTGATCTTCATACTCTCCTGGAGTCGTAATCAGCGCCCCCGTCTCTTCCCGAATTAACTTGATTTTCTGACCTGAATAGAGAGTGAGGAGTAATACCAATGATGCAATTGCAATGAGTCACATGGTCCATTATTTCATCGTGGGTAGGTTAATCACAAGAGCAACCACCCACCCAGCGGCTAATTAGAGCTGATGGCATCATAGCTAGTATCAGTTAAAAATAAACCAGCGACTGCAGACAGACACGTGCGCATCTGCCCATATACCTACCTACATACATGATTGATTTATGGAACGAATACAAGGAGCTCATATTACTGGATTCCATTTGTGTGATGGCTCCACGTGGCTAAAGCATAGAACAGTAAACAGACACAAATTTCAATTTTGCGTTGAAAAGCAAAATGACCTGAGAAAGTGGTGCCCGCATGACTATTTGATGTGTGAATGAAAAGATAACACACAAGTGGCAGTAAGATTATGATTATGTGTTACTTACGAGTTGGTTCGCCAGTATAACACTCAAGTTCTTAAATTAACAGTTCTAAACTTCAAAAACTCACAAGACCCTCTCTCTCATTAACTTAAACACACCCACGCACAAAACAGAATTGGAACAGACATGTAGACATTCAGAAAATGAACCAATCGCCTACCTCCTTTTCCAACAATCTCGGAGACATGATCTTTGCTGGGTACTCGAACACCCAGTTGCATATATGAGGCCTTAGTCTTAGCCTCCGTCTCTCCGTATCGATTGCGAAAGTGGGCAGAAATTCGACCGTAGGTGTGGCTGGTAGAGCGTCGCGAGTTCTCCTTAATTCGCTCCAACTCCGGCCCCACAATGTAGCCGCGTTTCTGTGCGACCGAGTTGTAGAAAAGACGGTCCTGCATAAACAGTCCGGAAGCTTGGCTGCTGGCAGCAGCATTGATGGCAGTCCAACCGTTATCACAACGTGGAATGGGCATGGAAGGAAAAAGCTCTCGTTGAGGTGGACGTCTTGAAAGCACCATTGGAGAACAGTCGATAGGATTGGAGTTCATGAGAACGTTGCTACAAGACGCATCGGTTTGACGTTTAAGCGTGGCAGTGAGGGGATAGTGATTGTAGAAAGGTGAATTCTGAAGGCTATGGTAGTCATCCATCACTTTGTTTCCAGGATTTGGGGTGGTAAAAGCACTACTTATAATTCCACTCGGATACTTGTTCATGAGATGTGGTGAAGCCATTACAGCATAGCCATTCGTCACTGGCTGTATGGGGGAATTGCATGTTACCGGATTGGACCTATTTGACGGCATGGTTCCTAGGCCGCTATCTTTGTCAAGAGAGAAGGTCTTCTGTGTGCTAGCCGGAAGTCCGAGCGTGTTTAGTCCCGTAAAAGACGCCCTATTATTTGATCCGCCACTATACTCACCATTATGCATAAAAGTTAACAGTCGATCGGAGATAAAGTCGTCATCAAAACTTGCAGTTGTTGCACTTGGCATCATGGAATGCCGTGGAAGTTCTATTCTCACCTACGCATAAATACTTTTAGAGAGGGGCTTGTCTCAATCTCTTCGTCTTCTGGAGCGCCGTTGCCGCTGCTGTCGTCGACGTCGTTGGCTTAGCACAGAGCAGACAAGAATGGACTTGCAGGTTAGCGAATATCAACGCACACCCAACACACACACAACCAACACAGGCACTACTTCTTACGGCTCAAACCAGTACGCAAACGAGGTTGGCTTCTTTCAGCCAATCACTGCGCCCTTGCCGCAACAACTGTCATCTGCTGCACATCTATTGGTTTACGCACCTAGTACTTGAACCAATTGATGGGCTGCAACACCGCTGTGTCATCGTCTGCTCGGCCTGTCGCCTATTCGTCGAGTGCGCACGTGCGACCGTCACCGGCTAACAGCCGATTATACGTACGCACACGCGCCCGTTTACACTGTATGCATGCATACGTACATGGGTGCGTGCGTGCGTGTGCGAGGTCGATACTTGAATGCAGACCGCGCGCAATGCTGCAGGCGTAGGGGCGTGTGCATGCGCTACGGCTGGTCCAGTTCGTTGGACACGTGCCGGTAAATGGCGGCTGACTCATTGCTGCTGCCCGGGTGTTTTCAAATTCTGTCTAGGTGGGACATCAGACCAGTCCTAAATCAAGTTTACTACCACCATCACAACCCCCAGCAGGTTAACCAGCTGGCTCTTGCTTTGGAGTAGTTAGCATTACCATTCCAGTTTCACGTAATTGCTACGGTATTTGCAAATAATCAGTCCCATGGTGGAGATTCTGTGTTTATTTTAGCGGAGCTCGCTAGAACCTATCAACTCTGCAAACAGCATGCTTTATGCGAGCGTCGAAAATTGCGACGCCAGTTCAAATTAACGTAGTATGATCGTTCAATCAGGATTTAAGAGTTATGTGCCGTAAGGAATGGATGCACTGTAGTGCATGCATTGAGAGAAGGTGCAAATAGACCCATGAAATAATCCGGTTGCAATAACCTCAGATACCTGATATTAGTCATTCCTAACCCCCCGATTGGGATGATCATTTTACCAGCCAATAAACGCTTGCGTGGGAACCGTAATTTTCCATTCTACCACTCCTACGGTCAGGATTGAGGTGGCACTAAAGAGAAACCTTTAAAAAAGTAGTTTAATTGCGGACCTTCCTCTTCATCAATCCCAAATGATGCCAGGGCAGCAGAGCTGTGGAGTTCACAAGGTCATAAGTCCAGTGTAGAGCGCTCAGGTGCTAGCACCAGTAACCTAGGTCACAGTGCACTATCGATCCAATCACCTGAGCCGTGATCACGACACGTAAATCACGTGATCTCATAGATTTTTTGATTCGGCCTGCAAAAGATCGAGGTCACTTCTGGCACTAAAAAAGTTTGAAATTTTGAGCTTTTTAAAACCACCTGCTTACTGTGATTGATAATGCTTTTGCGTAGCAATTCTGCTCCAACAATGCATCGGTCATTGAACCATCTGCTTGCCTATCCATCTGTCTCTTCCCCACCCTTCCCCACTGATCTGCCCAGAGTATTGTAATGAGGACTGGATGTGTGAGGGTAAGGGGCAAAATGTGAACTTACAACCGTCAGGCTGATATTACCGCTCGAAGCGCAGAAATTTCCTATCAATTAAGCAGTGAAATTTCTGGAGGTAGGCAAAAAATTAGGGCATGCAGAAACTCACGCAACTACACACATGACATTTGGCAGAAATAGTAAGCATGTGTTGAGGAGAATATCTACTTACACATCCTCGATTAGCCTTTACCATCACTCTATCATGCACCTCCCATGGGGATGAGAGGGTGGAAGTCAATAAAATATCATCCACATAGCATTCAGTCGAAGTTGAAAGGCTTCAACTGCCTTAGCTATGGCTTCATGTGAAGTGACGTTGAGAGCTCTGAAGGTGGTCCCTAAAATGCAGTTCAATGTTTATGGTATCGAGATCTACTCGATAGAGTTTCGCCACTCACCCCTTCCAGGTGAGTCGGTGGGCATAACAGGGTTGGTTGAGACCACCTCATCTCACCTTATTTATCAGGTACACATTGTTTACTGGACTGGGGAATCTATCTTGGAGTTTTGAAACTAACAATTTTATAGTAGTACGATTGGAGCTATTAAAAATAGATATCATGCTTATTTTCATTATGGGACGAAAGGCGGAGCTTTTGGTAGACTTAAATTTGAAACTGTTGTAACTAATCAATCTGTTCCTATTTTTAAAAATATTAACTCGCAATCGTTCATTTGGTGAATGGAACAAACCAAGTCACAAGAGATAGCGTCTACCAACGTGAGGGTCTGTGCAAATCATCAATTTAAATGCACAAAACCTTCCATCTTATCGAGTAGATATCATCTGAATGCATCGTTTTGAGTGAAAACATGACCTAACATCGGGAGAAAAGAGGGCAAATGACAGCGAATAAGGAAATACGTAGATTTCACGCCTTAGATTCACTGATATTTTAAAGTTGGTTGGTTAAAATATTTTGCTAATATGCGATATGCAAAGAGTAAGGGTGGTATCATCAAGGTGATGGCTATTCTTAAGATCTACATTTTTAAAAATCCTATCATTGAGTTCCACAAAACACCTTATAACAGAGATAGCAACTAAAAAGTGGAGTTGGAACTAGTCACCTTCGATCCTCATATTGACCGTTGAGGAACTTCGCAGCCGAAATGTAGACAACCTCAACTTTGTTTGCTCTAGTTTCTTATTTGTAAGATTAAAAAAAACTAGGCAAATGTAGAAAAAAAGGAACTTGGCTAGAAGTACCGGAATTGGCCGATTTCATAAAGTCCGTTTATCGTTGGGAAAAAAGTCATGTAAGTGTTCTAATATTGAAAGAGTAATAAGTGGTAGGACACTTTTGAATTACGTCAATCTGAAGGGAAACCAGAACGAAGATAGTATTCAAATAATTAGAGTGGACTCGGTCATCAAATGTGATTCACCTTGAGTAGTTCGAAAGTTCACTTCAAAGGTTTTAATGAAGTTCTTCCTCCTCGTGACCTAGGTGAGTTTTAATGGCTAGAGGTCTCCCTCGGGCTGTTCGGATTTATGGCGATGGACCACAGATCTCTAGCTATTGTGTGGCAGAAACAAGAACACCAGTAGTTGCATCCCTCTCCGGAGGGGCAATCGGAGACACCCTAGACTGGCAAGTGAGTCACTGGCGTGGCATCGTCTAAATGCGGTACATAAGGCATAAAAAGATTGCACACACAATAGGACAGGAAACAGTGCTTCTCTGAGTCACCACTCTGGTGTCGTGGGCGGTACCTGTATATGACTCAACCTCAGGTGGGTGTAGGGACATTCTCTCGACATAAAATATGATATTGCAGGAGGGCAGTAAAAGCCCTCTTATTGCTTTAACTTAATGAATTTGTCAGCGTCTTGGCGTCACAGCATCCTGCCCACCCCAATGGCCTCCTAGCTGATCTGTACAGTACGCCTTATTACGCCTTTGGAGAGGACTCGGGGCTCTACATCTAAATGAGCCAGCATCTTGAATACCACACCTAAACGCCTCCTGTAGACGGCTGACTCCTCAGTGGCTTCAAATCGAATCCTAGACGAAACAACACCCGGCGTCCCTCACAAAGTTGACCAAAACTGTTTCATATTGTGGGTCCCTCTAATTCGAAAACGCATAGCAAGGAATGTTGGTTGAAACCGACAAATAGGAATCGAGTTAAACTGAATTCCAAAGTTGTCAAAAATTGTCATAACCTCAATCGTCTTCCATCTTGGAGTGCGTGGGATGTAACATAAAATGATGTGGGCAAGCAAATCACTCGAAGGTAAAAGCATCACGTGTAGAAAGATTATCTTGTCTTGGTGATACACGCCAATTAAAAGTGACGGTCTTACCCAAATACCATAGACTATCAGATCCCAGAGCATTAGCTTGAGGAATCATCAAATTGTGTTCCTCTTCTTCCTTTCGCAATATAAAAACGTACTTTCGGGAAATAATGGCTTGGATTGGATGCTAACTGACCTTACAAATGAGATGTAGATGCTGAATTCCAAAGGAAGATGACCGAGGAGGCGAATTGATTTTCCCACACAGCTCCTAAAACTCTCATTTCGCCTAGTCCAACTCAGACGCAGTTCTTGATCAAGCAATAGCCAAAGCCGAGATTCACCTACTAGATGGCTCAGTTTGTTCACAAGGTACTTCTTACTTGGAAACAGACAAGACTGTTGCTATTATTAAAGGAGCACAAGGCCTAGCACAACAATGTATGCCCTTGGGGGTATTTATGGCGCACTTTAGGATGGGAGGAAGCTACCGCCTTCCCTGGTGACATTTGCCCTGGCAACTGCCAACTTTACTTGGCATTAGACAGTCACATGCAAAATAAGCATTTCAGAAGTACATCTGCGATAGAAAAAGAGTTGACTGGGACTAGGCTACTTGGTTCGAGGGGAACGAAATGTAGGTTTGTATCGCCTTAAAAAGGATCACTTTAAAAGCATAAAAACCGTACAAGTTCATCTTTTTATGCCTACTTATCAAATAAACCTTACCTTGCAGTCAGACTTATGAAATGTGCATCTGCTATCACTAATGAAATGGATAGGATTCTTTTCATTGTGCAAATTCACACAATTTCACTTCCTGTCTTGTGAAGAATTAAAATTCACGAAAAAACTCATGATAACTGGGTGGCCATAAATAGCGTTGTCGACGATGCTCAAATGAGGAAGAAGGCTATATCTTAATACCAGTATTTTATCCAATTTCCTCTGTGGTTTAGGAGGTCAGCATTGAATATTCAGGGTGGGTAGAAAGGGGAGGAACGGAAATTCCTCATTAACTTAGTCGAATGATTACTGATGGTTATGCCTGATAAGAGCTGCGAATAAACCACTAAATTAATCAAATATTCAGCTCTACATGCATGGTACGATACAAATGAGCAGTGGCAGTCAAGCCATCACGCTTTCATTGTACCCGAGTGAAAAATGTTATTCGACATCTAGTTAACGGTGTCTGTGGCACAACTGCCCTGGGAAATTTGTGATTTAAAAGTACAGCAGCTAATTTAAGACAACACAATGATGACGAGACTGGTACCAAATTGACGTCTTTCATCTCAGTAAGACTGTTTACACGACATGTTCCATCGCGTCTTTGTGACTAATCGAGCAGAAGGAGGACAAGATTCGGTCAGAGTATATCGCACAAATAAAAAGCCAAACGCGTATAATGCTTCCCATCTAAGTGTATGACAAATGGGAATGTGTTTGCATGTGAACCTGCGTCATACTAGTGTGCTAAGGGAGCACAAATACCAAGATATTGGAGCCGTCACGAGATGACACAGAGCATATTTGAAGACTGAACTTCAATCAATTATTCGACCAATCATTTATAACGCAGGCATTTTATACGTCAGCTTCAGTACCCTTCTTAAAGGGCCCATTGAAAATTAATAGTTTACGTAGAGAAAAATAGATCATTAAGACCGGGAAAATACGCCGAATAACTCCCTTCCATTTAACAAATGAACATCCCATGGACCTCAACACTAGTGCTACAAAAGTGCGAAATTTTAACTTGCTGTGATTCGTAAGTTGGTATTGGTGCTACTGCTGCTGCCGATGATGATGATGACGACGAGGTGGGTGAGTCATCGGAATGAGGTTTATTCATCTTCCTCTCTTGTACGGGGGTACGCGTATGAGTGCGTAGGTGAGAGAGAGGAGTGTACAAACATCACCTGCGCATTTGCATAGGGGTTATTTGTAGTGTATACGCACATGCATATGCACACACTCAAGCATACATGCGGAGCAACAGCGTGGATACATGTGCTCACATGCTACAAAAACAACGTGCAGCCTCATTATGCCCTCTCTTGATGGAATTGAAATCTTACGTTTCTGATGTACCCTTCTACTCCTCTTTCTCCCTTCCCTCTCTTCCCCAAGGTAATTTTATGTTGGGTGAGTAAACAAGGCGGCATAATTGAAGGTACTAAGCAATTAGACACAAATACTAAGAAAAAAAGGATACGAAAATACAAATTCAATGTGCACTTACCAGCGATGTACCATTTGTGCGATGCGATGGCAAGAAGTGGGAAATCTGCAGCGAAATACATCTCAATCAGCTGATATAATCGATAGGATGCTTGAAATCGATACGTAATCGGGCTTTCCCACATAAAAGCAGGCAGCCAGTGAACACAAGTACACGCCTCCATCTTCTGTTAACTCAGAACCATTTGGTAGAATAAGTCAGGAAAAATACTAATCAAATACTTTCCTCAGTATTCTTGCTAAATCTCTGTTTTTCAAGCAAAAATATTTCTAAAAATATGAGTCTAGTTTTTTAAAAGACTAATAGCTTTGTAAAATTTGACAGTGATGTGGAAAAAGTAGCAATAAATGGATAGCTCCAACACTTGGATTGTGAGATTTGTTGCCTTAAAATTGGAATGTCAGTCGACAAGGTCGATATCTCACGAAATTCGGCAGGAGGCGTTTATCCATTTAGCTCAGTCTAACTACAAAAATATGAAGAGAAACGTTTATCAAAAATGGCATTTGCCATAACTGTAGCTAACAAACTAAAAATCGGACATCTCAATTCGCCTACTTCTGCCCCCTTCGACAAGTCCCAAAATTGAGCTGTAAACGAAATCGACGGGAGAACTAAGAGCGGTTGACTAATATTGCTTCCCTTATAGCCACCTTTCAAACACAGCTAACATGTGCACACCCACGGGTTGCTGAATCATCTTACTATCTCAATTCTAGGCTAGGAATGAATGGAAGGAATAGGAGAGGCGGGTTGTTTTCAGACCTCACCATTGTCCAACAGTTGGGTGGTGTATCGTTGAACCAGGAGAATTTGACGCACTACTAACAACATTTTAAAGGAAAACAGACCAGTCTTTGGGGCGAGACCTGCAGTTTACGCAAAGAAAAAGAAATGAAAAACCTTAGGAATGTGAGCACACGGTTGACTGCATTTTGGCCGGCTGGCGTTCTCGTGGCGCGATGGACTGCAGATTGCGGAAATCAATGAGTTTTCGGCTTTCCAGGCAGTCACTCTGTAAGTTGGAATCTGGAATGGTGCCTAAGTCCTACCCTTGCAAATGTGTAAACTGGTTTTTAACCTCCATTTGACAAAGGCGAATTTCAAACATCCAGCGATTCGGTCACTACCTCGATCTCAATTCAACCCATTCCTCTGTTCCACTAAATTCAAGCCTATTCTGGGCTAGGCCAACGCATAATGAAATGTAGATTAACTGTTTCCACAAATAATGTGAACCAAGTCATTTGCGGTTATGATCTGGGGATACGACACATGCAGGTAAGTGTGCCATTGAAAAGTGGTTGGCGTACGGGGTACGCTCATAGCAAAATGTAGTCTGGTCTAGCACTTTTCTTGAATGAACCCATCCATCATTTGTCCATCCACCCGGTTAGCCAGTCATGCACTGACCCATTCATCCTGGATGTGGCTATTCATTCATCTCATATCCGCTCCCTCATTCGTTTTGCATCAATTTTATTTGTGTCCGTCCGCTACATATTCATGCACCTCGTATCCGTCCATTCATTCACCCATCCGTGCGCAATTACAGGTCAAAATCAGGTGTCCCCATCGCCACCACCCTGAAAGCACAGCTATCCATTTTAAATGGTTGGACATTGGGCTTACACTCCACAGCTGCAGTGGGCATGATCTGAGTAGACGAGGAATCGGAGCCGACTCACCTCACAGGGATCATTGGAATCCTCTCAGCCCATTAACGAATTCTAGAATCCCGAGGTTTGGAAAATGAAGAGAAATGGGGTGATAGGAGGTTTACACGACTGCAGAGGGTAAGCTGAAGAGCTGGATGCACTCATTACATGAAATCCTTGATGTATTAGTTATATCCAAAGGGTTGTCTCCCTCCTTACCTTGCAGAAAGTAGGGACCAACTTTGATGGGCAACTTGGTAGTGGTGACACGCAATTGCCTTACATTAGTGTGTTCTATCGAATGGTAAATGTTTTACGATGTGCAGTAACCAACTACACACCGTTTCATTTCAAAAAAAAATAAACGAATTGTATTAGACACAAAACACTTAAAAACTATAAAACTAAACACACGGGTGGGAGGTTAATTTTTTACGGTCACTTGGTTCACAAGACAGCTAAGGGTCATTGAATTAATTGCTTCGTTTTAGACACGTTTTTGACACTCCAAGCCATGTTCAAGACCATATCAAAAAATACATCGAATTTAAAGAATGCAAAACTTTGGACTGGGTGCGCCGATAGTCATCAAACTAACCAGATAAATTATCACTTTTATCACTGCGAAAAATACTTGTGAAGGTGTAATCACGCATCCCTATTTCCTTAAGTTACCTGAACATTTGAATCCATCCAGAAAATGGCCAGAAATAGCTTGAAGAGGTGATAAAGGGGTTCAGAAGTAGGCCTTTACCGTTAAAAGGAATGATTAACCGCGAAAGATCAGTGATCCCATGCTACGGCCAAACACTTACCTCAAAACCGCGTAAATGAATTTTAAAACATTCCACGAATCAGATTGCCATCACGCCAGTGGAGAGTACTCAAGAAAAACACCTGATTGGTTGATGGGTTAAAAATAATGAATTCAAAATGGAGATTAATTACACAAATTTCAAAACAATTGATTACTTACAACTGTAGAATATTATAGGAAAAAGCCTATATTTGGCTTCACTCTTGGTCGACCCCTACCAGATCACTATCCTGCTGTCATGGCATCCCGCTAAAGTGTAGGATTGTGATACACCATCCATCCCTCTGCTCTAGTTTGACCTTCGAGGGAACTGAATAGGGCGATTCATGAGGTGGCAAAAAGCAAACATTTTCAAAATAAATCATAATTCTCTTGTAGTTTCCCGATCATGGAACGTGTTAGTTGTTTGTTTAACGCCCAGTTTTGTAGCGGGTCACTTGGGGTACCGCAAATGCCACTTGAGTAGATGGGTTGGCCTCCAGGGCACCCTTAACCATGTCAACGGCACTTATTCACCCTAAGTGTTATATCCTCTTTCTCATTCAGAGAAGTCTCGAAGCGGTACGGTCATAACAAACCTATACATCAGCAAAAGAAAGTATTTGCTGCGAATGGTCGAATTTGTGGGGATTCACCACGTGAGGATTGAAACGGTGCATTCCCAATATCGTCTTTTCTACGACTCTCATTAGAGTATCAACAAATCGAGGCAAGCATTTAGGAAATGGCTACCCTATGTCTCAAAGAAGACATCTATCGCATGGTATGTATGATGCGTCAGGGAATGCAACATAGCTTCAGATTCCACTCTTAGGGAGGATATCAACTCCGGAGGCAAACATCCCAACACAAGCTACGTCAATTTCTATTTCACTTCTCTTCAAACTTGTGTCTGTCTACTGCCAAGAAAAATATTTTTACCAAGTGGACAGTGAGAATGAGGCAGCATCGATCTTCCTTGTTCCCTCCCATCCTCACGAAGTGAACCGAGAGGTCAAAGTGACGAATCTTGAAGCGGTACAGTCTTACAGTGCTTTTTATAATTGTTTATGATAAATAGTTTTTTTCGGCACACCGACTAGTGCCGAGGTTCTGCGTCAGCCGTAGATGCCTGCTTGGTCTTCAGCATCAAATCCACGGGGAATAACCTTGTATACAGTTTAATGCACAGCTAACTTGATTTACATAGATAAACTCTGATTAATGTCAACCTCACTACCTACAATTGGATCGGCAACTGTGTGCAGGAGACCGGGAACTACTGCGTAATACGTGGTTTTTTTCAGAGAAGGACTCCTTGGAGAGACGTTTGTTGCATCCCCAATATTTACATGAGAAAAGATCTCGAAGCCTTCGAACGCTAAGCGGTTGTTTATGGAACGAATTACGTGATTTATTCTCCCCTGCGGTGAAGTTAAACCATCCTACGATCGCATCTGTCCCTCAAGTGGATTTAGTACACTCTCGGGGGTCGTACATAATTTTTGGCAAAAGGGGAGAAGCTATAAGGTAAAACTAGGTTACTCTGACTGTATAATCGAACACGCCAACCGTTCGACCCTTCTGCAATGTGTATTATACACTAGTGACCACTACTAGTCATTTAGTTCATTCATACTGGGGCTGCTTGGCCAGGAACAGCCCTAAATGATGCAAGTTTGCAAAGAACTTCAGACCTGTTGGACCTTTGCAATCAAACAAACAATTTTAAAAAATAACCATTCGCCCCTGCAACACCACTCTCCCAGTGAGAGCCATGGTAAGCGCCCTCCACGACAGTTCCTTCACTTCGGGTGTCACAAGATAGTCAAACGTGTGAAAGCATCTGTGAGGCAAAAACGAGGATCATGAACACCTTCTCCAACCTTTTCAGTAAACTAAATGCTTTTGTTGCAGCGCGGCCAGCGTGGAAGACCTGGAGGAATCCGACCATGACGGAGAGAGGTGCAACCGGAGAAGGGGCTGAGCCAATTACCTACTAACCAATGCCCCATACAGGCCAGCTGTCTGTATGGTTCATGGCCAATCCCCATAACGCTATTTCTATGGTGATTGGCTGATCAGGAACCAATCACCTTCTACCACCGTACCTTGTCATCCAGTCATATGTGGCGATCTGCTTGCCTCGAGCAGTCCGATTGGTTGTCTCGAATGGGGCCACTACCGATTCACATCCCACGCCTAAACTTGTTGGCAGTGGGTGTTCCAACGGCTATTAGTGGAAGCGTTCGTTCCAGAGTTTGTATTATTTACAAAATGTAGTCTGCCAAAGCTGTGCATTAATTTTGCGTCTCCTGCGTCTAAAGCCTTCAATCGTCCAATTTCTTCAAAACTGAATGGGTATCGAGTCTTCAATTTGAAGAAAACTCACTATTTTATGCACCACTCTTTAAGGCTTCGGAGCGGTTTCAATTTTTATTCTGACTTTATGATACCTATCCACCTCAATCAAGATGGCTGCTCTTTAGAATATCTTCCTGAATTCATTGCCATAAACGCGCGGATGGGATGGGAGGCTAGTTGGCAGCAAAGTTCTGAAAGCCCGAAAAGATACACCTTTTCTCCTAGTTCGTGGATGGTATTGTGCCTAATCGCATTGGTATTCCGTAAATGCAATTAATTTTCGCAAATCTCCTAGGGAGTAATGTCGCTGGGAGTGTAGGAACTTACCATTCAACTGAGCAGATTCTGAAATTACCGCTTGTGAATGTGTTAGTTTCCGTAGAATAAGAAGGTATGGTGTTCTTCGTATTTTTTACCTCATGGTGGAAAAACTAGCAGATTTCTCATTGTGAAAACCATCTAGCCTGCACGAGGCGCGCCACGTCGGAAGCTCCAGAGAAGTCGATGTTGAAGGCACTGCATGTAACTTTAAAGCAGTCTTCATGAGCCATTTCTGATTAGATAAGCTCAGTAAGAGGATTAAGCTGTCGTGGAATCTCTGCGTAGGCATTGGTGCTAGCTTTTCCGGTAGAAACGTTATGCATTAAGAACCACTGAGCTAAATAACCTTTTGGAATGTGAACGGGAGTGTTAGAGCATACTACTAACTCGAGATGTTGTGGTTTTTCATCATCTATCGTCGTTTAATTCAGCTAGAGTCATTTTTTCCTGTTCACTATTAGGGGTTTTCCTTCTTTCCAGCCTATAGTTTAAAGAAATCTCTAGAGGTACTCAACGAAAGGCTATATTTAACACTTGGATAAATGCGGCTAGTACAAAATGCAAAAAAATGAAACCAACATTTGAACCAGGAGAAAAGGATTCGGAATTAGCCTGAACAGCTTAGGACAATCTCTTAGGTTAAAGTTCAACTTTACTCGGTTAAATACTACGTTCCGGAGGAGAGCTTGCTCTCCAAGACCTGAATGACCCCATTCCTGCATTTTTGTTCAATAAATTAATTATTATCCCCTGTCAGTAACAGGTTTTCGGTTCCCTGAGTCAAGTTTTGCTGCGGAGAAAAATCGGCGATCGGTAACATAAAAATCGATTTTTTGGGGTAGACAGCACGCAGTCCATGTGATTGACGCAAGGGCACCTCGACGCCTCTAGCCAATCAAATCGAAGTGGTTCACAAAGGCAAAGTAATTTAAACTTTGCAGGAAGACCAAGAAATTTTTTTATTAATGGCAGGGAGAAAAACGGCGTGAAGTGAAGAGACGCGAGGCGAGTATGACTACAAATTGTGGGATTTCAGATATCCCGGTTAATGGACACCATCGTGGGTGCATGCGTGCTTAAGGGGCTACATTAAACACACATCATTGTCACCCTAATGGGCATCACGTAGTTGCGTAATGCGATTTTGTGCGCTGCCTCCTGCGTGTGCGATTCCACACGTAAATGTCGTGCGTGTGAATTTTTCAAGAAGGATCCTTCAAACTTCTTTTGTTAAGAAATAAGACCTATAACAGCTGTTTCGCCCAGTCGTAGGCTCGTTCAGTTTTACTTGATGGATTTGAAGGCTGACCATAAGAGAAAGTGGCAAAATCACACTTAGAAAATCGCACAAATGTCGCATCGTATGATCTTGATCTGCATAAAACTGCTCATCCTATAGAAATAAACATAAAGCATAGGACATTTGTTCATCTACATCCAAAGATCCTGAAATTTTTCGTAGTTGCTGTAAATTTTTTTCCTTTAATCTGAATTAAAACTTGTCATTAGTCGGCGTTTTAGAGGTTTAAATTAGGTGTTCTACCGTCACCACTAGAGTTAAAAGTGCTAACCTAATCACCTCCTCCGCAGGTAAATACCAGACGACCCAATAAAGGTTTCGAGAGAGTTCTCAAGGTGGTTGGTGGGTGGGAAACGCCTTTGGCATGCAGGTGTTTGAATAACTTTGGATTGACTCAACTAAGAAAAGGGCATTCACAGAATTGAAGAGCACTGTCGAACACGGATTGCGCCACTCAAAATAGCAAAGGCGTAAATCCCGTAAGGAAATATATCTTCATTTGGGCTCTGTGTTTCTCCTCTCTCCCTCAGCCTTCATACCCTTGGAACGAGGAGATGGGTTGGAGGAGGACATAGCTTATGAGGTCGATATAAGTAAGGAGATATTTATGCTGCACCTAAATGTGCCTTCCTCACGAGCCGATGGCGTCTGATCCGTCAGGAGGATTCGCATTAACTGGTCGCCTCATTCCTTAAAGGTGCATTCAAACAAACATGCTTTGCAATACATGTTTAGTGAAAGTTGACGGGAGGCTTGGGAATGGATAATACGCCCCGGATGAAGGGTGTGAAGATAACCATGGGTTAGATAGGCTATTCGACTCCTTATCCTTTGAAACAAAGGGGTATATGATAGTGATGACGGATAGATAGGTAGATAGATAGATGGATGGGTGCTGGATGAGTAGATAGATTGATCGCCACTCAGGACCTGGTTCATAAGGCCATGACAGATGGTCAGTGCGAACTGGCTAAATTAGTCGATTCCTTAGCTCAGGTCTGCTTCCCGCGTAAACCACGGGCGCTGTGTGTCGGAGAGCTGTGAACACGACCTTAGAGCCAGCGTCCCAAGCAAAACACGCTAAGCATATTAATGCGGTTGGTCACATCTCCCCCCTCCAGTCGACTGCCTATTTAGATAACTAGTGTTTTACAGAACTGCCTCTTGTGTTTACTTTGGAAATAATACGAAGTTTTAACACTGCTAACTAACTTTGCGCTGATGTGCCAGCAGTCAATCCATTGAAAAGTTCCAGCAAACCCCACCTATCGTCGAAGGAAGGGTAGTACCGAAGGTATTTAAAGTGGAAGGGGCGATAGTTAAAAATCGCAAAATGTATTATTTTTCGTGCTTTTCACTTGAATACTTTTGCCACAGTCTGACGGTAACACCTGAGATGGTAACACTAAGATCGGATCTGGAGAGCTTTCAAAATGTCCCCCAAGTAGAAAGGAAGGTAGGATAGACTCACAAGTTATTGCTCTACTAAGGATGTGGAACCCTTTTATTTTCTCCCTTCCCTCTTGGGCTCGAAAGCCATAATTGGCGAAGAAAGCCCTCAAAGATGTCGAAAAATTGGCCGCTAAATTCCATTAAGCCCTGAAGTCGTGGTTGTGCAGGCAATAGAAATTATGCCAACTGGGCGAGCATGGCTTGCGACGGCTTATCAACTTGTCCAATTCTTAATCCCCTTGTCAATCGATAAGGCTCCCACCGGTGAGACGAATTGAATTAGTGGTACTAAGAGCATAGACTGGTACGAAAAAATCTTAACAATTACCTAAAATTATTGATCTCTCCAAATAAAAATTTTTCCACTATTTTATTGCGACTCAACCACAGTGTGAAAAGTGCAAATAATCATAACAAATATTCCATTGCATCAACACCTCTTGCCTTTGAAGTATTTACCGCTCAAACAACGTAAATGTAAGCAATGAAAAGACGTAATTTTTATAGGAAATCTTATTGTAATTTTCAGGAATGGATTATGTTCGCTATGCCAAGCAGCCCCGAATAATGCGGAAGTAAAAGCAGCACACTGTCTGCAAATCCCTCCTGACAGCTCTAAAATCAATCTGCCTTCTGTTGAGACGGTGTTGACCTCTTCACAAATAGAAGGTGATTTCTTCACTTCTGTGCTTTATAGTTTCGATGTTTTGACAACGCAGACGGGATTAGAAATGAAGAGTCTTCTGGGAACCAATCCATCAATATTAACCAATCCATTTTAGAAAATATTCCTTGTTTATGAACCAATAAAAGGTTTAAGCAACTGTCTAAAATTATAACCATGTCCAGTAGTAGACTGTACGTACTTTTACATTTTCGGCTGAAACTGTGCGAAGTTGATGCATAACCTGTCAGGAGTGCATTAATTTCCGGTGTAGAAAACGAAAAATAACAAACTACATCAACGTAACAATTTATGGTGGTGAGAAAGGGAGAAACAAATTAGGTCAACCACAAGCAGCCATTCAGCTGGCATGTAGTTGGTCTTAAACAAGGTGAAGGCGAAAATGACTAGGCATTGTTAGGGATCACATTACCGGTCTGTGATCGCTACAATCGGCGCGTATTTTAGAGTTGACACGAGAAACAGGTGCATTCAGTGACGAACACGGCTGTTCGAAGTGGAGGGCGCTTCGACAGGCGGGAATCATCGATCTGCATTCGAAACAGTCGAAAGAGTTCCACTCAAGCCCACAGGAGGTTCAATATACGCAGTTTAAACTAATTTTTACTCACCCAAATAGACTCGGGATTATTACTCCTTATTTTAGGGTCAGAAAGTGTCAAAAAGGTGAAAACCTTCGAGCAGTTAGTGATTTTGTTAGCTAAATTTCGTTTAGCCATTCACTCACTATCCAGATAATCGATCAGTCATTCAGTCAACCATAACACTAAATGTCATCTATGAGGTACCAAAGGACCAATTAGGCTCCCATTTCTCCTTCTTCTTTCTTGCCTCCCCCTTCTGCATTCGAAGGAAAAGGGTCCAAGAAGAAACCGCGAGTTGTGTTAGCCCCTGGAGAATGGAATTGCGTTTTGAGAGAAAACGAGTGAACGCACACAACGCCATCGGTGTGTTGAGAACCATAAGGTGACATTGCACCACAGGCGAATCTTGTGATTAAAACCACTGCCTTTGACGCCGTCAGTTGCAGTGGATGAGGGGAGTTGGGAGAAGTCGCTGCGAAACTCGTGTTACTACGACGATGTGAGGGAGGCGGAAGCGAAGGCGAAGGCGAAGGCGGGGAGGAGGAGGAGGAGGAGGAGGAGGAGGAGGAGGAGGAGGAGAAGGAGGAGAACTGAATCCTGTCAACTTCTCAAAAACGCAATCTCTACAACAACGCGTCAATCCACTGGAGTCGTTTTACTTTACCCTCGGCAGATGTTGAATACAGTCGAAAGTGGGCTGTTTATCGGCTCCACGCCTCATCAGAATGAATGCGCTCATGCCGACAACTGGTAGACTCCTCTAGCCAAACACCGCACCAACGACTTTCTCTGGTGGTTGTCCGATGCTGAACGTAGCAGTGCTTTGTCGGTGTTAGCCGGCAGTAGAATCTGAATGAGCTAAATCATTGTCAAGTCATTGATGCTTGGTTGACACCGAAAACCATCAGAATATGAAATGTCATCGGTGGGTCGCTCTGATGCACTGTAACGTGGCATTTGAGTTGCCTCTGATATGTGCCAGCGTGTCTATGACTGCTCTGGTGGTGATGGTAGGCCAATAATCGCGCAGTGTGATGAAGAGTGGAAAGGGACCTCAGCATTGACTGAGAGTGGGCTAATTAAAGGCAGATATTGGGGTGCAGTCCTCCTCCTCCTCCACCACCACCACCTACTGCAAATTTATGTGGAATTGGGGAGAGGGGGTTACAATAATTTGTTCGTCTACAAACCATTGTGAAGCCGATATTATGTAGGGGAGATGTATGTCGCACTGACTGTAAAGACACACTGGTTCTCCCATAAGAAATGTGCAGTTGCTTCCCCACCTACCGTTCCACTACGAATTCGATATCTTACAAGTTTGGTGAATTTCACTACACCAAGTAAGGGCACCTATTGATATTGGATCCTCATTTATGAAGTCTTCGTAAGTAGTACTGAGAGATGTGGTATGGTCAAGGGAGGGATTTACTTGTTCGAGATTCCTTAATCGCATGAGTCGGCGGACTTCGGAAAACACGAAACTTCTTCATCAGAATCCCTATTGGCCAAGAATCTAATTTTACTGTTGATTAACTCGTTTTTCGCTGTGTCCTCCGAGGTACAGCCATTAACTCGGCTGAGGCAGTTTGGCGTGCCGGTTGAAGGAGAAAAGCGAAGCTTCATGCTAATGTGTCTCTAGTAGTCTGCTAGTGACCCCTACGACTGTAACGTAGTTTTTGATGACTGCAGGGCAGAAATACTTTCGAATGCTAATTCGTCATGGTAATGCTGATGGTGAGTCACGCTTTGGCCTCCAATGGACGGGTGAAACGGGCTTGTCAGGTCAGAGGGCATTACAACTTAAGAAACGGTTAAAATACCCCACAGTAGACAGAAAGTCCCAAGTACAATAACGTAACCCTTAAGGATTGTAAATGTAAAATTACTTTTATGACAAATAATTTAATGTTGGCAGAGAAAAATTGAATGGTGACGGATATATAAAAAAATACCCGCAAATTTACTACCCTTATTTGAGAATCGCCATATATGGCAGAAAATGTTGTTTAAGCTCCCGCTACCGTGGCGATGAGGGTAGCCCTTAAGGTCTTAGCTCTGACCCCCCTGCCTTGTTTATGACCCCTCAGCACTGTAAACATGATCTAGCAGCGTGCTGGTAGCCTGCTTCCACCGGTTCATGCCTGCCTGTTTCACGGCGAAATAATGTTAGTCACCGGGTTTCTCAGTACATCAACCCTCATGCGGGTACACATCTGTCAAATTGAAGAAAAAAGAATTATACACGTTATTTCTAAAGTGATGGTACATACCTAAAGTAGGTAGGCGAAGAAATGTCTTCTTTTAGAAAAAAAATAATCGCCGTTGCACAAGTTTAATAAATGAATCCCTATTGATTTTCTTAATGTGTGCACTTCGGCTCTGCTAGCTGAGCACCCAATCGCGCATTTCCGCACGCTTGGTCAGTCGATAATCAATATTCCAAGCTGGCTAACCTGAACGCGCTCCTTGACTGTTCTAAAACAATCCACTAGCCGTCAGTTGGCTCTGCATTAATGATTTCAACGGCAATTCAAGTTGTTTGAATTAAGCTTTCTGAGAGGGCTAATAGGTTAGGAAAGGACACAACCGATGTGTGCTTGCTTACTCTGATTAGCCACATTGGGGATTGCTGAGTCAGGCAAAAGTGGCAGTATCATTGCAGTGTGCGATGCGCACATCGCTACACCACCACCGCGTGTGATTCATCATGTCCATGCGCGCATACGTTGCCGTGGCCACGAAAGAAGCACCAATGCTTTTCCTCAGGAGAGGTGTTAATAAGCCCACTCAAGGTTACGGCTTTTGGAACAGAATTCATTAAAATTCATCAGAGAAGAAAGAAGATGAGACACTTACTTGGGTTGAAATTCCACCAGCACGACAGCTGCGTGTGTGTGTGTGTGGGAGAATTTCGTACCGGCTGCATTTAGGGGAAGTGGAGAAATTAAATAGACGGATTAAATTGGGTATTTTCCACACACCCTCACACATGCATGTTCCTGGATGGTGGTCCAACTATCACCGAAGAAGTGAAATAAAGGTGCTTTTGTTAGGCTGCAATCATGGTCGTCTGAGTGTCAGATATGACCATTTTAAAGGCTATTTTTTGGGCCAGTGCGCTCAGCATTCGGAAGCACCTGAAAGCGATGAAATTTTTATGCTCTATCTCGAAACTATTAAAACCGCTTGATGGGAAAACTTTTCTTTTTTCGCATGAAGAAGTCTGCAATTTTCTTCAGTCATATCCACAATAAGTAAAGTTTTATTCTTCGAAAGAGGACAGGAAAGGATTAGGGCTTTCCTAATTAAGCCTAAAGTTGAAATGCGACACACCGGTCTGGACGGAGGCTCACCATTGACCTACGGACACGGAAGGAAGGCTATAACACTAAGAGGGCAACTCAGACGAAAAGCGTTCCCTTTGGTCTTCAGAACAATTGATACGACCATAAGAGAACTAAGATGTTGTTCGTTGGTTTTGTATTAAAAGGGGGGGAGCGCTACTTATGTTTCATTAGTGGTGTTGCACGCTGCGATGCGCGCTAGTCGACCTGCATGGGGAGAGAGTTGATTAAGGAAGTAGCACTGAATCTCAAACAGTAGTCTACAAGGACCCAATTTCTTTGCCACCAACCTTCTGTAGGTGGCTGTCATGCCTTCAACTCACGATGCGACTCTCCGTGTCATCATGCTGGTCACATTTCAAATGCTGGGAATGGGTCGATCGCTAGGAGCCAAAGTGGATTCGACAGTCCATCCCTACCAGATTTCAACAACGAGTGAGCTGTTTTTTGGAGTGTTCAATTCCCGATGTCACAAATATGCCACTTTGAGACTCCTCTGAGTGTGCAACATGCCGTGCCAGTAGGGAAGAGGTTATGGAGGCATCGGAATAGGTGGAACGGTATGATGCACAAGTTTTAAGATCTTCTCAATAAATTCCCTTGTATTTAGATTTTTGCGTTCGGATTGCTCCGGCTGTTGTTTTTGAATGTTATCCTGATAATGCAAAATATTTACTGATGTAAAGTAATTTGTAATTAGTCAATGTTTCACTCGATGAAGAATTTGCTTAAAGATGAAGCAGAGTACATCCCGTACCAAAAGTGGATTTGACTGCAATCCGCGTTCTACTATATGATTTTTCCGCTATTCATCATCGTGGACCAGAAGAGGTACTCACTGCTACCTTCGTGAGAACTCGATTACTGAAGGGAGAAAAGGCCTGCATGGCTGAGTTTATGGTTGCAATGGATTACTTAGGTGCGTTTATAAGATGCTTCCAATGACTGGTATTTGACGCCGGTCATTACAAGAGCATTCGAGCGAAGTGAAATTATCTGCAATAAATGTCATCATTACTAGATGATCTTTGATGTAAATAGAGGTTGAACTAAGCTGCCAACTTCTAGCAAAATGTTCCGTGGTTATCCATTTATCCGACCATCGAAAAAGCTGATGCTTTTTTTGAGCTCTCGTGACATAGCATGACCCTTGCCACCGTTCGTTTTACAAAACAATTCCAACACGATTCCAGGGCTGTGGAAGTTGCTCGTAAAATCATTTGCATGGAATTTAGAGAGAACGCGACATGTGGCATCAAAAAACACCCTTAAGAAATGGTTTAAGTGAATGAGGCACTCAGAGGTAGAGAAAATCAGGTTTGGGAAGATGATCCACCCTTGTGATTACATGTTACAATTGATGTTCAAATGCCACTTCCAGCCATATCAAAGTCTAATCCAACAAATCTTTGACATCAACATAAACTGAAAAGGCAAATCCGTGGATGGTGGACTGATGGTTCGCTTTAAGGAGATATATGTTAACAGATGATTGACAACGAATTTAAACAGCATCCTGTGGGTGGTAGGAAGGTAATGTGTCGTCAAATCCTCATCCGCATCCTCTGCATTCCCCTTGCTCTTCCAAAATGCTGAAAATCGCATTTTCTTGGCATTTTGCAGTCATTCACGCAGGAATAGAAGAGACAATTTGGGTGGCGGCCGGAGGAAACAGTTGAATTCTGGACCAACTTACCCTCGATGTGAACGTCTGATAGATTGCAATAGACTATGAACAAAGTGTCATGGAAAGCTTTCTGTGCCCAATCATCCTTCTTTAGGCTGGAGGATGCCCTACAGTGAACGAGTTTTGCATTGGGATTTTACCAATGTCAAAAAGCCTTACTTACTCATGAATAAATGAGCAGGTTGTCAGTATTTTATTCCGTTGTTTTAATCTTTTGCCATTTTGGCGTTGTCCAACTGTCTGTAGGGCATAATCCTACCTTCCAACACCATGAAAGGACATCCATTCCTCCATCCTGTCCCATAACTGTTTACAGTACTGGCCTTGAGCTTAGAGCATATATCAGAAGCCAAACTAATTATAGCAGAACCTTGCAATCCGAATTGGACGTCTTCATTCTTCAATGAGACACCAGCGAGTACTGCGCCTACTGTTGCACCTGAGTTTTTCCTTATAGCAAAATATGCTTTAAGAAACTCAAACATTGGAGCTTAGAAGTGTTGGAGGACTGGTAGGAGGTGAAGACTAAACCACAAGCAATTGTCACAGCCCAAATTCAGGCAAAGAATTAGTTGACAGTGACACATCTGGTGTCACTGAGTCATGTCTTCAGTTGTAAAAGGTCTATAAAGGCCCACCGCAGTTGCCAAATCAAAACGGCGCCAATTTTTATGCTACGCATACGCGCCTTTTCTTTGAAAGGAGAAACCGGAGAATGGATGGGGTGAACTTTTACAAGCCATTAAAAAAGTGAAGGGGAGGCAGAAAAGGGTAGGAAGCAGTTTCAAACATAAAGAACACTTAAAACGTTACCCGGGACATGCATAGAAATCTAGTTATCTGCTCAATTTTTGTTGTCATTAAGAAGGTGGATTTTACGGGAGAATGGTTTAATTTAATTACTACAGTCTAATGAATTGGGGATGGATGGATAAAAGTAAAGGTTTTAAGTCCCTTCAAAAATATAGAAATTCATTAACTGATGGCGATATGTTGCAATAAAGTGGCATTTAGGGGATCGCCTAGGGAAGGAGGTGTCAAAAGTCGCTACAGTTCCAATCCTTCATTTGGTGTAAACTTTCATAATCCAGTCATTCATGAAATTCAAACGAACCAGCCATTCAGCTCAAGGCGGAATTGCCTTTCCTTTGAAGTGTGTATCTCACCTCTGACGTTTAACTTTGGTTTGTAGTCACTATAGATGTAGAGGAGAGTGAAAGCTGTCTTGGAGGATGGGCAGTGAGATGGTTAACTGCCTAAATAAATGTTCGTTTTTGTAGTCGACAAAATCAACGGTCGCCCCTGTGGACATAAACACACAATAAAACGCATTGATGTCAGCGAAAGTAACTAATTTATGCTGACAAACGAGTGGCTAAGAAACAACTAACTGCAATGTTCTCACCGGCCCAGTTGATGTCACCTTAGCCTCCATCTTAGGTATGCTCACTACCAGTTCTCTGTGCCCCATCAAAGACCTTGCCATTAATTAAGGCGACTCCTACTGTCCTCGGAATGCGCTAACCCATTAAGTGCCATTTTCAAGGGGATTCCACTCTCTAAAACGACGTCACATATACGTGACGCCCTGATTTTACTGTCAAAGTCTACACGTAAAGCACAGATGCGGCAGGCTTAATTGAAAGGAAGGGAATTAATCTGCAAATAAAAATCAGAAGGAGGACACCCGGTAGCATATGAGAACAGAGATGACATTATCGCCGAATCGGTTAGGCCAAGTAAAAGTAGACAAAGTCGGCTTTGAAGAGCACTCATCATGACTACTGCTAAAGTCGCTAGATGGAAGGTCACCGTTCTAACCACGCATTGACCTGAAGTCAAGGGATTTGGATTCTTGCGCATTCTTTTCCACTTGCGATTTCAGAAAGTTGACGCGCACCTTTCCATTGATGATTTTGAGAGACTAATGGCCGAGAGATCACGATTTAATCGTTGACCTTGTTCTCGCTTTTAACCACAGAAGTGATGTTTCTTTATGACAACGGTGTTGAATCAACCAACTACACGTTGACAAGTGACAAAAACTACCATATGTAGGAAAGAAGGGATGTTTATTTCACTTCGCGACCTTTTCATAACTTCTCCCTCTCCCTTGCCATCCGCATGATTAAAACAAAAATGTTGCTCGGCTAATTGATACGTTGTACGTAGCCCTCTACTCTCTTAGAGCTGTCGTGTGCGGTTGGGATCCGCGTGTTGTTAGTTGCTTCACTTGTCTTGTACTTTTGTGTCAGGTCAATTTGGATTGCTTAAGAAAACACTCACTTTGTTTTTTGTCATCTACAAGGGAGAAAACTTCACAACACAATATAATGTGCACTTTGTTAAAGAACCACACTGAATGCGCGTAGGTGGGTGGTGTTAGCTACGACCGGTCAGGGCTGCACAGCGAACACACTTCCCATGGCCATCGCTTTTCGTTGGCAAAGGTGTCCGAGAGCAGAGCCCTTGGGACAGAGTGGGGAGACGCGTGACCCATGTGCGTGCTGTTAATTAGAAGACGTAGGGAACCTCCGCTCAGATTTTGAGCATTCCACAGTTGAGTGAGGGTTATTTTCGGTAGCAAAGAGGCAAATGACACAGAGTACCTCGGATTGACCTCTCATCAAAGCTAGCTAGCCGGAGCATTTGCGACGTTTTTCAAATGGAAAAAGGTTACTAGGGCATTTTATCCTCGACTATCCAAAAACGAATTTTTTAGTGAACCATCGATGCATGAAGTCTAAAAATAATTTTGGGTAAGGTGGTTTTTTTTTACTCCGATAGCCCGGTTAGAGGAAGCCTGGTAACTAAACGAACTCGTTTTTAGCAGGTTTTGGATGACACCCAAACCACCCCCCAGTGTAGACGTCTTGACTATATTATGATGAAGAAAAAACTGCCAACCTCATTACCGGAAACACTGGCTGAACAACTGGCTAATGAAGAGAAGTTGGCTCTAAGCGAAGCCTTAATCGCCATGGTATCTCTCCCGAATGGATGGCGTGGAGATTTCGGTCTCCTTCAATATCTACAATATGTTCCGTGGAGAATGTATCCACCCTCAGTGCTTTGTGGATGACTGAAAATTTGGAGGCTCATGACCAAGGAGTGATTGCAATCACGTCGACATTTGGCAATTACTGTTACGTCAGTCAGTAATAATGCGATATCCAGGCGAAGCAGTACCAAATCTACTGAGAATAAGATTTGACGCGTGTCCTAGCTGCAAAAGGCTAATAAAAAATCCCAAGCAGATGTCAGAGTGGCTAGTCGGCATGAGAAGTAGGATGAACACTATCAAGTTGTTGGTTCTGGGTACCTGCTCACTGATAAGCATCACACCTTATATGTTGAGTTACGGTCTTGCAGAAGAGTCGGTGCTAATACCAGACTCGAATGTGGTGAAGAGCCATAAAATGATCCCCTTTCCAGGTTTGCAAATGAAAACAGTTTCTCCCACTAGTCACAGAGAGCATCGAGGATAATAGCTTAGAAACGATAGACCCCTCATGCCATCAGGTTGGCGGCAACTTATTTTCACCAAACGGGACAGTAGTATATCTAGGAGATTATTAAATTCTTGCGCAGAGGGTCGAAGAGCAGCAACCAAAAGTGGACAGTTGAGCACTGTACAAATGGTCTACACAACCGTTACAATTTGATGTTGCTGTCTTTTCTTTCTTTTGCTTTCCTTTCCTGCGCTCTGCCCGTTGGTCGCTGCTACTGATTCCCTCCATTCGCCCATGAGTTAATCACCCTCCGAATTTCATGATGCTCTTTCTGGCTGCCACCACGATCTCATTGGTCAAGTCGCGGGGGAGCGTACTTCCTACCTTAAGTCAATCACCCTGATTTCCCTTGTCCTACCTTCTAACAACCAACGCACGTAATTGGCTTGGAGTCGCGCGCGCGTGATTTGACTCCACGTGGGTACGCGACACACACGAGTCGTCGTCTTTGTTCAACCACTCCGTTTCGCACATCGTCGCATTTAGACCCTTTGAGAGATTGTTAGACGGATTTAAAATGTCAAGTTTTGCAAGATACATTTTGATTTTATGGGATTCCAGCGTCTCCCTACTATCACATCGCGTGTCTCTGGCACATTGACTACGATCGCGGACCGCCTTACTTAAGATGAATTTGAAATTTCATTCATACTTGCGTCCACTCACCACAACATATAGTTTTGCACTCCGCCTCTGGGAATCGTCGAGCCTTTGAGACACTCCTGGCTACAGGAATTTCCATGGCACTGGATTTTCGCAACTGAGGGCCAACAAATAAGTACAGCTCAAGACCCAAGATAGTCCATTGAACTCGATTCACTTCTATGAACAGGTAGCCGATGTTTGGGTAATTCATCGTAGTTTTGGCCCCGAGAGCAAGGAAGCTTTAGTTACTGAGTGTATTTTAGAGATCGCTAGCTTGATGGAAAAGCCGAATTGGGTGCCTCCCAAAGCATCACATTTGAGGCAATGTTGCAAGCACCCACATAGCCTGTCTTTCCATCACGCACTGGACGCATGGAGTAGTAAACAATTTTGACGGTTTGGGTGCGTCTGCTGTGAGAAAATAGCCTACAAGCGGGGGAAATAAAAAAGGTGACGGCGTTTTTGGTAGAAAATTCTGCGATGCGGGCACCTGGAAAATTCTTATGATTGTAGTATGAACCGGAGATGTGCGTCAGTTTCCCATCAAAATGAGAATCTTCATTGTCCCCTTCTACCTTTCTCGTGTTCCAAACTTTATGAATGTGATTTTAGCTGGTTCCTTACCTCGGCTCCAAAGATGCAGAAGGTTCTCGTGGCATTTTTTGTGAGGCATTTGAAGAGAGTGCGGTAGCAGGATGTACGGCCCAGAATTGGTTGCCTGGTTTTGGTGGTGAATCAGCCACAGATGCATTCCCCTGCTGACAACCCTCAATCCCTGATTATGAAGGATTCGAAGTTAACGTGCCGTGTAAAAAGTGAGTGGTGCAACAGCTCTTAAAAGTTGTGTAGGCAAGTTCTATCTCTACAAGGCGACACAAGATCATATACATTACACGTCGCCGAACTGGTTGGGGCGATGACTTCCTGCCACACTTTGAGAGAAAGTGAGACATTACCACCATCTTATCCCCAGTTTTCCTAAATGCCGTACATCACCTTTCCTCGGCATTTGAGAATTAGCCACAAAGGAAGTACAATGGGAGGTGGATATCTGTGGTGGCTAGAAGCGAAAGCACCTAAGCCCTCTGGTATGACTTTAGAGAAGACTTAGGACCTTACAATAATAATAATGATAATAATAATCTTTAAATAATGCTATCCTACCGAGCATGCTAAACAGAGCCAAAACTTTTGTCACGCTAAGCTGAAGTAGAGGGTTCTTATCACTGTTACACCCTCAGGTGGATCATCCTCGTGATCAAGTCGTTCATGTAAACCATTTCTGCGCAGTGGATTTCACTATCACACCCTCTCCAAAGGCCATGTAGCATGCTTCACGAGAAGCCTCTACGGGGTAGGAGCAAAGTTTAGCCAACTTCATAAATGATAAACAATAAAAGCGTAGCAAGAAATACCAGTGGGTTGAAACATAGCCAATCGTCACCGGTACCCCTCGGGTAATTGCAAGAGTTATTGCATTAAGCTGTACGGAAAGATAGCATTAACCAAATTCCTAGTGAGGAAGGAAAAGCAACGCTTCCGTAAAATTAAAATCGCAGATGACAGTTTTACTTCGCTATCCCGGAAATCTCGTATTTCAAGTAATTTTCTATGGATCACTAAATGACGAGGTAACGCGCTCGGATACTGCTGAACATTAAGGCTGTACAGCCCCTTTGACTCTGCTGGCGTTACTTTTGACTTTTAATGATTGCTAAGTATCTGGACTAGAAGGCCTCTTTCCATATAAATGAATCGAAATACACATTCGAAGCCAGATGGCAGACTTAGACCTAAAGCATACGTGGGAGAGCCATCTAGCACATGCTAGCTTTCCATCAATTCTGGAGTCGAAGTTTGCTGCATTTCCACTGTGAGAATAATTTACCCTGGCTGGGAAGAAAGCTTTGCTACCGCATTCTGAAATACCCTTTAGTACTTACCAAGAACCGCAAACCAAGGCTGGAGCATCTCGCACCTCACAAAAAAGGTCAGACGAGTGCATCAGAGGGGAATTAAGTGGCATTCTATTTGCAACCGATGAAATTTGCATTTCAAATGAAGTGGGTCACCAGACCCACTTCCTTGCTACATATTAGCAGACCAGTCAAAATCGGAGCTAGGACGATTTCGAGCCCTTGGAACAGGACCAGCCCAACATATTTAATAACACAATTATCTTGAAGTGTCTTCTCGATGCTACCAACCATTAAGCCGGAGGTAGACGGAAGATATCTTCTGAGGCACAGCTCTACGCCCAGCTAAATGACCGATACTTTGGATAATAATGGTAAGAATGCTGCTACGTGTCACTCCCATTCCTCGAGCGACGCCAAGTTGATAACTACACGAACTTACCATAATTACACTTTTGAATTCAGTAGTTCTTTTTATTAGCTGATAAAGCTGTGAAAAACTTAGACATTTTACACAAAAACCACTTTATTAAACGCCCAACAGGCAGGGCTCACACCGGTTATAGAGTAGATTGCCTTGACAGCCGGTGAAATCCCGCATTGAAACAGTGCAGAACTCAACCACATAAAATCGGGCTCACGACGAACTTGACACTCATGGGAAATGAGGAAACACATTCAGAAGAGGTGCCTTCCTGGTTGCGCATAGTGCTGAGTCAACACTTTAGGAACTGCTCCATAATAATTGGTTGATGGAAGAGGTAATTCTCAACCTGAGTGGAGAACCTCCTGCGAGGAAAGCACGCATTAAAATTAGTCACCAGGACCTCTAAAAAATCGAGTTAGAGACCAACCCATGCCCACCAACCCAGAAATTTTGTATTGCAACTCGATTACACTCTTCTTCCTAGGTCAAACATTGACCTGGACTCGTTAAAAACGCGGATTGTCTCGAATCTAACATTTGCCGCAGATCAAAGGGATGAAAATCAGAAACGGTGCCCTCCCGATGTTACCTAAAAGTGAATCCGTCCATTCAAAACTAATTTCTGAGATAATGACGCAGACACATCACATAACCCTTTCGGCTCAAAGACGAAAATGTGGAGCTGGGTGCTCTACCACGCCCACCAAGTGACCCTTAATTTGATCACCCGAAAGAACTCCAATAAATCCTGATCAAAAAACTATCAACCGTTGGCGGATGGTAAAACGAAACGGCATCTAAAATCGTGGTTCTCAAAGAGGTCCAGACTTCTTCTTTTCCCAAAAAACGACCCGCTTCATCACATTCATTAACAGCGGCAAATAAATCTGCTGTCACATTTCGGATGCATTGTTCCCTGCAGCAAGACATCAATGACTGTAACACTTGTACGATTCATTTGTTACTTCTGCGTCCATTTAATGCTTTATTTTAAATTCAATAGATCCGAATGGGTACATGACAAGTGCTTGTAACACCAAGATCCGATAAAAACAGGAATGTCACACATATATGGGAAGCTAATGGTAAAGACGTCGTTACGGCACTTCTCCATCACACAACATGGGAACCCTGGTTAACGATGAGGCAAGTGTACCAATAGAGAGTAAATGCGACTGTAATCTCCTGAGAGCAACTAGGCAACGGGACACTTGGGGCAGGAATGGACAAAATCGTGCAGAAAGGCATCACAGTCCGCACAGAAATAGTGACTGCATTTCGGGCACTTGTATACCTGCAAAGAACAGACAAGGTTTGAGTGAGAAGCGTTTGGGTTGCAGAACAAAAAACCCATTCAAATCCATGCACTAACCACAGACTTCAGCTGCAGATTGGCGTTGCAACCTCCACACCCCAGGGGATCTCCCTTCGGTGTTGTGGCGGGTGCTTCGGCACGTGGAACCTCCACAAAGCGAGGTAAGGGAAAGAGGTGATGGTATGCACGTGCCAAATGAGGAGCAGACATCAGAGTTATTCCACACACTGCACATTCCACTGGCAACTCGCAGTAAGCAGAATGACAGCGAGGACAGAGGTAGCAGCCTCGTGGACGGTTACTGCTACCAATAGCAACATTGGATTCTGAATTAGCACCTGCGGCTTCACCTTTGTTCTCTACATTGGGCAAGTGACTGTGGGTAATAATAAGGATCAAATAAAACACCTACTGAAGCCCTGCGAGTAAAGTAGCTTCCAACCTACCACATGCACACCCGGACGGGAAATTGCTCAAAATCTGCTGCAGTTGAGTGCGGAAATCCTGTGGGATTAAGATTAGAAAATCACAATCTAAACTCACCGATCCGTAATAGAGCGGCATCTTTATCCTCCTACATAACAAAGTGGGATTAATTCTCACCGCTCTGGGTGGGCGAATAGGAAATGAATATGCTGGAACTTACTGAGACAGGAGGAGGATGAACGAAGCCCTGTAGAACGGTTTTGAGATGAGGCGCATCCATAATGACAACGAGAGAGCCTAAAGTAGACCAAGATTGAAAATGATTTGAAAATTTGATAACACTAGCGGCTAGTATGCTCCTGAAATAGACCAGCAAGTTTGTTCAGGATACACCACGTATTCAAGAGAGAAGATAGGCAGCTGTTGATGTTGTTGGCCCAACAATAACAGGATGTTTATGAGTCTCGACTAAATGCACAACATGCAATATTGCGATGAAGTGTAAATAGCACAGTTTCACAGTTGATCCCAATGCATTTGGAAACTCCTACTGGGCGAAGCAGGAGAAATGACCACGGGTAACAATGTTTTTTGTCTTCTCATCCCTTTTGATAAAACGTATTATGCATTCAAAGGCAAGATAGGGAATGTTCGCGGCATGAATCCTCACCTGGATCTCACTGGGGTACTTATGAGAGCCAAAACAGAAGGATGACTACGGGAGCGCCTTATAACTAGAGAAGGGCAACTATATCCTGTGGTCAACAGTTATGTCATAGGCCAGTGCAGAAAACAAGTTAATCAAGGATAACGGCCAACGGTAGGAACAAATGCATTGAACAGCGTAGAATGAATTACGAAGTTTTTTATGCACAAATCCAACCCCGCAGCTATCTCTCCGTCTAGAAGACTTCAAGCGAAGCTAGTCGTCAGCCGTAAAACATGAGCATTTGAAGGACGGTCCCGGCTGTGATGCTTCTCAGTCTAGAGGAGTAATTAATTCCCATGGATTTTTAGTGCATAGCCTACCATGAACGCGATCGTTCGCGAACATCGACAATTTGAAGAATTGTACGATGGTTACTAGGACAGTTCCCCACTTCTAAACTGAGCATTAACGGCTGAGACTGGAAAGTTTGAGGCGTCAATGAGATGACTGCCAACAAACCTTGAGTAGCCTCGGCGAGAGCCCTGTGAACGAAGACCTCGACGGCAAGGGAGATGACACTGCAACGGATGCGATGCGTGATAAGGCTCTGAATGGTTTGATGAATGTCGCCAGGATCGCAGGTCGTCATGGAGGCAAGGATTAGAAGGACTTCTCGCGAACTGTACGAGGGCATGTGCCTGTAGAGAGGGGAAAGAGCCCTGTGAACCTTCCAACTGATTTAATGAAGTTTTGATGATAGGGCATTCCAGTCTTTAGATAAAAACTGCAACGATGGACAGGGATTTCATGGGTGCCAAGCTGCATGACCCGAGCTTGCCTGAGTCGTGATTCAGCCATAACCAGAGCATTTTGAATGCTTGGCTCTCCTACGCACTGCTGTTGTTTGCCTAACTCCTCTAGCGCTCGAATGTGTTGAATGAAGCCACCTAAAGAAATGAAAAACTTGGTTATTAAACTGAGACGCTTTCAGAAGGGGATCGGAGGTAAGAACCGATTCTTTAGGGGGGAAGGGGAGGCTAGTACACCCTTCAAAGTTGTGCAGCAACAGTTACAGGGTTAGGGAACAGCGAGGCTTCAAGAGTCTAGCGTGCCAATATGCGGTCATTGAATTTGAGAGATGGGAAAACAAATTCAGCACTTCATACTCTTAGAAATGATGAAAACTAGAGAAGGGGCAATAATTCGTTGTAACTGAGAGGAAGAGGAAAGGTTAAAAACCCGTCGCTAAGCGATGACATTCAGAGAAGAATTGAGGACATACAGCGTTCTATTCCTGAAGATCTCTGTACCGGCAAAAAGTTTATACCTTATTCTTGTTGAAAACGGTGAAGATAGGAGCAGTGATCGCTCATATAACCATTTATAGCCGACATATTTCTTGCGGTTTAGTGGCGAATATGAGGCGTCACATAGGCTTGAAGGTAACCCCAGAGGGAACAACAGCATCGCGTCATGCGCTTGGTAATGCAGATAGGTGAATGTGTGGGGCTTGGTGCTGAGAATAAGTTCAAGAGTTCTCCAGACACCCTGTAGACTACAACTGCAACCAAGATCAACAAGTAAGGGACTCCGGAACTGAATTGCAAGAAGAGAGGACCAGGTGCTGACGAGGTTGCGAGAAATGCGATAGTATGGAATCTATTGGTATTCTACACCCTGAGAAGTGCAAAAGGAAACTTCGCGGGGGACAAAAGCAAGAAATAAACGAATAACTGTTGCTGCAATAAGGCGGTCACATTGAAACCGCACACATAACAGTCCTACGAATCGGGAATGAAGCTTAAAATATGGAATTTGGTTTTAGAATGTAACCAGCGAGATGCAAGCTTGTTACGAGCCCAACTTCTACTGTCTCTACAAACAAACGAATCGCGTCCTTTCTACCTCCGTTCTGTCTCACCTTTGCTCTACGGTTGTCTGTTCTGTTTAGAGTGCGATCGTCTACTGACAAAGGATTGTGTAGAAATGCCATCAAGAGCAATAAAGAAGATGAGACACGATGACCCAGCATGGGACCTTCCCCATGAGGCCATTTCGCACTACGCGGTACGGTGTAATGTGAGGGCTTACATTATCCATCTTCCTTCCACCAGCTCACTGGTTCGGACGGATTTTCATAAGTGTTTTTGCGCACCCTCGTCTCGAGCTGTAACCAATAGACGAATTTCACCCGCAGCTGTTGTTTGGCCATTAATAAGTGGCAAACTCACAGTAAACAATTGCGTCCGAAGTGGACCGCACACGGAGCAAGCATAGGCCCTCTGGAGATGACGTGATCTCTATCTTGATGGTTTAATTAGGGTATTGAGAGGCATAATACATGGATTACTAGTTTGACTCTTCGTTCTGGTTTTTCAGACACCCAAGGGCCTACCTTTGTGCTTCTACTAAGCAGCATGGCCAGTAACCCCCCCTTCTCCCACTCCCAGCTCTTCTGTACGCCCACCTA
The DNA here is from genome assembly GCA_036345935.2 of Taenia hydatigena. NCBI lineage: Eukaryota > Metazoa > Platyhelminthes > Cestoda > Cyclophyllidea > Taeniidae > Taenia > Taenia hydatigena. Next base: position 1,867,610 of record JADWOT020000009.1, read on the forward strand.
GAAAAGTTCGGTACGAAGCCGTCTACCGTAACTCCTCTATCTCCCTGCTAGTTAGACAAAACCCAAATAAATATGGCTGGGCAACTTTGAAGTGAGAACAATGTGGCAAGGAGGTGGAGAGGAAAAATTCTGCCTCCACAAAACTGTATTAAATCCCGTCCTTTTTTACATGACTGCTTTTAGGTCAGTGTTCTTATGAATAGCGATGAACATACACGATGAGATGCATATTTTCTCCCACTAGTACAATTTATTAATGGGACGAAACTCCGCATTGAGTGTAGTTTCCGAAAAGGATCAGCGACATTGCAATAAAGTACCTCCTCGGTTAAACGCGAATTCGATGACTGCGGCGGTTGGTTTGTGGGTGTTGTTCTTACAACACCAATTGAGTTGTGATGGGTGACGCGTGAGTTTGACCAAGGGGAGCGCTGAAAACGACTCTCGAAAGGGGAGATGGCGGTGCAATACTTCGGTTGTTTGGTTAAGTCTTCGTTTTGGTTTCGCGGGAGCTCCAAACTCTGCTTTTGTATTTCCACTGAGCACCATGGCCTCCCAGCTCTTCTGTATACCGGCAGAACATATTCAACTCCAAGTATTTATCAATTTCTTCATCGCTAGGAAAGCCTCTTGACGCTAAAGGTGATTCATCTTAAGATGCTGGGTGATTCGCTCATTCGTTTGATTTTGAAATGCAAAAGCTATCTCTCATTTGATGTCAGTCAGCCAGTAATCTAAAGTGCTCAGCACGTTTCAGTGACATGAAATGTGGGAGCGAAGAACAAAATGACTATCTTCGCAGCCCCGTATCTGTCGTCTGCCAATTCGCAGCGCATCGATGACATCAAACCGCTTACCTTCTACTACTCTCCTTTCTAGTTTATGAAATTGTGAAGGAATTTCTTTGTTCCTCACCCAGAATACCATCGGAAGTTGCTTACTATACAATTTCGAACAGCTTACTCAATCTATTGTCAGATGGCAACCTCAAAATCCTACACAATAAATGTTGCAAGGGATTTCTGAAGCAGACATTGAGTCACACCTATCACCTATGACCAACATAGAATGATGTAGAGAGCACAAGAATACCGTACCGAGAATCCGACGTCTATCTATCTCTACTTTACCAAACAGACGGGCAAACAACAGCCAGTTCTATCCGATATAAAAGGCAACTTGGAGTTTACCTTTTACAAATAAGCATATAACCTCTACCGAAATAAACAAATTTTCAAAGCTTGAAAAAAACTTTTACGATTGGTTGGTGATTAAATAAAAATTAGACTAGCAGTGGTTAAAACAGGACTGAGTGAACCCCTGATTCAGTCATTAAATTAAACATTAAGTCAAACTTCATGCTTTAAAAGTTGTTATCCTGCAATCGTCACTTTCCAGCTAAAGTCTGTGCTTTTCAGATGAGGGCATGAGCTGGGAAAAGACCACTTACCCGACAACGCGGAGACAAGTTGAGCTTTCGAGCTCGAAGTCGAGATTATGCCCAACTGGCTCAGAGGATTCTGGTCGAAAAAATTCTCCACGAATTTTTTGAGGCACTGAAACACACACACGCATAAAGGGTAGTAAGAACGAGCGCCAAGGGTGATTGTGCAGATGCGACCCATGCCACCAGACTTCCAAACCTTCTTCAACGTGATGAAGATGATACAAAGTTGTTGTAGGTCAAGACCTTGGATAAGTTTATGCAAGACATCAATCCAGAGAAAGTAAATGTAAATTGTGTCAAATTTCACTAGAGTTATTGAAAAATAGCTTTCCACCATCAACTTCTTCCTGTCTCAAGCGTAACTCTAATAAAGCAGGGTTCAAATTTGCTGGTGTTCAATCAATTTTTTCATACTAAGAAAAGCATGATTAAAAGTCCTAAGTAGCCGTAGCTTATGGGCGAATTATCTTCCAAGGTAAATTTTCCAAGGGAGGTCATCCAACGAAGTACAAGTCAAAAGAGTTCCTAGAATTGGGACGGAGACGAATTCCGCTCTTCAGAAGTGAACATTCATTTAAGTTATTGATGACCTGCTCAAAAAAGAAGTTCCCCAATGCAATGTAGCTTACTGAAGGGGGAATCAAAATCAACCGTCATTATTGAAGGACAGATGTAAATTCCTCAGGCTGACTTCAAATGTGCCCAAGTACCGACATTGTGGTGACAAGTAAAGGAGTGCGTTAAAACTGAGAACTTCAGAAACTAAACCGAAAACAAAATGGCATACCGTGTGTAACTCCGGTTCTAAGAATACAAGATCCCACTCTTCTGGCTAAAAGGCATTAGCATAGTCCTGTCACTCGGATCTGCAAATTTGCATAACCTCAGAAATGGGCTTTTCAATAGAGGAAAACACACAATAGAAACGAGGATCTTGTTGAGAAAGAGCAATATCACCTTCCTTTTGATTACTGAAACACGATTAAACCTGGAACAGAGTGTCTAGTATCTTTCTTATAGATAACTCAGGCCTCGTATTCGCATTGCTTGAAGGCTAACCAATTGCGGACTACTCCCAGCTGACCAGTATCAACCCAACCGGGATCCCCATCCAAAGGCAAAACATTGAAACATCATTTATAAATAGGTATTCAATCAAACAATTATCCAATCCCTGAACAAAACAGCGCAAATGAGCCAAGTTTGCTTCCCCTCTTGTCTACAAAGAGTGAAGCGGATCCAACTTAAAAATTCTTGAGGCAAAAGAGCTAAAGAACATACCCTGAGAGTACAGATAAGACGGTTCGGATGCAGATCACGTTCGAGCATGGCAGTGGAGAGGTCAATCACAAGGTAAAGGTGCCGAACCTGGAATTGCCAATGCACGGAAATTAGAAACCAACCTTGTCTGCTAAGAAAGTCGCAGTAAAGTCAGAAACTTGGCGGCTGGCAACGACATCGCCACAATTTTACACCGAGATGAGAGACATTCTTAAATACAAATTATGCACTATTGGTGGAAAATTTACCCTAATTGATCAAAAGCCTCAGCCTTTATCGCACTTATCCCCTTGATTTATGACCACAAAAACAGCAGTTTAGCAAAAACATGCCGCAAGCTTGATTTATGGAGCAACGTGTCGTCACTCATTTGCGGCATGCATTACACGAAAAAGTTTGCCAAAGGCAAACTGCGATGAATTGCTTCGTTTCACCGACTGTGTCTTTTCACTCATCAAAGGTGAATCAAAAAACTCAAGGGGCTGTAAAATTTACCCCGATTGGGGCTGTTTTGGAAGGATTTGCTGAATTCCTTTGAAGTTGCGAAGCCCTCCTCGAGCAGGAGGATCATTTTGTTGCTGCCACCCGACTGGTGTTGTCTGCACATCGGGAAATCGGACATTTGGGCGAAACCCAATGCATATGTGAATGAACGAGCCGAGGACAGGTAGGAAAATGGCAAATGCCGTTGCACCTGATTCCCTCGGTTACTCCAAATAAAAGTCATTAACACTTGCAATATTCTATCCCGAGCCTTCTCAGTCGACGTGGAAGTTGGGTTCGCATTCACTTAATCACGCACCCCGGATCCCTTCAGGAGACAACTCCAAATTCTTGTTTTCCACCACCCAGACTGTGTCTTTCGACTGCCTCAATTTCATCTTTAAATTGGATCCCTTAGAGTCAACGCGTTTAGTGGCGTCTTGTCAATCAGTTCGAATGAACCACACGTCAATGCACCACCATTTGAGGTGGCGCCATGGGTGGCAGTCAAATGTTCCAACTTCATTAAATCAGCTGCATATCCGCAGTAGTCGATGTCCAGAGGATCGGGAATCCACAGTCTGGAATACACCTGACAGCATCACCGCCATCGGTGAAAAAGTATGCAGAAGTCTGGAGCCAAAACTCTCGTCTTTGAGGTGCATTCATAAGCGATGGGTGGCGAAGTTGAGAGGGGTGTTGCCAATTTGACTGTCTTAACTGCCCAGAATGAATCATTTCGTCTTTCTTTTTGGATTCACCTTCGTTCCCCACCCCACATGACTGTCAACTTCTCACCTTCAGGTCTTAATTCACGGTGTGGCAAGATGAGGTTCAGATGATCCATTTTGATCTGACATACAGTTACGCGCAGAAATAAAACAATCGAAGTGAAGGGTGGAGAATAAGGGAGAAGGGGAATGTGTCGTTCCTATCCTGAACGCACATCTACCCAACTATCTGCCCTCGTGAAGACTAGCAACCACTCAAACCTCTTCAAGGAAATTTGCCTTGATTAGTCTGCGCACTGGCACTTAGACGTTGGGTCTTGAAAGGGATCGCATCAATAGGTCGAGAGTCGGTTCCTTCACCTTGCCGCACTGTTTGGACTCGGTTCATTCAACGTTTAGGCCTGAGTGGGTGATGAGTCGTGGATGAAAGCTGCAAGAACACCCATAGTATTGGTCCAGAAGTCGCCTCATGAATGTCCGACCATTTGAGGAAGGGAGAAATTGGGGCAAGGTAGATTCACCTGCATCTCTAAAGAATCTCCTCATCATTCAAACGAGCTAATATCAGCAGGTCTGTAGTTGGAAAGAATGACTCACGAGTTTTTAACGTCATCCGAGTCAACTAAGAACTATCTGAACATCATTCATTGGAAATATCTTGAGAACGTAAATATTTGGAATATCAAAATGGGATTCTCGATACGCATGCACGAATATCCCAGGAGAAGCGTTTAAAAGTGAGAAGCAACAGACCATGCCTAGTCGTGGGGTGCCACCAATGGTGGTGGCAGTAGCATTGGTGCGCTGACGCTTCGCGCGGAGATCGGCGTGTGTGTCGCGAACCATCTTTTCCAAGCTCGCCACCAGACTGCCCGACTGATCCTCCTTTATTGATTCCCTGAAGAGCAAGGGGCAAGACACGCAAACGTGTTAAAAACACGAGCTAATTTTTCGGGCCACTCAACATCCTCGAATCAACTCTGAAGAACTATACTTCTCATCAGAAAGCGATTAACTGGAATGCGGGACCCCAATGAACAGCGTTAATCAATCAACCCATCGTCAGAATGCAGTCAAGAATAGGTCGCGCTGACAAACTTATTTAGGGAACACTCCCTCCCCTCCGCGGCTTGCCAGAGACATTTCTAACTGGAGTCATAACTCGTGTCCAACCCCTTAGGAATGCAACAGTTGAGGCAAAATGCGAGGAAGCGAGGTACGCGGCACTTGATGGTGGACCCGTGGGCATCATTTTATAAAATCCGGAGTGATTATCAATGAACAGGACCGTACGATTCATTTTTCAGACTATTCGACGCATTTACGTGAATAAGTTGGTCGATCCAGGCAAGAAATAAGACAATGTGAGCAGCATTTCTCGCTGCACAAGAGTGGGCGAGTAACGAGTTCGCATTTCAAATGAGAACTAGAAATAGGAGTAAGCTATTCAAATCTTCAAAGAGCTAATCTCCCGGCCTTCGACCGGAGAGTAGGCATATTTAGGACGATAAATGAGGACTAAGTTCAAAGAAAATGTGAAATAAGAAGAATAAGGAATCAAGTCTATAAAACGCTGAATCTGAGCTGAATCTCAAGAAGCACTTTAAAACACCTTTCGACTGGCTCCCATTTTTGAAGTTTCTATAAGTTACATGAAACCTTCGAACCAGCAGTCTTTCCATGGACAAACTCGAATAAAACTGAAGTCCAAATGATGGCCAAACGGAAATAGTAGTACGGAAAATAAACTCACCAAGTCTTCTCATATCCCGCAACCCAACTGTAATCGCGCTTATCCGAAGGATGGGACATGACCTACAAAAGAGAAATTTAATGAAAATATTTGAAGGGTAAGATAATTTTTGAGCAGAAGGCAAATGAACCCGTTTGATGAGATGGTTTAAAAAGTGCTAAATTCTCCTGGAACCACTCGCACGACAAAAAGCGAACCGGGTGAACGCTGTGACCCTAATTTATGACAATTTACAGTAGGAACACTCTGGCGATGATTGATAGCCGAAAAACAGGAGTTTGCCACTCGTACCGAGACTTATTTCGTACCAGGGGCTTTACACGATTCAGTCTTAGTAGTAGTAGCCGAAAACCCTGTTTCAGCCGGTTGTATTATGTTTCCGGGCCCTTCTACGCGTCGCGTCTGCCCTGCGTCAGCTTGACTTAACCACTATGAAATCAAAGGTGGCTCCCGAACGCAACTATCCAATCCCTCGGCATCATTCCACCCTGTAGAGCTAACAATCGGAACTCAGCTGATGATGAGGTGCTCAAGTCTGTTAAGTTTTGGCAAAGTTTCGAGGAATAATAGTAAATTGAACAATTCTGGAACTTCTTTGGCGTCTCGTAGAAACATTTTGTGCCCTAAAACCCTGCCAAAGAAGAGACTAGGGATGCGATTTAGCTAATGGGAAGAAAGATCCAAAATAGGGTCTTCGAACCTTCCGAATTATGCTACCTACGTTATTGTTGGTCGGGTTGCAATTCAAAGAAGTCCAGACCTAGGTCTCACTCTACAACGGGGTACGCATTCAGCCGAGACGCAAGTGGCGCTACACAAACTACCACAGAACTAAAAGACGTTAATCATGAAGCCATGTAATATATAACACATGGTATGGAGCAAAAACTTGAGCAAACAATAAAAGACCCATCTCAGATAATGAGAACAGAACCAGACATTTTTTAGCCGGAAAGTAGAAATTTCTCAAACTCAAAATGAGTAGGTGAGAAATGAATCCGCCAAAGGGCAAACTGCCCAAGTTGGGGGTAGTCAAAGTCATCAGAATTTTTGCTAGTTGACAAAGCATAAAACGCAAGCCCGAGTTTACGAGATAACGACTGTATTCATGTTAAGATACCTCCACAGATTGGATTTTTAACATCCCAAACGCACTATTCCAACAAATCCGACTGCCAAGTCAGCAACTCCACGACGAGGTGATAAGTGCAAAAGAATTATGGTGGGGATAGGAAACCGAAGATAGTGATGGCATGAGGATTCTCCCAGCCCCAAGAATGACACTGAACCCGTAGCGTTAAAACCTCTTTGGTGGTTGTCCATCTTTGTACAGCCATTAATCTCACACAACGAGATACACTTGAGTTCACCCCCAAGACGTCAAAAGGTTGTTTTAGCGACCTTTAGCGATTGATGCACCGATTGCTACTCAACCATGATTGGTCATTAGTGCATCCACGGAGAGACCCGCACCAGCAACCTCAAAATCAGACAGACATGAAAGGTGCACAAATTCCAAGTTGAAGCACTGAACAACTTAAGTATCAATTCTCGCGAAAAAACTAAGAGGACCGAAAAGGAAAAAAACTTAGGTACTTCGAATGTCAGGTGAGATTGACAAGTCCGTTAGATGCATGGATGAGTGAGGGAGGTGGGTGTCAATGGCACCCTCCCATCTCGTATGCCAAATAGACAGATAGGGGATTTGAGCACATTTCCAGTCCCTGTCAAGACGTCCACATTTGACTCTGTGAAAGTGAAGACTGAAAACTGGGGCCGGTCAATGCAAATATGTGGGATCTGAATGTGTAATTCAAAGAAGGTGAATAATACCAAGAAAATAAGTAAGAGATTACTTTGTGCTTCTAAAGGGAATGTGATACTATCCGAGTCATTCCAAGCAGAAGTGTGTGGTGGATATTCTTACAACGAACAAAAAAAACAGGCAAATGATACCGTGCCTTACACCTATGGAGAGTAAACAAAACAGAGGACAAAGGAAACAAGGGGGCAAAGCTTTTCAAATCCGGAATTTGAACCTTCAGTTTAAAAAGGATAATTTTGCAAAGGGAGAAAACTATCGTAGGTTGAAAGCAGCAACCAGAACAAATTCTTGTACAAAAGTCAGCCATTTCTCAAGTTGACAGATTGTTCACATCTCTCAGTCAGAGGATGCAGGCCAATCCGTTAAGAATTCGCTCAACTAAACAATTCCCTGTATGAACACGAATGAAAGTGACAAGTTAAGAATTTACTGCTGAGTTGGCGTGCAAATGCCGAAAAGCAATCGTAATAACACAGATTGGCGGGCATAAAATAAGCGACGATAAAAATCCAACGGCTAAAATTATTAGACGACCAACAACAGTTAGTGTGGTCTTCAATAAGGTCCGCTCCAGCGAGCTGTTTTGAAATGTCAAATGCACGTTGCGGAATGCGTTCGTCAGCCCATTCATGTGGAAATTTGTATTGTATTCACCAATTTCCACACATCTTGAACCCACCTTCGTATCACCAAGTGTCAGTTAAAAAAATAAACATTATCTGAGCTCCTCTGCTTTGAGAACTGAATTTAAGTCGTTTTCAAGGCTCCAGAAGCTGCATGCGACATTTCCATGACGTTTGGAAAAGATGGATGTGAAGTAGCAGAAGGCACCGCCTAGGATTAGTATCAATGATGTGGTTGTGGTGATGAAACACTGAGACATGAAAGAGCCTATATTCTCGATGATAATGCTGATTTACACATCGCTACTTACAATCTCAACTCGAGAGAAACTTCTATTGGTATCACGCGTGAGTGATAAAGTGGGATGAGAAAGTGATGAGAGCTAGGCAGTGACAGAACGAAATGCCTTTGAAAGACAGTTGACCCTCTCCTCGTTTCTAAAATTCACCACACACCGGGCCTTTATGCATGTCAGACTGCTGACTGACTAAAGTGGTGATGAGAAATGGTCGTCTCAATGATTATCGCTAGATGATGCACTGATTACTCAACCTACACACCTGACACGGATCGCTTCATCGCCACAGGGCTATGCTTGCTCTGTGTGCGGTTCACTTCAGACGCAATCGTTTACTGTGAGTTTGCCGCTCACTGAAGGCAAAACAACAGCTACGCCTAAATTCTACCTACGCGCGACGAAGGTGTGCAAGAAACACGCTCTTATGAGGATCAGCCATAACGCAAGATCCCAAAATCACATCATAATGAGTATTGCTTTAGGGTGGGAGAGACGAAGGAAGACACTGGCTCATCGTGTCTCGTCCTCACTCCCGTGAGGTATCAGACAAGTGTAAGCTAAGCAGAATAGACAAATGAAAAAGATGAAAGGGATGAATGCAGCTAGATGGCTACCAATGTAGGAAGGAATTCAAAACAAGATTACTTTGTTGGAAAAGAGGTTACAGTGACGAATAAAACCTTTTTGCATTTACCTAGCTTACGTTAACGCGGACCACACAAACTTTTTCGGTAACAACGGGCTAATAAAGTGATGGGGCAAGATGAGGTACTGACTGTAGCACGGATCAGCAAAGCTCGTTTGGAATAGTGAAAGCATCGAGAGTAAAATGGTTTTTATTTTTGAGAAGGCATATACAAAAATATAACGACTAACCTCAAGACTAACTCCAGTGTTGCTAAGCTAAATTGGCATTGTTTCAAACTAGACCAGAAATTTACAACTCGATAGCAACAATGAGGTGGAAGAACCCTGTCGGTGATGAAACGATTCCAGCATGTCCAAGTTCATCAAAGTGATGCATGCCAAACCAGTTCTAACGTGGGAGTGATTTACGAGGGAAGTAACAGATGAAAGCTCCACGAAGATAAGCTTTTGGGCCTTAAGTGAAGCTGCCTCGACACATTTCGAGACTCTTCTTTTGTGTTTCATTTCAGTGCGTGTAGCCTGGTGCAGCTAACACAAGAAGGGATCGTGTGCCCGATACTCTCAATTGTAGGGAAGACAATGACATAAGTCGCGACAAGGTTTCCGGTCTTGCACTGACCGAAAAATTGGTCAATCAAACAGGACACATGGGCTGAGAGGTTTTAGAGCGCTTAGGGGTTGTTGAGAGTAGTTCAAAGAGAACCAGACAGGCCAACCTCAAGTGAAAACACAATCAATCCCCACAACTGAAACAAACGAGGCCACCGGAGAGTAGCCCCGACTTGGTTCGCAAAACCACGTAGAAGGGGGTAGAGATAACTCCGGCCAACTTTGTCATGACTAAGCACTCGCCTCTCCAGTCAAATGGCCGAAATTCACCGACTTTAATTGTATTTGAAAATTGGAACACCTTCAGAATGGAGATTCTTCAGTCTTTAAAATGACAATCGAGAGAAGCCAAGTCTTGATGATGATCATCGGACAGCTGTCAACTCCAGCTAGCTATTTTCAGATAAGCGAAAAAGAAACTCACCGTCCAGTTGATATGAAATTAAGGCATGGAAGCCGACCAAGTAGTTGATGCCTCAGCTCTCTCTCAATTAGGTATTGACAGAACAAAATCACCGTACTTTATTAAAAAGTAACCAAAAAAAAAAGGGTCAATTAATTGCAAAAAAACAGGCGAAATCCCTACAATGATGTAAAAAATGTAGCCCCAGAAAAGCTGAATGACCCTCAAATGCGATACTAAGTGCGACCGGACAGGGAACACTAAAGATTAATTTAGAGCTGCATGTGATATTAAGTGTTGGACCTCTTGTCTGAGTAACTTTCTACTTCTCAAAAGAACGAAGAGTGGAGATCGTCCGCCCTTCGTGGTTTTTACGATGGAAAGGCCACAAAAATTGGAGCTGTTGCCGAGCTTTCCACTTCATGCATTTGGGAATACAAAACACAGCTTTTCTTACCTCATAAAGAAAGTAACCACAAACCTGGACAAGTGCAATCACAAAAGCGCATCGAGGCCCATTTCCATCTCTCAAACAATTGAGAAGCATACATCCAGGCAAGCAAGCTCGGCGAAAGAGGAGAAAAGAAAGCCAACGCATAGCATAATAAAAACGCTCGTATATTTCCATAATTCACACACTCTCACACACACAACAATTCGAGAATAAAAAGAAAAAAGAAATAGAGGCGAAGGGTCGAGGGGAAAACGCCACGGCCTTGCCCGCCTAATCAGGCAATAAATTCGTCTCTACGGCGCTTTTCTCGCTTCTGAGTGTCCTGCTCCTCCATGAAGGCATTCAATTCATAGATATCGCACCAGTTGATGGGTTTATGCCTGCCCAGTCGAATCCGACAGAGATCTGCTAAGTTGCCTGCAACACCGCGGTTGTAGGGGCAAGGTGGAAGACCGCAGAGGCAAGAGCAACACTGAGAAGAGGAAGAAGCCTTGGGCCAAACAAGCCCACCGGAGAACTCAACGTAGCGATCGACGTTGATACGTTCGTTAGTGGTCACGCCACCCCAGGCCATTTGGTGGAGGTGGACAAAGAAGAGAAGACTCGTCCAGATGACGTAGAAGGCGGCATTGGTGAAACAATAGGCCACCCAAGGATCACACCACGCAGCTACGCAGGTCCATTGCCAATAGTAGCGCCAGCCGCTCACTAAGGAGGGAGAGAAGGATCCAGTTCGCAAAGAAGGCCTGGCGGATGAACCCATCAAATTCTACAAAGCTCTGCGCCTCTATAAAGAGGGTTGAATGACTTAGGTCAATAAGCCTCCAGAACTAGGTAATTGGATGGCGAAAGAGAACCACATCTCTACCCACGTTCCCATACGTGTTTCCCTTTCGTCAATTTCAATGCCCGGGGGCAACTATACCTTTGCCTAAACACCGAGACTAACAATCAGATATGTGCTTTCTACGTCTGAAATCTGAAAGAGTAGTTTAAACAGAGTGTCTAACAAAACAACGAATAATAAGAGGAAGAAATGAGCTTAATGAGAAATCTCCTACCCAAATTTCCGTATTCATCCGTTTTCACTGGGTTATAGCACGGCGGCGCCACCTGCCAAAACAGCACCGCCTCTCGCATAAAGAGCATCAGTGCCAATGAAGTAGCGAGGAGATAGGCAATGAACCATTGGTGATTGTTCTGCCCCACACAATTACCCACCCAAGGGCAGTGGTGATCAAATCGGGCTACGCAGCGGTTGCACGCCCGACAATGCTTCGATCGCAGCGGCTTGCGGGCCAGACAGGTGGTGCAGAAGCGCTTTAACAGTGCTGGACGCCGGAACCCGCCGGTTGCGTCAACACCTTCTACAAGAATTCGACGCACCTCTGCATCAACCACATTCACGACGGCGATCGCAACAGCTTCTTCGGAGACGGAGGAGGCAGAGGTGGTGACCGTGGCGGAGGAAGAGGGAATGAAGCCTGGATTGATGGTGCCGGTACGGTAAAGGGAAAACCAGAGGACAGTGAGGCTGGCGCAGAAGGAGAAGTGCGTGAGGGTATGGGAAGGCCCCACGGTGGGAATGAGGAGAAGGATGCCGGTAACGGAGAGACTGACAGTGGTGATTAGGCCCAGGCTGAAGACCATGAGAAACTTGAACAGAGAGGAAATAGAAGTGGATAAATGAATCCCAGGACGTTTGGACTATTTAGAAGAGTTCTATAGGGTTGATTCTAGGACTAGAAGTCAGATCGTTGGACGTGAACCGTGAAGAATGATTACCTGAGAATAATCACGTTAACTAGTTTAAAACTATTCTCACCAAACACCTTTTTTGGTACACCAAAACTCGACCATATGTGGAACTTTGAAAATGAGATTGTTGCCGATGAGGTGCGTTGACGTTGAGAACTTCACGACATGGTCTATGGTGTATGTTTTTGTTTACTACGTCTGATCATTTATTTTTAATGGAAAGCTGGATAAGATGCATAGGACGGTTGGTCAGCGTTCTTAGTTCATGCGATATACACAGATTGACCTGGATTTAGAAAAAAGTAGCAACCTCCTGAATTGTTCCATTCAGTTAGGAACAACCGAGAAGTGGTGGGACTGTTTGGTTTTCCTCACCAAAGATTATTTACTGAAAATGATATTCGCCGAGCAATCCAAGTGTAGTCTTCCAGTCTTTAGCAAATGCAAAGCTTATTTACACATCCTTGCGTTTTGTTTTCCTTTTTTAATTAACTACATCGATCACTCATATTCCGCTGAAATTTTGTCCAAAACAAAAACATGCAAACATTACGAGTTAATTAGGCAACTTAAACAAATCAGCCTTCCCTGAATGAACAACTTTTTTACTTCGAAAAGGACCTTCGAAGCATTTGTGAAATTTAGAGGGCAGTGGATTCGCAATGTGGTAAAGAATTTCCTTTTACTAAGCTTTAACGACGGTATCAGGAGACCAAAAAGTCCGCATCCTTCTGGCTGCAACTCACTAAAATGAATCTACAACCTTCCCGACGCCCTAAAGCCTCAAGCATTAATATGTCAGTTTAACCAATCTGAGAAATGTAGTCCAGGCATATTTTCCCAACGAACCAAATTTAACTCAGTTTCAAAGCTGCCGAATGTACGGATAAAATTAATTGTCCAGGGTCTGGAGAAAGTGAGGCAGCGGAACACACTGTCCTGGCGTGGTTTTCGCATTTGCTATACATGACAAGCAGGCCATTCAAAATTGCATCTGCGGTTAGTGGTTAGAAAAGGATTGGATGAAGTAAGTAATTTAAAGCAACAAATAAAGTTTGAAATTCCAGTTAGCCAGACATGGTTAATCACATTTGCAAATCTTTCCTCTTAACAAGTAATCTGTAGGGAGATTCTTTAGAGATGCAGGTGAATCTACCTTGCCCCAATTTCTCCCTTCCTCAAATGGTCGGACATTCATGAGGCGACTTCTGGACCAATACTATGGGTGTTCTTGCAGCTTTCATCCACGACTCATCACCCACTCAGGCCTAAACGTTGAATGAACCGAGTCCAAACAGTGCGGCAAGGTGAAGGAACCGACTCTCGACCTATTGATGCGATCCCTTTCAAGACCCAACGTCTAAGTGCCAGTGCGCAGACTAATCAAGGCAAATTTCCTTGAAGAGGTTTGAGTGGTTGCTAGTCTTCACGAGGGCAGATAGTTGGGTAGATGTGCGTTCAGGATAGGAACGACACATTCCCCTTCTCCCTTATTCTCCACCCTTCACTTCGATTGTTTTATTTCTGCGCGTAACTGTATGTCAGATCAAAATGGATCATCTGAACCTCATCTTGCCACACCGTGAATTAAGACCTGAAGGTGAGAAGTTGACAGTCATGTGGGGTGGGGAACGAAGGTGAATCCAAAAAGAAAGACGAAATGATTCATTCTGGGCAGTTAAGACAGTCAAATTGGCAACACCCCTCTCAACTTCGCCACCCATCGCTTATGAATGCACCTCAAAGACGAGAGTTTTGGCTCCAGACTTCTGCATACTTTTTCACCGATGGCGGTGATGCTGTCAGGTGTATTCCAGACTGTGGATTCCCGATCCTCTGGACATCGACTACTGCGGATATGCAGCTGATTTAATGAAGTTGGAACATTTGACTGCCACCCATGGCGCCACCTCAAATGGTGGTGCATTGACGTGTGGTTCATTCGAACTGATTGACAAGACGCCACTAAACGCGTTGACTCTAAGGGATCCAATTTAAAGATGAAATTGAGGCAGTCGAAAGACACAGTCTGGGTGGTGGAAAACAAGAATTTGGAGTTGTCTCCTGAAGGGATCCGGGGTGCGTGATTAAGTGAATGCGAACCCAACTTCCACGTCGACTGAGAAGGCTCGGGATAGAATATTGCAAGTGTTAATGACTTTTATTTGGAGTAACCGAGGGAATCAGGTGCAACGGCATTTGCCATTTTCCTACCTGTCCTCGGCTCGTTCATTCACATATGCATTGGGTTTCGCCCAAATGTCCGATTTCCCGATGTGCAGACAACACCAGTCGGGTGGCAGCAACAAAATGATCCTCCTGCTCGAGGAGGGCTTCGCAACTTCAAAGGAATTCAGCAAATCCTTCCAAAACAGCCCCAATCGGGGTAAATTTTACAGCCCCTTGAGTTTTTTGATTCACCTTTGATGAGTGAAAAGACACAGTCGGTGAAACGAAGCAATTCATCGCAGTTTGCCTTTGGCAAACTTTTTCGTGTAATGCATGCCGCAAATGAGTGGCGACACGTTGCTCCATAAATCTTGCTGAGACTTTTGAGGAAAGCGGAGGAACCTCTCACCAATAATGTAAAAAACGGGTTTTGGAATGTCTATCTTGTCCGTACAATCTGCAATAGCGCGAAAGGAATTACTGTCGATACCTAATAACATTTCAAGTTGTACAAACCTCTTGAGAGTAGCAGTGCATGAACCTCTATTGTTTAAATGTATGTTGACTTATGCGGACCTTCAGTCTTCAGAGCGTGCCAGTAGTCTTCCAACTTATTTTGCGCCAGCGATATATTACCTTCTACAGCATTTAGCTTGCCACGACTTCAGGAGGGACCGGAGACGGTATAAATCAGACAATCCTCAATTAATAAAATAAAGTTGCCCAATGGCTTAAATCATCCTTGGTCAATTAAATGAATCGTGGAATTGGGTTTGGATCTACGCTCAAAATGTAGTCGGCTTTCAGTGAGTCACCAAGCCTTTAAATGCCTTTTCTGTGGATTTTTGCTCCATCAATTCATTCCCAGTAGATGCTAATTCTAACTGAGCCCGTTTTTGTTTGTCGGGCGATCATTCCGATCAAGAACTGGAAGATCAAGTGTCTAATCCTAGTCATGATTTCCATTTGGATTAAAACTCGTCCACTCTTGTATAATGAACTTGGTTACCCACATCGTCTCATTTCTTGTTTGAGTTGAATATTTTATCCATGTGAACGCGCCAAAAAGTCTAGGAAATGAATTGTGTGGTTGTGAGCATCGCTAAGCACTTCCACTTCTATGAGATGCAGCATTATGGCAGGTCGGAATGAGCCATGTTGTATCTGGCCTGACACGTATCTGCCATCAAGTGCTGTGCACCTTACTCCCTCGCATATCAATTTTCTATGCTCGCTTGACAGCTTTAATTCATCTATTTCATCATCAAGAAGTTGCACAAACTCAGGAGGTAAAACCCGTGTTTTAGCTCCAGTTAGAATCGCTTCTAACAAACTATTAAAAAAGAGTGCCCCACAAAAAAAAAAATAAACTGGGACTTTTAGTCGAAATTATTTCCCCTCAGTTTAATTCTTCACAATGCTTAATGAGAAACATTGAACGTGTTCTGTAAACCTAACTTCCCAAAGTCCCTTTTAGTTGGCGCAAAACGCGAATGGTTTGCTGGTCGACTTGGACCCTACAGACAGTGACAACATAGGGATTTGGGAGCTGACCGCAGCGGAGCTGACTCACCTGCTGCACTTTTCACACGTCAGGAAAAAGAAAATCCGTGCTCTCATAGTAACTTAAAAAACCGTTTAAATGCATTGGGATAGCAGCACGTCTACTGGGTAATGTCAAACTTGAACTTCTTTGCTAAAACCCGACAGTACGTCTCTGGAACTCACCCCATACTCGTTAGTCTGCAACTTCATGATATTCGACCGAAACTGCCAGAACACGAGGGGTACGGTCACCGCCTTCAGCACATACGTCGTCCACAAGGGCAGGAGAGGGGAAAGCAAAGCCGCAAAATCGAGCTGGAGGAGAGCGCCAATGAGAAGGAAACCCACTATAGGGAGCGTGAATGCAGTGCAGGTCAGTCCGCGTTTGGAATAGCAGCTAGCAGGCCAGTGGATTTGAAAACGGCGACGGCGAATACGCCGACGACCGCGACGACCTTTGCCGCCATCTGCTTCTAACTTTTCTGTAACATCATCGGCCTTGATTTCATCCCTGACGTCATTGTCAGAATCTACTTCGGAGGGAGGCAGAAGACCCCGGGCAATAGCCATTTGCTTTACTCGATGGTTCATCCAGGGGTGGGTCGACATCTACGATGACAGAAATACCATATAGTTGCAGCCTATTGGTTCGCACTAGTAGAGTGGTTCGACAAATTTGCCATCTAGAATGCAAGCCAAGATAATTGAATATGAACTGTCTGACGCAGAAGGAAACAGATTAAGCTTCTCTAACGGCGCTATAAGTGCAAGACCACTCACCCGTATGTTGGTAAAGGGGCCAGTTTTCTACTTTATTCTCGACTCGGCCATGCATACATAACAACGAAACAATGGTATCGTCCTTTAATATGAGGCAAGATCAGATCATTTGATGAGAAGTATCTGCTGGAGTAAGTGAATCAGATTTCAAGTTAGGTTCTATAACCAACGATAATGATTCGATCGCTTAGCGGAAAGCCCGATTTATTGGCCAACTAAGGACCCTTCTGCCATTTTCGATCATAAGATTGCAAGAGGGTACTCTAACGGACGATTCCAACTGTATCTTTAGTAAATAACCAACACACTGTCTGACCGCCTATTTGACCAATTTGCCTAAAAACAAGGCAACGCTACTCCTTTGAAAGCCCTCTCTCCCTTTTATGGAGAAATTGACTCCATAAATTCAGTCTCTCTGCCTGATCAATTTGTTTCATTAAATAGCTGTGCACGAAATGTTTTCCTCTAGCAACAGATAGTACCGATCAGTCGAAGAGAAACCCTATTCCCACTCCCTAAGACAACACAAAGCCATACCACAAAGCTCGCCCGTAAGAAGATATGTGCGCATATCTCGCATATTTTGGCATTTCACAAATGGTCGCAAAATCAAAACCGTAAATATAAGTCAAACTTACCCTGAGAGCATAAAAAAGGATACTTTCAAAACCGGATAAATGGTGGTAACATTGAAGTCTATCGACTGTTTAGTGAAAGACCTATGAGGCTCATTGCTAACATTGAGCGCCCGATTTTGAATCCCTCATTAACTAATGGGATGCTGCTCCAAACATTATTTATATCCTGAGTTAACAAAACGCTGATAAAAGTAAAGGACAATTGCTTGGGTTAATACCACTAGAACGCGGAGAATAGGAGAGTGCCTTCTTTCCCCACATCACAAAGCCCACATCCTCACAGGGAGTAGAACTTTCTTCTGACTGGCTCACCTGTTCCCACTGTTTTTTTCGGAGGGCGTGATTCGGGTAGGCAGACCTCAGGGACGATTATTATTTGGCCTCTAACCAGTGACTAATTGTTCCTGAGGTCAAACCACACACAAAACAAATATGGACACAAAAAATGAATTCGACATCGTGATATAAGGATGAAGAAACGGAATTCCTAATAAAATGAGATAATTGTTTACAATTTCACGGCAAGTGGGGTGTAAATATGCAAAAAATTTAATGAATAAGGGAGAATTGTGAGAGCCACATAATGCTATCTTGGTGTTACTGTTAGCATAACTGGAATGGTAGTGAAAATGGCTCTAAAAAGGAGACTTAAAACGCGATATAAGATTCAATAGGAAACTATATCCGAGTTGATTTGAAACTTAGAAACGTAGCCAATTTATCTTCACATCATAAAAGAGCCCCACCCCTTTTATTTTCCGCAAATTCTCAGAAACACTGCTTCTAAAATCACTGACCAGGTCCTGTGTTAGAGTGAGGTAATGCAGACAAACTCAAGGGGTAGGGAGAATAGGCGTCAATGAGGCGGAGCCAAGATGCAACTTGGGTTATGGACTAACAATGAACTGCCCGCGCCGGTGTTTAGTTCCTCATCACTGCAGGGTGCGTGGAAGGCGATATCGCTGCAGTGAACTCGAGATAAAGACGTAAAATTGTACTGTATAAAGCAAGCTTACTGTACCCATCGATAATGCCAAGCGTCTAGGATAAATGGCCCTCATCACTAAATAACTCTCTGTATTGACCTCTATTAGTCCTCCCGCATATCCATTTGAGGTCTTGAATGCCAGATTATAAACGGCAAAGAATGGTGAAAACACGCGGGGGTGGACTGCCCTCTTCGGAAGCCTGATGTCTGAGACCTTTTAATGTAATGCCTACAAAGAGGGCAAAGCATGGGCTTTAGAAAGAATGGATTTGAAGTGTGAGGTGTTGCTGTGACCTATTCATAGGCTTAAAAAGTCGAGAGTAAATCGCATACTAGCCAGACATGGTGGGGTGTTCATGGCCATTGCATTGTAAGTGACACTGCGAAACACGCTAATAACCGTTGAGAGCATGTGGGGATAAGAAACAGGTAGTCGATTTGACTACTGGGTAAAATTTATCACGAAAAGGGAAGTAGGACAGCCGAATAATCCTTATAACGAACCAGATCACGTTTCCGGTCACTTCAAAGCACACAGGTAAAATTGGAAGCCGGAGGAAGTGACGAGACACTACTGGATCGAAACAATAGACCTTCGTGGATAAACATCCCTTACTCCCCTTTCAGCACAAACCTTACCTCAAGAGAGGAAAGTGAGGAATTTGAAGAGGGAGCTGATTTGAAGGGAAAAACCCAATTCGTGGGTGACTGAAAGTTATGGCCAAATGTAGAGACCCAATCTATAAGCGAGTAAGGGTGAATCAGGACTCTAAGAGACAAAGGACTGCATTAACCTTGCGAGGCATCACATTTCACTTCAGCTTTAAGTTTCGAAAATTGACTGAAAAGAGAGGGAGAAAGATAAAGAAAAGACAAAACAGTCAAACCACAATTTCCATACAACAAAAACCAGACAAAAAGAATGGAAACGAGGAAGGGAGACAAGGTAAAAATGACGGCTCGACCAAGTAAGCAGGGAGTAAACACGAAAGTTCTGCATGCATATCAACTACCAAAAAGAAGAATACTTCCAAGAAAAGGCTTGGCTTGGAAGCGAATTTAAATGGAGACACACTAGCCTCTCCTACCAAGCAGTACATTTCGGAAAACTTTTGCCGCACAAAAACGAACCCAGTGAAAGGAGAAGTCGAAGGGGAACATGAGCTGACCTTAATAGAGAGACTGTAAGGGAGATGAACCATCCAAATAGCATTTCAATAAGAGGGACCCGTTTTCGCCCTTGTCGAAGATAAGGAGGAATAGTAGCTAATCTGACAAATAGCACCTCAATCCATCTTTCGATTAACACCTTGGAGATGTACAAACGATCTAATCAGATAGAACAACACACCTGCGCCAAGGGCGTAGCAAAATGTAGAGGAGCTAACCTGGTAAGGATAGAGGCCCAGATTATTGGTCATCCGCCAATCCACTCCGGCCTCGTCGAGTTGCAGCACGGCAGAGAGGTTGTTGCTGCGCACTGCCAGATGGGCTGCAGTGTTGCCGTGTAGCTCGTCTGACAATCGCATGTCCGCCCCCCAGCCAAGAAGCACCTGTAGAGGCTCCACCGAACGGCCAAAGAGGCAGCAAGTCATCAGTGGGGTAAGGCCTTTGGTACTACGACTGCAACGGACGGGCAGAGATGAAGTCACACAACTGACTAATAACCCACAAAGCTACCCTATTAGGCTTCAATGGTGTGCTAATGGACGCCTTAATTGCTGAAAATTCGCGACTGCAAGACATCCAGGTTTTCGAAGAAGAGGGAATCAAAGTAACCTCATTTCTGCCAATTTCGATCAAGAGAAAGTGTAAAAATATTTGAGGATACCCATGTAGTACGTTTCGGAAGCCTGCTGTTATGAAGACCAGTAAGCAAGGGGCCTTAGAACTAGCAGTGCTTTGATCGAGGACAGGTCATCAATGACTCGCAGAGCCCAAGAACCGAGCTTAAAGAATCGGTCGTTAAAAGCTCCAATCACATATTCCCGCCATTGTGATCGAGGCTGGGTTTGAGTGTCATTAAGGGTTTACTGTTTAAATAGGATACCTACAGGGAAGCAGGGCTATACGAAAGAGAAACGAAGGTCGATACTATTTCCAACAATTCTTAATCGAGACGTTATTCGGTGTTTTATCGCCAAACACCACTTTGAGAGTTTACTACTTCATTAATAAGATGACAAGAACCATGGGTGAAGATAAATTGGCCATCGATGGTTTGGAAGTAGGAAAATATGGAAGATCAGACACGACATACGCATTGCATTCTGCCTAAGAACTCTTACACTTGGTCGAATACCGTGATCACAATATATAGATTGTGATAATGAAATGAAGGTAGTTAAATTCCCACCAAATTCCGATTGAATGCAGATTTGGAATAGATTTACTAAAACCTGGTAAGAATGATAAAACACGCCTCGATGGCTGGCTAATGAATGGGAAGACCTCTAAATGCGAGCAGCTCTGTGAAAGAAAAACCGTTTGATTAGAGCTTAAATCCATACTATGCCCCATTAAATCAGAGAGAAGAACATCCACGAGAGCGAGAGACAATAGATGTAGGTATTCCCAACACTTTTTTGATAGAGACAGCGTTATGTAAGCAAATAATAAGCGCCACGATGGACAGATCTTAGATGCCTCAGGTAAGGGATGACCGAACACACAACAGAAAGGCTACCATAACCCCAGAAACAAGATTGAATTCGTCCCAAGCATAGTCATTCGCCAAAAACATCCCAGCTTGGGCGAGCGAAGCCAGTACTGCGCATGAGAACTACGACTATCCCAGTTCGCCCCACTACAACTGTTTGCAACCTGTGAGGAGCTGCAAAATGCACATGATCGTGTTGATACATAACAGGCACGCAGCAGCCCATCATTTATACGGTAATCCATCCTCCGTTCCCCATTATTTTACGCGGAATTTAAACTCAAATTTACAGCATAAAATATCTGCTAAAGCTGATGGATATGATCCAAACCTGTCTGCTCTACGAAATGTTTAATTAGGTTTTTAAAGAGAAGGAAACTTTGTGTAATGGTTAGAGTTAGCGAAATACACCTACTAGAAGTGGTTTTAAGTAATTTAATCCTGACGGCAGATCAGCCAAACGTAAATGCAACAGTATGAGGAGAGCCCCTGTTCAGATGTTTAACGGGAGGTAAAAAATTCAGTTGAGGCCATATCAGCCGAAAAGGTAGAGGCAAAAGCTAGGCGAATCGTTTCCACTCGCATGCCTTGGGTCAAAAATAATAGGCGGTGGGTCCCAGATTATCAATTATTTTTTCCCCTCTCCTCAAGGCATAGGCAAAGAGCTGTTGGGAAAGAATTGTTTCCTGACCTATTGACGCATTTCAATAGCTGGAGGGCGATCGCCCGATCCACATGCCTCAGGTACTCACCATTTCATCCCAAAAAATCTACGCATGCTTAGTGAGCAATAGACTCCAGGAATCAGGAGGTTCTACCAGTCTTGGGACACATTGAGCGTGAAAAGAATTACTGAGCAACGTAAGGAAAGGAAAAGAAAGGAGAGCTAGTTCCAACATTTTTAAATCAACTCTTAATCACTTATGTCCTTGGAGGAACTTGTACTACACGAGCGAGCGGGCGAATTAACAACAGAGTCTCGACGAATCATCCGCCCAAAGTGGAAATCTTCGACCTTCTCAATGGAGAATAATAGATGTCAGACCTTAAAATAGGGAAGACCAGATGGATCCATTGAGCAGGCAAGTGCACACAGTCGCATGAGGACGCGTAACTAAGAGTTGGATACCATCAGACAGGCTCAGACAAATCTGCGCCCTTTTTCCAGAGCATTTCCTTTGGTGGAGTGCAGCGCAATTATGAACACCGTAGGACTTTAAAAAACCCAACCGAATCCCAGTTGAAGTCATGCTAGATGGACGTCACTCGCGGTGCAGACGAAGCGTAGGATGGGTGATTTTGAAAATAACCACAAGTTCATATGGCGTTGGTTAATTGATGGACTGACCAGAAATGCTAAAAGTTAATGCCGATGTGCCAAGATCCAAAAAATTCCACAGAGGGCGAAAGATTCAAGTGACTCTGAGTGGACATAAAGAAGGGAGAAAGGAACTTTGATAACCATAGTGGAGATTTGTCATTGTTTACCAGAATACCTGATCAAGCGGGCCCTAACTCACACAAGCCGTACTTCCGCCAGGGAGGAAGATGCAAGGGCATTGTCCACTCTCCTTCAACCCTTTGCGTACTCTACTCCCATCATTGTACTTTGGCAAGAAATGTTACCTGACTGCTCCTGAGATCAAAAACGCAAAGTACCCTGCTGCGTGAAACCAAGACAATCTGAATTCATGGATCAAGAAGTGTCAGTGGCCCAATTTTTGCAACCAAAATACAACCCACAACTCATGCGCTCCAGTCGCCCATAAACCAACCGCAGATATCCGTCCGAAACTTACCTTTCTTCACAGCTATTTCGGTTAACTTTGTATTTAACTAAGCTTATTCTTCGGCCTCCGCAGTTCGCACTTACGTCCTGGGAGCACGGTTCCAAAGCCACGCCCACAGCCTCTCAGGTCTCTTCCATTCGCCGCGTCACGTGCTTACGTTTCGACGGCATAGCCGCAGTCAGCCTACCTGTACGTTAATAATGAACTCCTTTAAGAAGTCAGAGAGATTCAGGACACCACAAACACAGTATCCTACGAAACCCATTACACATGATACTTTTCAATCCTTTTGCAAAGAAGGCTAAGTCCACTTCTAGGTGTAAAAGGCCCCTGACTTCACACATCGGAAACCAACTGCCGTCTGCGCTTTAAAGGTGCAATAGGACATCCACACCAGAATGCTCAAAAGCCGCGCTAGGCCACACAATCGAGGAGTTCAACACTTCACACGCTTTCACCGGATGATTACAGGCAGGCACATCGAAACATGTCAACTTACAACTTCATGATGCAACACAGACTTACATCGGGAAAATCAGCGTCTACTTCTGTCCGCAAATATCGTAATCAGCTCCCCACTAGTTTTAAGTAGCTCCAAAAGTTAAACATCTAACTTTTGTTGAGGATTTTAAAACAGAAAACCTGATTCTATGCAACTATAACAAGTAAGAACAACCACGCAGTTACTGAGACAAGCAAATTAAAAAATCAAGGCATCCAGATGCTCCCCTATATTGTTTCTTTACAAAAAACAGGTGCGACGAAATTCACCACACGTTTCCTCTTCCAATTTTTCCTCAAAAAAGACAAGATTCAGTCGTAAAACCAAATAGATAATGAATTAGCTCAATAAGAGTATAGCATCCTTAGTGCCACTGAAGCAACAACCCACACTTTCCTTACGGGCAACCACATAAGAACCTATTAATTCATAAAGGCAGTTTTGAATTAAGTGTTCAGAATGGAAAAGGCTATGATCGTAAATGCTGCGTCTTTAAAATCACAAAAAATACCTGCTCCCAGCAGTGATGCAATCAGTAAGGATGGCCTCCACATATGCATCTTGGAGAAAACCAGAATTTATGGCCATCTCAATCCAGCAATCGGGCAGATACGCTAACAAGGGAGGTGTCCATGGTATGGGATAACCGAAGAATTTCGTGGCGTTATCAATCCGATTTGGTCTAATGACCTACTCCAAATTGTAGGGACCTGTCAAGCGCGCACAATTGTTTACAGGCGTTACGTATGAAATACAAAGCAGAAATGTGCCTAGGCGCAGCATCAGTGCAGAGTAGCTGCACTTTACAATCCTCTATGATATTTCCCATTGAGCCTTCCTTTTCAATCCCACCTCATCTCAGCAAATGTAACATAAACATAATGGATGTGATTCCAGCCCATTTGCATTACAACACGGGTTCAAAACTGCACTCCATACCATTTGGAAGTGGTATGGCACGTGATAGCGAAATCAACCGCCCAAAATTGCTCCAGCAGTCTGAGTTTTACGTGCCGCAATCGATTAGCCAAGGTGATTCGAGACTGCCTTGCCTGGAACGACTTGCAGTCATGTTCAACGTGAGTGACGGGGCAATACAGCATCTACATCGGTTCCACCCAGACACCATGGGTGAATAAAAACTTTCAATTTTGCACCTCTTCCATTCCAAGTTGGGAGAAGATCGCGACCCAACCCACTAACTTGCGATGAAAAACTAGCATTGTACTCCAACATTAAGCAAGCGAGTATATCGCCAGTTATTTATGAACAATTAACCCACCACTCATCCCATACTTCCAAAGAATCCACAATTTTACGCCAGAGTGTGCCTTAAATAAGCATGATAGGCTAGAAACGCAATCGGTCACCCGCAATATCAGGAAGAGATCCACCCACTAGATACAACTCTAACCCGGGTAGGGCTAGTCAATCCTTCGAGAAAAATCCTATTTTCAGAAGACATTCTACAACTCCACGGTTTACCCGTGAGAGAGTTAGTACCCTAGATGAGGTGGGAGGGAGACACTGCCTCATCCTCAGCCTCTGTATTTGCTTAATGATGTTTTTCCAAGTGATAGCTAGCTCATTTTTCTTAAAACTATACCATGGGAGGTGGAATAGATATTTGGCAACT
The DNA here is from genome assembly GCA_036345935.2 of Taenia hydatigena. Classification (NCBI taxonomy): domain Eukaryota; kingdom Metazoa; phylum Platyhelminthes; class Cestoda; order Cyclophyllidea; family Taeniidae; genus Taenia; species Taenia hydatigena. The sequence continues at coordinate 1,892,631 of JADWOT020000009.1, forward strand.
ACAGCTTAGGTAGAGGTGAAGTCGGTAGAGTTAGACCTTGTGCTCCTGGGGATAATGCCATTAAAAGTGTGATTCATAGCAAACTTTAATCCTGTTGGGAAATGATCTTGAATGGTAATGTTGGGTAGTTCAACCAATAAAATATTTTAAGAGGATTTGTAAAGTTGAGTGATGCTAACAACAGACCGATCTGACTTAGTTGGCTATCTTATAGTTACAAAACCTGAAATTTAACATTCACCAGAATATTTCTTTGCCATAAATACAAGGACATTCTTTTCCGGTTTAGATCCAATAAGACACACACAACTTTGGACAGAAAAAGTCCGCAAACTAGACTATTTTTTACTAAACTAAGATAACCAAAACTAACTCGACAAAAAAAAACGGGTTGTCAAAACAAGGCATCGAGGAGTCTCCAATAGAAACAAAGAAAAATTTGCAATCAGAACAAGAAAAGTCGCCCAGGGAAGTATGGAAGGCTGGGATGAGCCAAACCCAGGAAAATGAGACAAGTTCAAGACCAAAAAAATGACATTATCAGAAAAAATAACAAAACTGACACAGAGAAAAAGCCTGCCATAGAAAAAAGTATTTCCGGTTAGAACAAAAAGCAACTTGCACAAATGACGGAGGACCGATAAAAAACAAACCTTACCAGAGCAACTCGACGATCAGACTCATTCTTGGAAAAAAAGCCCATCGTGAGTGAGTGAAATACCGCAAACAGGAGTGCAAGATCTGCTCTGAGCAGAAGAAAGTCCGCTGAACTACCTAGAACTTGCTCTGACATCAGACATCATTGGAGGAGACCACAAGTAACGATCACACAAAAGAGGGTTCTTTGGAAAAAATGATAGCCTTCAATAAAAAAAACCCAATAAGAACGAAAAAAGGTTTAAAAGTAGAAACTCCACTGAATTATCATTATCAAAAGTTAAATCATTCTAACGTGGGAGAAAGCTGAGAGATTCCAAAACAATCGGCAAAACTTTGAGTAGACAAAGGTACCACCAGACAAAAGCAGAAAAAAATCAAAACAATCAACTCGGAAGGACAAAAGTAACAACAAACCACATGAATTTACAGAATTATAGAGAAATTGGCAAAATCAGAAACAAAACCTGGTTCCTAACGCACCCAGCGAAATCCACTCGAAAAAAATAGCCTATTTTGAAAGACTCAAATGCCTCATTAAAGAAAAGAACCAGATCTTACTGACCTCACGGATACGTACGCAAATAACATTAAGCCTAAGGCAAAAAACTTGGTCCCGCCGAAGCAATTCACTAACTCAAACTTACTCTAGAATAGAGCCCACCTCCGACCTAGTCAATAAAAACAAGAGGATTTTTCGCCAAATTACAAGGACCCATAGAACCAATAGCCAACTAGATCTGGTGAAGTACAGAAAAGGGTAGAAGGCGGCAAGTAAAACCTACCAATTGACATCTACACCCTTAGCAAGGAGGTAAAGGACAATGGCGGTAGCGCCTTCCTGAGCCGCTACATGGAGACACGTCATGCCCTGAATATCCCGAACCATAGGATCCGCCCCAAAATGCATCAATAAACCGACCATCTCAAGGAGATGTTTTCGAATGGCCCAGTGGAGAGCTGTGGCTTGTTGATTGCCACCGATTCGGTCTACAATAGCGCCTTTAGAGATAAGATACTTGACAATGGTGAAGTTGTTGTTGATGGCTGCCCAGTGCAAGAGAGAAACACTCTCATGATCCAACTGGTTCACGTCGAATGGTGGGATGGCAGAACTCGGTGGCGGCTCGATCAATTCGTGGACACGAGATAAGATACCATATTGGGTAGCCTTAACTATGTCCCAAGTGGAATAATCCTCCGCTGGTGGTGCAGATGGGGGTATATTTGGTTCATTCATGTCAGGGGAGAGAATCGAGGTCTAAATAAAGACATCGCAGAAATCTGAGACGACAACTTGTACCAGCCAAATGGAAGGCAAGATAGAGAAATAATGTGGCTGAAGAGAAATCTAAAAACTCAGTTAAGCACACAAGAATGCTAGCTCGAGCAAGTAACTGGAGCAGATCTCACCATGCCACCGGCAGCATATGGTATGAGGGATGGAACCGGAGTTATATGGAGCGGGTTAGAAGGAAGATAGTATAACAAGAACAGAAGGCATGCCCTTAGGCAACTTACCGAATGACCTATGGCGAGGACAAAATGCGTGCAAATTTCCAAGCCTGTAGCATTCATAAATTTTGGACAATGCAATGAGTTAAGGTGTTTTGCCTACTTCGAAATAGAAAACGTGTGAAATGACTTTTATGGCAGCATTTCCAAAATTAGTATAGTGCTATTTCTAAACATGGACTCATCAACACAGGTTCTTATTATTCTCGAGACAGCCATCATCAGCTAACTGGCTTAAATTGCATGCAGACCTAATTTTTTTGTTACAACTATATGTTGCGTTTGAAGTATATGGAAAAGGGTCCCTTTTATCACATGACACGCTATCTAATGCGAGGATACTTACGCAACATTTTGACATACTTTTTAAAAGCGCAACGAAGTCCTACAACTTTAGGTAAATAAAAACCTTGTTCATTTAATTTCTTGTGCTATTCAATTTAATGCCGTGAATGTCTTTAAAAGCATCGCTGCTGTTTCTGGTCTCTGATTGGTTGTGGGGATCAGGCGGTGGTGTAACCGACTATCACCCTTTCACGAGCCGTCGTCTACCTCTTCCATACTTGAACTGTGATTTGTAAGAGTTTTTAATTTTGCAATGGAAGATGAAGAAGTGGAATACGATAGTGATCATATAGATGAGGAAACAGAGGCCCGACTTTACGCTGCTGTCTTCTATGACGATGGTGCCGACGAAGTTAAAAGGTGCCAGGCAGTGACTTTGCCGACAAAATCCGACAGGGAATTTGATGTCACTTCAGAAGTACTGCCACCACCCACTATGAATAAACCCAGGAATGATTCGTTTATTTCAATGCCACAAGAATCCGTCCTTAAAAACGCAGCCGTCGATTCTACTCTTGTGGAAGCTTTGTATCTAACCATCACCGGTAACACACCAAATAGTCTCATTCAAAAAGCTGACGAACGGATGGACCGTTACGTGGAACAGAACGGTGCTGATGAGCATCCCGTTCGTACCTATGACACAGACACCTCGTCCGACATCTCCCTCAGTGAGGATTTGCCTCCTAAAAGGCCGAAATTAGATCTACTTTTGGGGATTTCAAGGCAGTCTATTGAGGACTTGAAAAAGGCCAACGAACTTCTCTCCGAGCATCTTGAGGACCTTCCCTCCGATGGCAAATATTGGTCATTGGATTCCTCTGACATGTCTTCATTATCTTGGAGAAAAAGACAATATCGGGAACCCGATGGTATCTGTGAAAGATGTTTTAAAAAGGGACACACCTGGCTAGAATGCACTCGCGTAAGTGGATTAAAGGAAAATTCGCATACTTCTATGTAGAGTGGACCATTGTGTTACCTTTGCGCCCGGGAAGGTCATACTGTTGGCGATTGTCCAAACAAATGCTGCTCCATTTGCAACGAATTTGGACACGACTCACCGCGTTGTCGTAATAAAATTCGTATTTTTAACACAATTTGCTCCCGCTGTAAACGGAGAGGTCATGAGAGCAGCGTGAGTTTAAACATTTTTCATTCTGTACTATCATAAAGGTATTCTTCTAATTTTAATAGCAGAAGCTTGACCTTCAACACATTTTGTTCAACTTTAATGATGTTATTTGATAATGTCTGAGGACGATGATTTGGGCTACGAACGTCCTACCTTTAATTTCAAGGATTTTGTGTACTTCTTCTCTGAGGTGATGACGTCTTGTTCTTTAATTTCAAGTGCTTAACTTTGCCGACGGCGCGTCGTTTTCCAAACCTAAAATTAATACGAAGTCCTTAGCTAAGTACTGGGACTGAATTGAAAGAGTGTCTCTAAAGTCGAAGGCCTGATAGTATACACGTTTTTCTCTACGATTATATCACTTTACGGACCTGCAGAACTAGCCACGAATGACTAATATTTCCTAGATGCTTTGACCGTCGAGTTTCGTCGCTCCTTATAATTGAGTTTTTAAAGCTCCAATCAGTGGTAGGGATCATATTTCAGTACCACTCCCTTAACCCTTCATTTCTCATTAGCAGAACTCTCCTACAACGCTCTGCTATTTTTTAGATTTGTCCAGATATATGGCGACAATACAAATACACGGTAAGCTACTTTACGACGTCAGATCTCCTCGGAGGAGAAGTTCATCTTCTCACAAGTTACTTGGTGTCTGTTCCCCACAGACTCAACCTGGTAAGCCTGTCGTCGTAACTCCTTCCCCTATCCGTCGAAATGAAAGCTGTTTCAACTGTGGTGGTCGTGGGCACACAGGGGAGGTAATTTTATTTATTTTTGAAGTCGATTGTGGGTTGTTGTTGGACGCACTTTGCGGATCAGGTATTTTTTAGATTATACACGGATTCTTAGCAATTTTTCCCAACAGCGAGTTCGGTCAGGTTAGTTTCTGCTATGACCGTGTATTTTCAGTGGTCTCTACTTAAGTCATTGATAAAGACCTTAATAATGGTAGACTTCTGAGGTAATCTGCACAGAAGTATGCTTATTGCTAGATCAAGGACCTAAAATTTGAAGCCCAGGGCAGTGAGAAAGACGCCATTATTGTTTAACTTTGATTGCGACGGCTGCATTGGGAAGAAGCACAATCTTTCTCAAGCACTTGATTCTTCCCCAGATGCGTAAACAACATTAACATTAGATTACATTACTCTCTTTAACCTGCTTCCTAGCAATGTCGAAAACCAACAGTTGATGGACGATCTGCGATACAGACGTCGATTTTCAAGTTCGATGATTGCGATGTCTACGCAGAAGCATCCAACAATATCCAAAGATCTCCTTTTTTTTCACCCTCCACCCGTCGATCACGGGCGTATTGTGAGCGCAGATGTAAATTGTCTACAGTCTTGTCCCACATTCATGTCTCATTCCTTTTTTTTTAAATTTTTTCGGCTCTGGAACCATCAGCAACTGAGTCGACTCCAAAAACCCGAGTGTTTGATGAACCCCTTTACTGTTCCTTCGAAAACGGAGCTTCATCACAATTGCCACAGCTGTCATTTCCGCGGGCGTCACTACCAAGGCACGCTGGGCGGAAGAAAGTACATGCTGAAGATAATTTTGCAGCGTAGGTCCTTGTTGTACCTAATTGAAACGCGACTTTACAAATATCTTGGCAAATCATTCCACTCCTACCTCGCTTTGTCTTCAGAAATAAGTCATTGCGATCGCGCAATAAGACAAACCATCGGGGGAGAAATGCAAAGACTTCTAGGTAAGGATGTGCAATCCGTTATCTGTAGATAATCCACCTGTCTATACTTTTGCATTTTGAAGTGTACCGATGTGACTTTGCAGAAGGCAGTCCCTTATCGACGCAAACAATCGGCGATGTCGGAATCAAGTGGGCGACCGGACCTTGAGGACACTAAATAGGCTGACATTGAAGAATTTCCGGTAAGAGTCGGCTCCGGATTGGTTGGATGTGTGGTCGTAGAGCGTCTTCAGTCTGAGCCGTTTGCTTGTAGGAACCAAGGCGATTTAACTAAAAGTAGAAAACGAAAACACCCCGAGTCTTCGGTTCTTCATGAGTCCCTGTAAGTGTCAGGTTTATTTATCTACCCCGATTAGTAAGATGTTACCAGTTTTAGCACTTGTGTAAGTGATATGAGAGCTGTCGTTGTGGTAATAGTTCAAATTTAATAGACTCTTCGAAACATTCATTTCAAACAATTTAAAACAGATCGCAGTCGATTTTTTGTCATCGCATTATTGATTAAGTAATATCTCAACTTATCCACTCGATTTTCTACTTTTAGAAATCAGGAGAAATCGAAAGGGCTAAGTAATGACTTCAAAAGTCTTGCTAAGTTAAAAGGGTAAGAAAGGGTTGTCTATCACTCCGTTCAGCTTTTTGTTTTTTACTGGTGAGCATGATACGTTGGTCTTGTAGAAGCCAACGCCAACAATCCACCGTGAGATTGCGGCTGGAGAAGGGGAATAAAGTGGGCCAGAAAAATGGATTATGGGAGGTTGAAGATCTGCCTAATATCGCCACGTCTCCCTACTTGAAGCTGATGCATACCTTTCACGTGGATGCGTAAAGTTCGACTCCTCACGCGTCCAATTTCATTGGTTTCAAATCGAAGCTCTCAGACGAATTACAAGATAATACGACAGCTCAACGGAATATCTCAGGCGGCGATATTTCGTTTACCTTCGTGTATATTTTGTGAATAAATCCATAGGGAATCGCGTTTTTAAGACTAGTGGATTGCTTCGATGATTGTGATGCGCCCTGGTTTTGGTCAGTCCGAGTGGGAGGCGATGTCTCCCTTCAATAGGTTAGTCCTAGCACTCTCGGAGCGTTGGAGCTTGCGATTTTGGCATCTGTGGATAGCCACGAGGTCTGCTCTGCGTCTACGACAAGCTTTAATTAGGCCTCAATTTTAGTCGAAGGTAGGTGCAGGGCCTACCTTTGTACGTTCCAACTGGCTGTTAATGATAGGGCCAAGGCGGCTATGCAGCTGAAAGAACCCCGGAATGTTCGGGATCTCTGCGATAGAACGTCGCTCCTGGACCACTGCTCTAACACAAGGCGTAAATGCAAGTTAGAGTTTCATTGGCCCATGGCAACGGCAACCTTATAAGAGGGGAGAGACCCCACTGCCTTGCTTCAACTTTGTCCCAAATCCACGGTTAATCTCCCAAAGCTTCTTAACACTAACCTCCAAAATGCTCCCAGGCTGGTCTTGTAAGTCAAACTACTCACTAGTATGCATGTTTTGCAGGGAACCACCATTCCACTAACTCTTAAACTGATTCTAGTACCGAATACGACACAGACGCACTTTCAGACGGTGATTAGGTGTCAAGTGGTCATGGTGAATCACAATGTGGGTTTATTTAAACAATACATCCTTTAAGGATAAATTGTCTAAATGGTTTCCTCACCACCTCGGTTTTTAGTACATGGAGCTTCTGTCATTTGACTAAAATAGAAAATTCGGACATTGAACATTAATTAGCCAGTTGACAAAAGTTGACCTGATTGATGGGGCTATAGAATTTACTGTGGGTGCATTTTTAAAGGATGAGTGCAAATAATCTGTTTTTTGTAATTCTGTTATAAGTTACGCCAATTAACAAGCGAAATGAACTTGAATTTCCAAGAATGGGTGCTTAATCATAATGAGTTCCTTTTTTAACAGTATGGTAAGGTGGTGCTAATGATGGCTTTCTGTTGAGTTTTGAGGGATTTTTCGTTAGTTTTTGTGGCTCTGATCTAAATTTTCTACACATTAAACGCGCGTCAATTCATTATCTCTAGTGAAGCAGCAGCAGCGGAGATGACTAAAGAAGCGCTTCCTGGTAAAGGGAAAGCGCCGTAGATGCTGAATGGCTAACATAAGCAGTAACTTGGCTTGCACCTGATTTTACCTCTTGAGATTGTAAGTGGTTCGGCGGTCATGTACAGGGGTAACAGGTGCCTTATATCAACAAACAAGTATTCAGAACTTGAAATTTACCACACCCCATAATTTGGGTCTGTGTTTGCGCGCTACTAACAGAAGAGGCATCAATACATCTCGGTGCTCTTCCTGTAGGCATGATATTAGCGCAAGTTTAAGGCAACTGTCACATCGGAGGATTAAATTATGAGCAGCTGCCTACCACACGTGCTATTTTCGCACATTTTGATCTCTGATCACACAGCCAGGAAATTATAAATTCCGGGGTCACATTAATGCTACATCCACGAGGTTAATTTCGCAGGCTCGGGTCTAATGTTACCAACATCCATCAGTCGATTCCAGTATAACTGTCAGCGAGAAAGGCTAGGGTTCTGGCCTGTTTTAGCGGTAGATGCGCTGCTTATTTAACATTTGGCTCCATGTTTAGGTTCAGGCAAAGTTCAGAGCCAAGTGGAAGCAATGTTTACTTTGTCGAGCAACTGTAAGGTCTTTTCAATCCCTTGAAAATGCACCCGTGTGATTTTGTTTAAAAGTTTGCAGACGAATGTTTCGACAGTGAAAAAGGTGGGAATGAGTAAGGGCTAGTAAGTAATTCGCGCAGCACTCCCCTGGTAAGGAAACTGATAAGTGTTTCGATTGCTCAAGACACATAGTTGCTTAGCGGGTAATCCGCTCCACTATCATATTCCACAATCCAACTGGGTATGCTAGCTCATCTCACCGTTAATGGCTATTCACCTATAATCTGTTTGATTGAGCGTTCTTATTTTCGTTTCGTCGATTCATTTAACCATAGATCCTAATGCTGGAAGGATAGCCATGACAATCTTTGTCATTATCTGCGAATGATGTCAAGAATTCTCGATTACCATACAAAGGAGTTGCGACACTAGTTTCGATAAGGGGGTGCTGAATTGTCTAACCAGATCCTTCAATTGTATCAACAATTCCATTTGCTGTAGGAATAGAAAAGTAAGAGAAGTAGGTGATAAAATTAAAACCACTCGGTTTATGGATGTGAATTATACGTGCTTCGTCTCCTTCTTTATGTGCAAGGTTTAAAAATGGGTGGCGTCTCCCCCAGAGATACGTACGGCACTTGGTCATCTGCTGCTACATGAAGTGATAAAATGCGTTCCCCTTTAATCGGACCACTCATAGTTTACACCAGCTGCACGACTATCATCTGTGTATGGGTCGGTGCTCATCCCGTTGAGCATGAAACTACACACTATTCATCAATCGGCATTTCACAAGCCACAAAGTTGAGTGCCATCTGACGTCTATTTGTGATACACGTAGCTGTCGATCAGCGGACCTCCATGGTACGCGATGTGATTGAAAGCACTAGCTCGTTTCTACTAGTTCTTTGAAGATGGATTCTCGAATATGAAGCCTTGATTACTATACGTGGCCTTAAGTATACTTAGGTATACTTACCAGGTAGACTGTTGTATGTGAGAGCTTCAAAATCATACGTTTCGAAGAGCGACACTGTGGGATTGCGGCTATAAACCCAGAAAGGCTTTGTTTGCACATCTGAACCGAGTTACTTTAAGCACAGCATTTCTGCTGTCCAAATGTCGCCGATCTGCCAATGACAAAAACATTTTCTCCTTTCTATGCGCTAGTTTTAATTTTTTAAAGGGATGAAGGATGAATGACTGGTCTCAATTATGTCTCATTTGCTTTGGCCGGTGCAGTCGGTGCAATGCAATGGGCTACTCTTGCCAGTAGGTTTTCGCCAAAGTCCAGCGATTGTTTGTGTTCGGCATGAATACGCACCTATCCATCAGAAGAACAGGGCCTATTACATTCCCTCAGTTCGCATATTATCTTCAACCCTCACATCATAAAATATCAGCTGGACGGACAAGCTAAAGTGGATCCAGACTGTCCGCGTTATAAGGATGGTCAAGCATCCAGGAAAGGGGAATCCTTTTACTAAATCTATCGGGTATATTTTGGAAAGATGCTAAGTGCGACAGAGGAATGCACCACCGAGAAGAGAATGGTTAATGATTGTGGATGCATTGCATTAACGATTCTCCTCCACCTTAACAAATAAAGTGAGAAATTAATTACAATAAATATCTTTCGCAATTTTAAACGTGTATGAGGAGACATTCTTTCTACCCATTAACCTATGTGGGTAGCTTACAAAAGCTAAGCGAATAGACATTAGCCCAGCAAAATCAGAATTTAAAGAAACCATCGAAGCCAACCTGCTTGTCCTGCAATTATTCCACGATATAAAACACATCGTTCAGTTGCAAATACTTGCTATATGGCACAGGATGCCATATAGCCTCCATGTTTCAAGGCTTCAAAAACATAAAAAATCAGCATACATTCATAGTAAATACTTTAATTATTCAACTTCAGTTTCCACTAAAAATTATACGTTATTCCAAATTTCAGACAGAGAAGCTAGAAATAAACGCTAAGCGTGACATTTTCCAGTGCGGAAATTTAAGATTTACCCGAAGATAAAAGCTTATGGGAGGCACAAACGTGAAAAGAAGGCACGGAGATCGCGAGGAATGATGAAAGCACGCGTAAGCAAACGAATCATCACCCACCGTGGGGATCGAACGCCCACACCACTCAGCAACCCCCAACAATTCGTCCAGCCAAATGCCCACCACCGCCCCACAAACACCATCACGACCCCCATCTGACGTCTAATGCTAAGCCAAATCTGCGCAACAGTAACCACATTTCCCACGTAGAAGTACAACACCAAGAGTCACGAAAACCATTTATTACTACCGGTATTCCTGAAGGAACTACAACACTACGAGAAGGGACACAGAAGTGCAGACACCTCACGAGCCAGCACTATACACGACGCGTCTAAGCACCACACTTGAAGACATAGAGATTGCACTCCTTCGTCGACTTGAAGTACACCTTCAAGCTGGACAGCTGCACCCCTGTCGCGAGTGCATCGTTCGGTGGGTAGACAACCAACGGGACCAGGAACGAGCAATCCGACGAAAAGTCCAACACCGAGCTCCCTCCGTCAGTCCCCACCATCACAACCACGATGCTGTCGAAACCAATTGCACTGCGCATGAACACCTCCACGTTCTGTGCCTGCAACACCATTACCAACAAAGGTCAACTCGTACCTAAGCAAAACCCACACCCACAACACAGCAGAATACAAACCACAACCTTAGCCACATTCATCGTGGCGTTCAAAGAACCCCAAAGGAGGCTTGGATACTCCTTGTGAAGCTGCACCAAAGAGGTGGTCAGATTGAACATACTCGCACCACGACCGGCCGCCAATGCAGTCTGCAGGAGGAAAATGAAGGATGAGAATGCTCACGAGGACGAGAGAGAAGAGCAAAACAAACCCGCCGCACGCGCATGACCCAGCCTACGTGGGTAGGGGGTGGGCGTGAATGTCACATGCACATGCGTGAGCTGACACTTACCTCAACCGTCTCCTCTACTCCCAGTCCCGCAGTGTACGCTCCGTACACCTTACCCACTTTCACCGAGTCCGAGAAACCCACACCGTGAGAATCCCACGGCATCGGCAAGTGGCTACTCACGTCATCCACAATAGGCAATTCGCCGAACGGATACAACAATTGTGGCGGCAACGAACTCAACGGACTCCAACCAAGCTCACTTCCGGCGTAAATCACAGGCGTACCTACAAGCGCACCAATCAAAGGAATCACAAAGACACTCAACATTGCTCACACCGAAAGCCGCGTTTTCACACCCACAAAGGAACAGAAAGCCAACTCATCGCACAACTCACCCGGCAACAGGAACACCGAGGCAGTCGAATAGACACTCGTGTACGGCTTGTTACTCGGCGATGCTACCACCAATGCCAACTGGCTCCGAACAGATGCATCGGTTGAATCCAAATAACTCTGCACTTTGGCAACACCACCTCCTTCGCCGTAGCTAAAGAAAAAAACATCAAGATCGCACCAGCATCAACACCAACACCTACAATCCACGGTTGAAGGCGAATTGCCGACTGATCACAAGATGCGCTCCCGGAGCCTCCTCCACCCCAAGCAACTTCTCCGCATCCTCCTTCCCCGATGCACCGTACCCAGTGTTGCCAGGGTCGGCGATAAGCACTCTACAACAAATAACACCTAAGACCACAAATTTCACACCACATTACCTCGAGCGCGAGGTCTCACTCGACACCTCATCCACAACCTTCCGCAACTCCTGAATCACCGACACCGTCCCGTTCGTGTAGAGCTTGCAGGTGGGGAAGCTGCTCAACCACGCATCCGAGCCACAGGTACCCTCCTCCACAAAGAACGCAGCATCAGACAGCAAAATGCCATCCACACCCTTGTGCAACCAGAACCGCGTCACGTTCTTCACCTTCTCCATCACCTCGGGCGACTTCAAATTCAAATCCACCACACCCGAGCCCTTTCCGTACGTCGAGTAAAACTTCGCACCATTCACCGATTCCGCACTGTCATTGCCCGCGCGGCTCAACTATTGATAGACATTGTCCAACTACCCACTACTCTATTCTTACCTTGTCAGCGGCCGTAGCTGGCACCAAGTAGGTCGGATGAGCAAGCTCATGATTTAATGGCACCGCATTGAAGTTGAGCGAGATCACTATCTGCATGCCCTTCTTCTTGAAGCCACGCAACAAAGCACTAAAATCATCCATGGTACCCAGGGCCGGATGAATACTCTCGAAGGTCACTTTGGTCACATTCGACAAACTCTTCGGGTACAGTGGTGACATGGGCGTTAAGATGAGAAAGCCAGCACCCACACTCTCCTGGATATAGTCACTGACACTCAACAAACCTGCATCACAAGCATTGCCTTCTCTGCACACAATCGCAACCTACCTTTCAGATCACCGATCAAATCTCCATCTGAGTCCTTGAACGAGAAGGGGTTAACCCAGTAGCCAACTTTCGATTGCCAGAACGACTGTACCGGTCGTGGTGGGCATTTCGGCGTGAGCACGATGTAGAGAATGGACACAACTATAAGACAGATCCATACAACCCAAAACAACGCAATGAGTGCAATTCGCACCCGACGCCAAATCGGTTGTTCAGCGTCCAACCGTAGCAAATCCTCCTTTGTGAGCAGAGGATATTCGTATTTGTTCGAGTCTATAGTATCTTTTACGCCATCGATATATGCGACCTCTTCAGTATTCGCAGAATCACCACCTGCAATTGCGTGATCACCCATATCTGATACGACGCACAACACGTAAGCTCATTCAGGATTTGACCTGCGGTCTATAGTTGCAAATGCAGGGCTCCAGAAAATTAAAACAAGGATTTTTAAAATAATTATTTTGTAGCCTAAAATTTTTTCATGGTGCATGATAAGGCGTAGCACATTTTGGTCTGTATTGTTTGCATAAGTTATATTGATGAATCCTTGAAAGTGTACAACTTTTTTAAATTTACAGGTGAAATATTTATGTGATTTATGATTCCTAGATCATGAAGACTTTCTATGCTGGGTATGACATGTGGATTTGCATAGAATTCGAAATATTAACAACTGATTGTTGTCTCTACTTCTTTGAAATCATCTTAGCAACGTAGATTTTGCTATTTGATGTATTCTCCATGAGCTGCATTTATAAAGTTGTTTTGATTATACATACAACTGTTTTTTTTGTAGCGAATGTTTTGTTGTTGCTCTTCGTAGAACATTTTTTCTTTTACTCGTCGAGTTGGAATTCTCCCATCATTCTTCTCTTTGGCAGCATGTATTCTTTATCTTTGTATTTATTCTGTGCCTTGATTTATGATACCATATTTTACTCGCAGCGATTTCTACGTCTGTCTACGTACGCACTGTATAGCATGGACTTGTTCACTTTGAGCCCTTTGACATGTGTCACTTGAAGTGCGCATTTGTTTTAAGTTATAGGAACGCGGACGTACCTCACCCAACGGGACGAGTATTTGCCAACGCACCGCTCTGGGCATTTGGCCATGTGGGCTTGTGCTAATTAGTAGCCTGTCTAGCCTGTAGCAGACGTGCGTGTTTGCGAGTGGGTGGTAAATCAGTCTCATCCAGTCGTTCAGTTGCTTTTCATACCCTAATATTGTGAGCTGACACTTCCACTTTTGGTAAGAGGATGTCCGCTGATACTCTCTACTAGCATGTGTGAGGTATTTAGAACTGTATCTGGATTTGTGGACCTCCACTGTATGCGCTAAAAGGCATCCACGAACAAGATGTGGTTTCTGATGGTGCTTTTGGAGATTCAAATTAATTGCGATCCCAACCTTTTTGATATATAACATTCAGAAAATTGTCTGACATGCTCTACGCATTTGAGAGCTATTAAAGTTTTAGCGCAGTTTAATGTAGGATGGTTCTCATGAAAAATATTCCATAACCCGATTACGAAGTGTCCTTAATATTACTCGTTTTCCTTTTTACCTTAACCCCTTCAACCTATTTACTTTAATAAGAGTACACTTGCGAAATTAGCAGAGAAAAGCTTGAAGAAATACTACTTGATTAAATTAAGGTCGCGAATCTGAGCGCACGGGTTTGACGGAACAGCAATAAATAACTATGGCTTTGCTTTTTCGTAACATCGTTTTCGTTCCGATTAATGTGATGGGAAGTTATTCGTCTCAGATATATCATTCGGGCCCTCAACTTTCATTGTTGGACGATGCTCTATCAAGAAGAACTGCATCGTTTCAAACTGCGATTACTTGGATGGCCATATTGTCCCAGTCGGGTTGACTGGCTTCGTAACATGCCAGCAGTCCCAATCCTTCTGTTTGCTAAGTATATTTGTATTCTGTCCTAGTATTGTACCTTCTTTTGCCTTCAAGGATGTCTCGGGACTTTACAACCAGTAGTTTTATGCCGACTCTTGTTTGGGGGGGGATTACAAAAGTTCTACTTTTAAAGAAGATTTGTCTTCGTGGGATGTAGCAGCTAGCACAACCTCCAATAAGAGACCAAAACTGTTAAAGGTTTTAATGCTGAGAAAGTAAAAAGCATCACAAATTCGACTAGATGACTAGCATCATGCATAAAAAAGGTCACGGCGTGTTAGAAATGTCAAAGAACCAGGCATCAGCGTGCATGAAGGAGCATTTGCTAGGCTGCAGCCGTGCTGTCTTGAGACCACTGTGCAATGGAGTGGGCCTGCGTGGCGATGCACCGGCCCCTTTGTGATCCTAAGTCATCAGCAGCGGTTATTTGGATGGGTGACTTTGCAATGCAATCACCCGTATCTATGACAATTATAAACGTGAAAATGATCTACAAGGAAGGATAATTCCGCTTCTATCTATATTAGTGCCGGGATACTTCACTTTTATACATTGGTTAAATTACTGTTCCGTCAAAATCTTCCCGTTTGTTTATTTTTTTTTATTCAGCACCGCTTTTTAACATAATGTTTGCATTTTACACTACTTAAACCTAATAGGTGGGGCGCAGATCTACCAGTCCACTTCCATCAAACGATTATTTCCCTCGGGTGGACACTTCGAGTTGAGATATGAAATTGTGCGCTTTCTTTAATTATCTTATTCTCTCTCTGGTGGTGTTTATCCTTCTGCTGTCAATTTTAACCATAGTGTAGTTTGATCAATGCTAATGTGTAAACTGACTTCATCCGTCCAAGAGTGGAAATCCAGTGTCTCCGAGGCCCCGCTTAAGCAAATTGGGTAGTGGTGGGGCTGGCGACGATCGCTTAACAAGCGCTTTTGCGATTTCACCCTTAATCCTTCCCAAAATGCATTCACGAGTAGATGCATCGCTTCTACTGAAGCAGCAGCGGTGGAGGTAGCCAACAAAAGGTCCGCTGATGAGAGGAAGGTGCTGTGGCTACCAACTGGAGCAGGAGTGACCGCGGTCACACAAACGACAACGCATCATGCACCAGCTTTTTGCCTGTGTGCCTTATGTAAACAGTCAAGTTGGCATTGACTGAATTGTACTACGTTCCACAAATTGGCCCAGTGTTTAACTTGTGGTAACAAGAAGGACGTTGATACACTCCACTGCCGTCCCCTAAATGCACGATTAGCGGGCTTGTTGCAAAAATTAACGAATTACGGGACCACAGTTCGCATTGTCGCACCAGGGGATTAATGTTTGAGGCCTTACTCACCACACGTGCTACATTCGCACATTTTGGTCTGTGATCACACAACGAGGAAATGACAAAACCTCTAATCGCATGCATGATGCGTCCACGCGATTAACATCGCATGCGCTACCCTGTGCTCATCGGCATCCAGCAATGCTGCCACATGGGGTTGGACTTTGCTTTCCTTGGGTGACAGATGCGCTGTTCAAACGATACATCCAATACCCACCACCGATGGGTCAACTCAACGCCTCGCAGATGCACATTTGCGAATCGAACTGTAAGTTGGGGAGCAGAATGTTGAAACCGTGACAATGGTGGAATGAGTAAATTTATGAAGTAAAAACAGTGATGAACACAGTTCCCATTTGCTGCGAAGCCTAGTAAATGTGCTTTTGTTTGGCGGACAAGTCCTCAGCCTCGTTATGCTCCATTAGCCAACTGGACGTAGTGGATAGAGGTAAAGCGGCGCCGCCCTCCCCTCCATCCCTAAGTGTGAGTCCTTTTACACGGGCATTTTTACGCGCAGACGCTAGATCTCGCTTCGTCCAAGGGGAATGGGAATGCGCTCTTCTTGAGCAGTGCATGAGAGTGCGCGATTTGATAGCGATATGCGAAAACAAAGGCCACCGAGCCCTGGAGCTGCATAGGTTGCTGTAAGAACAAGGGATCGAGTGAGACGTGATACTATACACACTTCGTATGGCTAAAAATGCATCAATGTAACAGCAAATTAATGCATGCCAAATCACGTTTGAGGCTTTGGAATACGTAAACTTATCAAGATGCAGGCTTTTAGAAAATTCCGAACCCTGCTATCCAAGTAGCGCAGTGAGATAATGTACGTGATCTAAGAGAAACAGAGGTTCACAGGCGCCCTTAAGCAAACAGGATGACTAACAACATAAAGCGCCAAATTGGGAAAACTCAGATCAGATATTGCAGGTGATTTGAGATGGTAAACAGCAAGCAGTACGTTCGTGGCCTATTTAACCATAAACTAGCGCACAAAAGCATAAAAGAGTAAGCCGGAAGGGAAGGCAAGGCCACGGTTACGATTCGTCCCTTAAATCCAGTCTACTACAAACGCGCAGAGAACATATGCCACGAAAGAAGGGATGATGAAATCGCGCGTCAGGCAGCGCAAAGGCAGACGCACGCCAATTGGCACAAACGTGAAAAGAAGGCACGGAGATCGCGAGGAATGATGAAAGCACGCGTAAGCAAACGAATCATCACCCACCGTGGGGATCGAACGCCCACACCACTCAGCAACCCCCAACAATTCGTCCAGCCAAATGCCCACCACCGCCCCACAAACACCATCACGACCCCCATCTGACGTCTAATGCTAAGCCAAATCTGCGCAACAGTAACCACATTTCCCACGTAGAAGTACAACACCAAGAGTCACGAAAACCATTTATTACTACCGGTATTCCTGAAGGAACTACAACACTACGAGAAGGGACACAGAAGTGCAGACACCTCACGAGCCAGCACTATACACGACGCGTCTAAGCACCACACTTGAAGACATAGAGATTGCACTCCTTCGTCGACTTGAAGTACACCTTCAAGCTGGACAGCTGCACCCCTGTCGCGAGTGC
Source organism: Taenia hydatigena (assembly GCA_036345935.2). Classification (NCBI taxonomy): domain Eukaryota; kingdom Metazoa; phylum Platyhelminthes; class Cestoda; order Cyclophyllidea; family Taeniidae; genus Taenia; species Taenia hydatigena. The sequence continues at coordinate 1,909,923 of JADWOT020000009.1, forward strand.
ATCGTTCGGTGGGTAGACAACCAACGGGACCAGGAACGAGCAATCCGACGAAAAGTCCAACACCGAGCTCCCTCCGTCAGTCCCCACCATCACAACCACGATGCTGTCGAAACCAATTGCACTGCGCATGAACACCTCCACGTTCTGTGCCTGCAACACCATTACCAACAAAGGTCAACTCGTACCTAAGCAAAACCCACACCCACAACACAGCAGAATACAAACCACAACCTTAGCCACATTCATCGTGGCGTTCAAAGAACCCCAAAGGAGGCTTGGATACTCCTTGTGAAGCTGCACCAAAGAGGTGGTCAGATTGAACATACTCGCACCACGACCGGCCGCCAATGCAGTCTGCAGGAGGAAAATGAAGGATGAGAATGCTCACGAGGACGAGAGAGAAGAGCAAAACAAACCCGCCGCACGCGCATGACCCAGCCTACGTGGGTAGGGGGTGGGCGTGAATGTCACATGCACATGCGTGAGCTGACACTTACCTCAACCGTCTCCTCTACTCCCAGTCCCGCAGTGTACGCTCCGTACACCTTACCCACTTTCACCGAGTCCGAGAAACCCACACCGTGAGAATCCCACGGCATCGGCAAGTGGCTACTCACGTCATCCACAATAGGCAATTCGCCGAACGGATACAACAATTGTGGCGGCAACGAACTCAACGGACTCCAACCAAGCTCACTTCCGGCGTAAATCACAGGCGTACCTACAAGCGCACCAATCAAAGGAATCACAAAGACACTCAACATTGCTCACACCGAAAGCCGCGTTTTCACACCCACAAAGGAACAGAAAGCCAACTCATCGCACAACTCACCCGGCAACAGGAACACCGAGGCAGTCGAATAGACACTCGTGTACGGCTTGTTACTCGGCGATGCTACCACCAATGCCAACTGGCTCCGAACAGATGCATCGGTTGAATCCAAATAACTCTGCACTTTGGCAACACCACCTCCTTCGCCGTAGCTAAAGAAAAAAACATCAAGATCGCACCAGCATCAACACCAACACCTACAATCCACGGTTGAAGGCGAATTGCCGACTGATCACAAGATGCGCTCCCGGAGCCTCCTCCACCCCAAGCAACTTCTCCGCATCCTCCTTCCCCGATGCACCGTACCCAGTGTTGCCAGGGTCGGCGATAAGCACTCTACAACAAATAACACCTAAGACCACAAATTTCACACCACATTACCTCGAGCGCGAGGTCTCACTCGACACCTCATCCACAACCTTCCGCAACTCCTGAATCACCGACACCGTCCCGTTCGTGTAGAGCTTGCAGGTGGGGAAGCTGCTCAACCACGCATCCGAGCCACAGGTACCCTCCTCCACAAAGAACGCAGCATCAGACAGCAAAATGCCATCCACACCCTTGTGCAACCAGAACCGCGTCACGTTCTTCACCTTCTCCATCACCTCGGGCGACTTCAAATTCAAATCCACCACACCCGAGCCCTTTCCGTACGTCGAGTAAAACTTCGCACCATTCACCGATTCCGCACTGTCATTGCCCGCGCGGCTCAACTATTGATAGACATTGTCCAACTACCCACTACTCTATTCTTACCTTGTCAGCGGCCGTAGCTGGCACCAAGTAGGTCGGATGAGCAAGCTCATGATTTAATGGCACCGCATTGAAGTTGAGCGAGATCACTATCTGCATGCCCTTCTTCTTGAAGCCACGCAACAAAGCACTAAAATCATCCATGGTACCCAGGGCCGGATGAATACTCTCGAAGGTCACTTTGGTCACATTCGACAAACTCTTCGGGTACAGTGGTGACATGGGCGTTAAGATGAGAAAGCCAGCACCCACACTCTCCTGGATATAGTCACTGACACTCAACAAACCTGCATCACAAGCATTGCCTTCTCTGCACACAATCGCAACCTACCTTTCAGATCACCGATCAAATCTCCATCTGAGTCCTTGAACGAGAAGGGGTTAACCCAGTAGCCAACTTTCGATTGCCAGAACGACTGTACCGGTCGTGGTGGGCATTTCGGCGTGAGCACGATGTAGAGAATGGACACAACTATAAGACAGATCCATACAACCCAAAACAACGCAATGAGTGCAATTCGCACCCGACGCCAAATCGGTTGTTCAGCGTCCAACCGTAGCAAATCCTCCTTTGTAAGCAGAGGATACTCATCCTGAGTTTCTTCCTTGACTTCTTTATGCTTCTCTATGAAAGCAACATCCTCTGCGTTAACAGAATCCCCACCCGCCGTGGAGTGATCCATCATCGTTTTGCGGCACGCTAAAACTGGAATGCTTTATATTATTTGATATTTAGGGTGTGCACGCGGAAGCTTAGGTTGATTATATAAAACAAAAGTAGAACTTTTTCATGTTGCATAATCCTGGTATCTAGACTGCTAACGGTGTTTAAAATATAATAATATTTTTAATGAAGTGGCGATATAATCAGTTTTTGTAAATTATAAATATTTCGTAATTTATATATAATAAAAGTTAGCTGTGACTAATCGTTTTTTCGATTTTTCAATAATTTTTTTGGTTGATAAATGGTTTTGCTCATTGATCTTTAATATGTATTTCTTCACGAGTCTCTTCTCATTGTTTATTTTTTTTGTGCACGATGTTTGCGGCCCTGCTTTCCTTTTTTTTAATAGAGAGATGGGTTGTTTTTATTTTGTTTTCCTACAATTTGGTCCTTGGATGTGGCTGTGTCGACCTCTGTAGAACGACCATTGCTGTAGCGTCCGGAGGCCCTCTGGAAAGGAAGAGATTACCGAATCCTCTAGTAGAAAATATGCATTTAACGGACAGAGAAAAATACGCTACTAGCATGGTTTTGCGGCTAGTCTGTGCAGCTATGGCAACACGGCCACCTCTGTGACCTTGTTCGAAATCGGTAGTTCAAACAAACATAGTACTACAACTGTGATCAGCGATTAGGTTAAAATTTTTATCATCCCTCTGGCTTACAAAGCACACTTTAAGGAATATCAATTTTGCACATAATTTACTGGTTCTGGTTTTATTAGGCGCTTTGTGGATCTTGAATTTTTAGCTATATTTGTAGCGTTCCGAGACTTCCTTTTAGGCCAATGACGGACTAATACTAGTATTGCGTCTTGAGGTTCCCTTGAGACGAAAGAAGGTAGAATACTATGGTGTAATATATAGTTCAAGGAGGCAGAGGATATGAGCTGCTGGAATGGGCCGGAGGCCAGCCCACGCAGCTAGGCTAATATGGCCATCTTTGTGACCCTGACCGAAGCCGACAGTCCAGAAAACAAAGTAGTACAATAGCACTATAAGTCCATGTCTTCCTTGAGGACAAAAAGGGCGTATTACTCAGGTGGAATGCGTGTTTAGCAAAGAGAACGGAATCCGGGTGTAGCGTCCCGAGGCTCCCTGAATGCAAAAGAAGGCAAAGTGGCGGGGTAGAATACATATATTCACCGGACAGAAGGGGAAAAGGCTGCTGGCATGGCTCAGAGGCCAGCCCACGCAGCTAGGGCAATATGGCCACCTCTGTGACCTTGACAGAAAACGGCAGTTCTAACAACCAAAGTATTACACCGGGTTGCTAAAATGGCCTAGGGGCGGACCTCTGGGCAAAGGCAGAGCGTCCGTTCAAGTTACCGTATACGATACCGACAGCCTGAGAAGCGAGGCATTACCATATCGACTACTTCTTTACCCATAGCGCTATTATTTAATCTATTTTATTTATTTCGCGTTTGGCTTTTTGATTTTTTGCCTTTATTTTAGTGATAAGAGGAAGATCCTCAAATCAGTTTTCAGACATCGCTGCGGCTTTAAAGAGAACATTGGAGACAGCATCAACACCTCGTTTGAAGATAAAAGGCTACCGTGTTTTTACCGCGATTTCCAGGCCGTCCTTTTGGTTACGTAGAAAAATGTGGCGAAGTATTATGGCTTAGGTTAATTCAGGACTTTCGAATGATTTCAATAGTGAGTGATAATGCGTGATGGCACTTTTCTGTCTTTACCATCTCCCTTCCTTCTGCCACTCGTAACCTGTTAGACGGTCAAACATTTTTACCTTTTGGAAGTAATATAGCTGCATACGGTAAGGCGGGAATCGTATGTACAACTCACCATTTTGCTTGAGGAGTGCAGGAGTAGAATTCGATCATTTTGAACCAAATATAAATTTTTATCCAAATTTGTACTTGGCGCAGATGACCTCGATAAAGTAAACCTGCTTTTGCTGTAATGGTGCAGGTTTCGCCATTTATGCACAGTTTTACCATCATTAGAGCAAACAAAATGGTGCTAATTTTACCTCCTACCGCCCCCCCTGCTAATGCCAACTAATGAAATGAACGCATAAATAGCAAATTTTACATGCGATTGTCCATAATTCCGAGTTCAAGGTATTACCAATAGTGCCTACGCCGCTTGTGAAAGCAGAGGTGTCCACCAATCTGCCACCAATTTGGTACTTCTTATTGGGTTCTCCAACATTGTCTCCTTCTTCTCAATCCTTACGGCAAACAGGCATCAAGATGCGACATGGATTCAATCCACACGCATTACTGGGGAAATAATGGCTTCCACTTCTTTTGTGCCACCTTTAAAGTCTACCGATGCGATAATTAGAAATGAGTTGCGCTCCGTGAGACAAAGGTATCACAAGCATCGTTAATACAAAGTGGTCCACTCGATCCCCGACTCGGACATTTAACGATCCGCTTCATCCCTACAATGTCAAGCATTGTGCACGTGTGTAGCAGAATGTTAACGCAACTGTTATGTAGGACTTTACCTAAAATACACGGAAGTCTAAATGATGTGCCGCTATCGAGTCCCCAGAAAATTTCATTCTCCTGACTCATTCCTCAATACATTTTTCAAGGCTTCAAAAGTCTTGCTCTCTTTCGGTCCCTGGTTGAATACTAGTCGCTAGGAGGCAAACACCATTTAAAACACACGAATGCAGGCGAATTGAACAAACTTTTGCCTTCGATAGTGAATCGACCTTACCCACAATTTATACCCATTCAAAAGGCAAGTCGCTTAATTGCGGTCCCCGATTGGAATGCCATCTGTTGCTTTGCTTGACAAGGTGCGTCTTTTACACGCGTCGACTTCGCCATTAAATCAGACGACCAGCGGTACGAGGTGCCATCTCCGACCTAACCGCAGCCGTCCAACCCCATGTTCTCATGCTTGCACCTAAGTTTCGTCCATCTGAGATCGCACTCACACACACACACACACACACACACACACTTCAAGGCTTGTGCTAGGGGGTCCAAGTAAACATCGGCCCAACATCTCAACTGTCGCATTTCCTCGGCCCTGAAACCACCCCTCCCTTACCACCACTAAGTCGAAAATGCGTTCAAACTCGAATTCAGTCCGCTGCATAGGTGAAAGGTACTTTGTGAGATGACTGATCTTGTGGAATATGAAACGAACTCTTTTCTAAGGGAACCATTTTGTGAACTAGTTTAATATATTTCTTAAGTGATCCCAAATATTATTGAATATTTTCAATTGCTTATACTTTCTTGTAATCCTGCCGTCTTGAGCATCAAATGAAAATGCAAAAATGCAAGCTTTAATGTAGTGGTAAGTGAAGAATCCAAGGTATTGAAGTCACATACTCCTCTAAGATAAATATTAGGTACTGCCATTTAAAAGAGCTGAAAAGATCGTAAGCTTGATCCGGTTGGAACCGATCAAGGTACCCTCCGGGGGCTGAAGGGCAGCATTGAAAATAATGAGATTAAGTGACACCGACTCCACTTACTACGATTTGTACTTTGGCGTGATCTTCTCAGCCAACTTTGGAGCCAAGTGATCTGACTACTTCTCTGAAGGAACAAAACATCAAAAATTCACAAACTTGTGAGCGCAGTTATAACTCATAGGAAATTGAGTGGGCAGCGGCATTTCAAAATCACTGTTTAACAGAGGGAAGTCAAAATCGAGTCTAAAATTGAGGGAGGCAAAAACTAACTTCGCAATGACGCAGACTAATTAGCTTCTGGAGGCGGTACTTCCAGCCTGCAGAATGGCTCTCTTCATCCTTATGAACTGGGATTGCTTCTTACCTTAGGGAAGAGTTGGAGACCCATCTCTTCTGCAAAACTGTTTTAGACTGATAAGCACATTCTAGAGAGTCTTTGCAATGCTCTTTTTACCCAAAGATCTGCAACCTTCACACTGCTCCTGCTGGCAAACAATCCACTTTTCGGAACATTTCTGTCGTTTTTATCTTCATTGCTGCAAACCGACAAATATGCATATCATTGGCACACTAAGCATTCTGACTCACTCAGACACCTCCCAAGTCCACCTTGCGCATTCAAAAATTTAGAAAAACAGTACTCCACTGTGCCGTATTTTCAGTTTCGTTCTTAAGAACCTTCGAGATCAACAAAAGCATCATAAATGCATTGGACTCGGGCACGCATCTACGACACTCTCCTCACCTCCCTCCTCCCTCTTCCTCTCTCTCCTTCTTATAAAATAGAATTCTGGGCACATCAAAGATATTGCTCCCTGAAATCTACACCGATAATTGAAAGTGGCTCACTTTTCTAGGAAAAAAAAGATGATTTCTTAAGTCAGAAGAAAATCGTTAATAGCTGATATTTTTAATAACTTTGACATTCAACCGTAGACTTTGCCTAAGGACGAAGGAAGGCATAATACTAAGATGGAGAATGTATTGTTGACCCACAACGAGTTTAACGAGTAGTGACATGGTCCAAAGGCCCTCATTGACCCGAAAGCAGAACTGGAAGGTAGGCAAGCAATTAAAGTATCGCAATGACTGTGGTGAAATGGATCAAATGTGGCCTTTTTCATCTGCTTGCGCCTATTTTGGTACCGCGATAAGCTCGCGCTGTTCAAAGTCTCTTCCGCTTGGCTCGTGGGGCCGCTTTTTTTTACCGGTGAGCTAAACAAGTGATTTTCAACCATGAAAAGTCCTGAAAAGTCTTCTAAATATCTGGAATTGAACTTGTGCAGGAGGTTTGGAGGTTTGCAAGGCGATTTTAGTGTTAATTACTTCACACGAAAGGTAAAACACCATCTAAAGTAAGTTATAATAAATTTTTGAGGACTTAAGCTAAGTCATTTTGTGAACCGAAAAGAAGAACAACGCAATCGAATAGCAGAGTTCGTTGGTGCAATGAAAAACTTGGCTTAGTAAGGGTCCCTCGGTGGTAGGCAGTTTAATAGCATTTGACAAATTTCCGAGTTACCGGCCTTCGTGGCAAAAAAGAGGGCTGTTTCGCAACCACCGCCCCTGGTGGCGAGGACGTCGGCTCCTAAAATACATTTACTAGTTTCTCTAAACAACAAATGGATCCCAACTGCCCTAGACAGCTGGCAAATCTCTTAAAGAGTTGTCCCAAAAAAACTTATGAAACCGAATTCAAGTGCTTACCGGCCATTAATAGGGACTCGACGATTGCCGCATCACCTAGTCTGGCAGCCAACATGAGCGGAGTGCAGCCTAAATCATCTCGATGTTCAGTATTTGCTCCGAGGTGGAGGAAGAAGTTGACAGTGTCCAAGTCACCGTTAAAGACGGCTGCAAAGAGTGGTGACCTAATGGTGGTGTCAGGGCCGTTGGCACTGGCTCCGTGGTTTACTAAGAGTTGAATCAATGCCCTGTTACCTCGCATAGCAGCCCATGAAAGTGCTGTGTACAACTCCCTACTACGGTCATACTCAAAGTCTGCAAACTCCAGAAGGTATTCTGCTATCTCAAAGTGTCCCTGTGGAAGTGAAACAGATGAGTAATGGTATAATGCTTTTGTGTTAGTAAGTAAAGTCTCAAAACTTGTCAGCCATTTAAACATTGAATCCTTTACACACCTGAGAGCAAGCAAGGATAAGTGGGGATTCGTTTGTAGGATTTACTTGGGGGCCCATTAAAGCACCGAAATTAACCAAATAGCGAACAATTTCGATGTGACCCCTATAAGCGGCTTGCATTAGAGGAGTACGGTGCTCAAAGGTTCCGCTGGTCAAAGGACCATCGTACTCCAGAAGGAGTTTCACGCAGTACAGTTGGCCTCGGTCAGCCGCCAGAAATAGGGCAAACTCGCCGGCTGTATTAACTAGGCGAGTATCTGCCCCGTATTGAAGGAGGAGCGCCATCACATCTAGGAAGCCTGCTTCGGCGGCCACCATAAGCAAGGTTGTCATCGTATTATCAACGAACATATTAGGTGGAGCCTAGGAAGTGAAAACTGAACAAAACCTCTACACAGTTTCACTACAAATCCAGAGATAGATTTCATCCGGCAAAGTGACGATCAAGAATGCATCAAAGCAAATAACTACGCATGAAGGTGAGGGCTGAATGGTGAAAGCACATATTCGACAATAGTGATGCGGAGGATGAAAGTGGGGAAAGAAGGAGAGCTTACTCCGTAGCGAAGCATTACCCGAACAGCATCAACATTATTCGTTTTGACAGCTGTTATAAGATTTAAATTTCCGAGCCATAAGGCAAATCCACTCGATAAAGTGCTAATCTGTTGCCCTTCGACCTTCAAAGAAAACAATGATGTAACAGTGATTAATCAGTACCATCCATATTATCTAAAGGCAAAAATGAGTTCTTGGGCACAAATATAACCAAGTAATAGTGAATTAGGAAGCCAGCGACAATTAATCTATCACTGGTCGAGGCAAGTCCAGTTTAATCACAACAGCTATAAAATGTTGCAGAAGTGGAGAAAGGACAACTTGTGGGCGTTAAAAGGATAAAGTAGGAGGCGAAAGCTAGCTGTTCTACCATGTTCTCCGAAGGAGTCACATCAGTGAAATGAGCAGGTTGCCGAGTTATACTCTCGCGAATGCAGACGGAGAGCTTGATTCCGTTTAAATAGCGTCTATTTGGGCTGATATACGCATAAACGCTAAAGGTGCCTCCGCTTTTGGTAGCCCCTCTACGGTAGCATCCTCTGGATGACCTGCTACCGCTTCTGTTGCCACCTGGGCTCTGTAAGGGCATCGCATGAAAGAAAGATTAACGGTGTTTCCTATTTAGACTGTTTTTTTGCTGTCCGTATGAGGCTTGAAAGCTAATGGGATTAGTACAATGCCCTGAACTGTGAGGTTTCACAAATGGCAACACCTGCAGCAGTAATGATCAAATGATTGCGGCAAGTGCGTGTAGAATTTTGTTTTTCTCTCTTCTGAATTGGCTATAAACAGGATGATCACTTAGAGTTATCAAACGTTGCATGATACACTCGTGAACTCATTTATTTCCTCGCTCGAAACCAAAGTTATCGTTATGACTCTGTGATAATTAGAAATGAAATAAAAACTTTCGCTCATACTTTATAGCCTTTTAATGGTTGCCATTAAAAGCACATGGCAGATAATTCAAGGAAGATTTTTATGGTAATGCTCTAGTACACGTAATTTTAGTGACAGCATTCAAGCCACTGTTATACATGAATCAAGCAATGCGTATGCAGTCCTTTTGAAATCAAATTGCAAGGAAACCGTCGCTCAGTCTTCCTTGGGTGGCGGAGGTCATTCTGACGCCAGGGTCACTACACTGTTGTGATTGCGCTTGGCTGAAGCCACCGCGAGATCCACGCCGTCTAGTTGAGTCCGTTGACAAACGCGCACGACCTCTCTGCGTCCCTTTTGCGTACTCATCCGCTTACTTACATCACTCCTCTGTGACATTTACAAGTTCACTATCCATAATTGTTACTTGCCATCAAGTGGCAAGTGAAGTTGTTAGTCAAATACTTAAAGAGGCCTTTCTTTATTTTTTCGTTAAGGTCACTTATATCATAATTTGAATGATGGTTTCCCCAGAATCCCAACTTGGTAAGTATGCCAGGCGTCAGAGTCCTCGTGGTGAATAATTTGCAGGTAAGTTGGCGTCTTCTCTTCTCACAAATTACTGTGATAGCTTACCTGTTTTCGTGTGCTATTGGTTCAAGCCAATTCCTTTGGGAGTCCGTAGGTTAGGATGCTTTAAAATTTGAGACTAGGAGACTTTCTACCACACCAGGAAGACCCGAATGGGACAAATTTAGTTGTCATTAATCAAATAAACCAAAGGACAACTGTAATAATTGTCTTGTTTGTTCAACTCTCCCCTCCAGTTTTGGAGGCACTTGAGACTCCACCATTGTACGTTAGCTGGGCGGCTTAACCTCTAAGCTCAGCCGTTAGCTTGCTCTTTAGACCTTCCAAACGTCGACAATGCATGCTCTGGTGGGGTATTTTGCTTTCTCTTGTCTTTAGGGCGGTCTTGGTACACTGCATTGGTGTCAGCGGAAAGCAAATGATTACGAAATCGTAACGTAGCGGAGGAAAGGCCTGTGTTGCGAATGGAGGGACCTGTGACAAATCCAAACAGAAGGGTTAAAATGACGTCCACCTTTCTGTGTTCTACAGAAAAGGTGTTAACCTCTGAATCGACAACGGCTGCGAACCACCAGGGAAACTTCCTTAGGATCCGCCAGTGGTGTCTGTACAAAGAAGTCGATTGAAGGAACACACATTATCCTTGCCTCTTAATTAGCTGAACAGAACCCAGGTAGATATGACTGAGCAGCTCTGTAGAGACAAATAGTTGTCAAACAGGTGCATGCATTAGGCCCAGTGAAACTACTTTAAACTCCGTCTACTTCTGAAGGGCTTCAATTTTAAGTTAATTTTTGCTAAACTAGCGATGCGCGCACATGATAGCCTGCATCTGTTTCCCTCCCTCACTACAGTTCCAAAACAGGACAAAACTCTGGATCCAATCTACTTGCCAAAGAGAGACAGTAGCACAGTTGTTTCGTGGGTATTTTTCTACTTAGCCAATTTAGGTTGCGATGACCGATGAGGAAGGTTGGCTAAAGGACCGCCAATGACGACGCTCAAAAGAGGACGAGGGCTAGGTAATGCTTCAACTGTTTTTTACTCCTTCATTTCAGTTTTAGGGCACTCAACACTCAGCCTTTCTTCTTCCACTGGGCAGCATGACCTTCAAGCCGTGCCAATAGTCCGTCCCCAGTCCACGCCTACGTCGATAATACGTGTTCTTTCCTAGCGAAATGCTTTCTCTCATCCCTAGGAAAGAGTGGCCGTTCTACAAGGACAAAGCGTTTTATTTAAAGATGAAAAATAAACTGATTCTGGTTTTTGCTCAGAGCATAGAACACGTTGGAGCGTAAAGAGAGGGGCAGAAGCAAGCCTATGCGAATTACAAGATGGCACCCGAGGCCTTGAAGTGCTTTTCAAATAGCGACCGGAGCTCAATTTACTTCACGGCAAGTTATTTACGGTGGCACCGTTTCAGCCAGTGAATTGCAGGGAAAAAATACGAGGGAAATAAAATCAGCCCTGTTTTCCGCTTACAAAAGTGAGGGAATGGCAGGTGATATGGCAGTGGCATTTGCTAAGACCAAGGAATGATTTAGCATGACTGAAAAGGATTTTGAGGTCTGACTCCAAAATTGGCTCCTTTTGCCATAGCAATGAGGCGGGTAGCGAGGAGTCGGGCAGAAGCCCACGTGTCTCGAGACGGACAAACTCGATGGTCAGATAGAGAAATATTTGAAAAAAGACTTGAGTTGAATTCGAAGACTATTATGAGGCGAACGAACATAAGTCTGGAAGTTTAGGTTCAAAAGGTGACACTACACTTGTGTTGACGCCCATTGAGCTACTCCTATTAGTAGGCAAATGTGACCTGTTCAATCTCACCGTTTGATTAGTAAAAACATTTATAACCGGTTTGGTGTGGCAATGTAAAACATTTCTTCAAAAATCAACCAATTGCATCAGTTTTTAGTTATTATCATTTCTCCTAGCAGCTTTCAGAATTGTGATTATTTTCAAAGGAGTAATTTCGAGGGGGACGCATTTGCACGGCGCCTAAAGTCTGCCTGAGTGTATTGTGGTGCCCAAGACTTCCCAGAAGACGAATGAAGGCATAATACTTGGGCTGAACATGTATTGCTGGCGTACCGAAGTGCCGAGTGGGCAAAGGGGCGGGGAGCGGGGAGCCATGGCACTCAGCTAAAGCGCAGAGGTGGAGCCTTCAGTTGTTCCAAAAGTAAAATAAGGAGGTGAACAAATGATCAACGCATCAATGTGTGGCAAGATGCGTGATTCCTAGTGGACAGTGTGGGGAAGAGCGTGTGACTCTTTAGCTGCTGACGAAAGCCTCGGAGACGTAAAAGCAAGCACACAAAGCAATTATCGCCAATTTTGGGGTGAACAAGGCCTCACTTATGGTGAAAAACCTTTAAAAAATAGAACATTTAACGCGTCAGTAAAAGCTCACCAAACTGACGAAAGCAGTAAAAATTTTAAAAATGAAAAAGAGTTAAGCTGCTCATCTTTTAATAAGGGTTTGCTTAAAATTCTCTACACTTGCGCCTTATTCAGTTGACTTATAAAATTTAGGTCTGTCATTTGATAGCTGTTGAGAGGGTTGAGAACAGGACTTGCTTGACAAAACATGGTCCAAAGCGGAGGAAAGTGGTGAGGATGAGCAAGCAGAACATGCCTCAATCGTTACAGAGAAGAAATTAAAATAGGTTTTATGCATCGTTTCGTGCTAACACACATCAGAAAAGACAGCCATTTTTGCAACTATTTTAGACAATTTAAGTTAAAAAACCTGTTTTAAAAAACTCATTTACTCTCCATAAAAGTTCGATGTCTGTTTGCATAAACTCTTCATGAAGTCGCCACGGATTCGGCCTAAAACGTTGGCATAGAAGTTGCAGTGGGCATTGAGAGAGGTGGTGATGAAGCTGTAGAAAAAATAGTCCTCGGTTTCAAAATAGGAAAAATTTCTTAGTCTCTTCAATTGTCGTTTTTGGTGGCCCTTTTGGTCTTTCCTCTGCATTACCTGATAACTAAACAAACGAATGGTGTAATAAATGGGTTGTTTGCTTAATTCCCGATTTTGGTAAAGAGTCACTTTGTATCTTGGCCATTGGGCCATCGTGGGGTTGCCTGGATTCTGAGCCATGCCAGTAGCTTCAATCTTTCCCAAACGTTGAATTTATACAGTCTGCTTTAGTCTTCTCTCACCTCTCGGTTTGACAAGGTCTCGAGGCGCTACAGACGATGCCATTTTCATCCCTTTCCTCAACTCCTTTAAGCATTTGACGTTCGTACCAATAAAAGGCGCAAATTTGTAGCAAGTCTCGGCAGGCGAATGGAGACACACTGTCAGACAGACAGTCTGAGGGCTGTCTTCCAATCTGCAGCCGTTTTGGGCAAAAGCTCTCCTCTTGTTTCCTTCTTAATCAGAACGGTTTCAAATGAACGCATGAATGAATTACTTAATTAGACTATCCATGCTCATCGCGTAATACAGCCTTGTTAAAGGTGAAAAATTCATCTTACCAAGATTAACTAATTTTTTTAGCACAATCTACTGTAGTCTCAAAAATTTTGCAAGTTTTTTTTGAAATAGCTTTAAGTAACGAAGGCATTTATTAACAGCACGATTTGAATAAGAGCAATTAAATTGCTGCCCAATTCACTCATCTCTCCCCACGCATCGAAACTCGGGCAGCTCACCGCCAATGAATAATTAAAGTTCTTTTCCCAATAGGACATTCTTATGGCAAAAATCTGGCCCATTTGTCCTCATTCCTTATAGCACCCGCAAGACGTCAAGGGAAATTGAAACAGTCCATAACCGTCTGCAAATAAATAACTCTTTAGGAGGTTATCTGCTCACAAAACACACTTTGCATTCAGAACTGAACAAGCTCACCGAAAAATTTTTCGTGCTGAATCGTAAAAGCAACTTTCAATGAGAAAGTTGGCATCTTTTAATAGAAAGTGTCAAAAATAACGAACTCCTAAAGTTAAACTAGGGAGTGGGGGAGAAAGGCCTGGTACTGTACGTGTGTGTGTGTGTGTGTGTGTGTGTGCGAGGAAACAAACCTGCGTCCATGTCAGCGAAGTGAAGCCACTTTCCTTGGCAAAGTTCTGTTCCATATTTTACTTCTGCCTCTAGAAGCAATGTATCCCTAATAAGTACAATTTATGGTTGTTGATATCTCAATTAATTTAGGCCAGTTGCTAAAAGACTTTTTATTGAGAAGTCTTGTGACACACGAATCACAGTCTAAAGGAGATAAGCTGGCTTCGTAAAGTGGAGAAGGTGTTGGAAAACGCAGTCGCAGTTTTTTTAATTAAATGCCGTAGACATAGACCGTCACATGCGAAGATTTTTAAAAGATCCATTTGGTAGCAAACAAAATAATCGTATTTTAATAAGGTTTGCTTGCAGAGATAATAGCGACAGATCGCTTGCTATATTCTACTACACATGAGGAGCTAAAGTCGTTTTTGTTGAAATGTTTCTAATCATGAAGGAGCTTACGACTTTTGAGGGAACTTCAAGTGACCTTTACTCTAGTTTACTAAGTCAAATCAGTTCCCTTGCCCTTAAAGTTATGAAGTCTAAGCAGCAATTCATTTTTTTAGAAATGCGCGTTTCCGGGATGAAGGGAAGACAAAAGGCTGCCCTTCTGCCACTTCCTATCCAAGTGAATTGAAGCCAATTTAATTTATTTGGCGTTTGTCTTTGAGACGGAATCTGGGCAGAGCTGACCAATCAAAAAATTTTCAACCATTTATCCAATAGTATTTTTGTCTCACCTACAGGCAGGTTGAGACGCTAGAACGATTTAATTAGATGTCAGTCTCAATAACATGCATCCAAAGTTAAATAAGTAAGTTTCCCTTTATAATGTATAACCTCGAATTTTATTATGCCTGTGTCTCTTGCTTGAATATCCAGCACTTTGCACTACCTTTATGGACTTATGAAAAGGACTCTGGTTCCAAACGAATCCATGCTCTTCACTTCAAAATCTATAAGATTAAAAATTGTAAAGCTTAGAGCCTTTGCCAACCAAACGCAAGCGCGTTTGAACACGACCGCTTGTCTTCCAAAGCAAACGAACCGACATGCATAGCTTGTCGTATGTTTACTTTTACGTCTGAGAAGTAGTGCAAGGCACTCAGAGTTCAGACGATGCCAAATCCTTTCCCTGCTCAGCACTAACTTTGATTTTTATTGTAGACACGCTTCACTTATAAGATCTTGCATTGTCTTCCAGGATTAGGGTCTTCTTTCTACTGATTAGTTAGCTCGGTCTGTTTCTAAAGGCGAAATTACTCTTGAAGATATTTATGTTAGATTGTTTGGTCTTCACCAGGTAGACACCTCCGTCTGCAGTTCACCGAACACATGCACACTAGGCAGAGTCTTGCGGCTTAGGGATAGCGGCCTGGAAGGGTTTAACGAGTAGTGGAAAGATGGTTCTGTGCTAACCATCATCGCAATACGAAAGCTCTATCTTACGACAAGTTAGGCATGCTGCGCAAAATTTAAAATGAAATGGAATATGGGAAACAAAATGATAGTCATTGATTGTTACAGGCGTTTGCCAGTGATTGTGGGTGGTACCCGTTTTCCTAACTTCCATCACTTCCTTTTCCTCGTTAGTGTAGCATTCATGGAATCGTTTCACGGTCACTCATAGAAAAGTTCTCCGAAATTAAGCGTCTCACGTTTACAGCTAAGTAGCGTGTGGTTGATGAAACGTGGCCCTCTATTTTAATCAGGAATGAACCATCTTCCTAAGCACGATGTCCTCATCTTTGAGTGGATGGTTGGCTCTCTTCCACAAATTCAAAATGCATGGAAGAGTCTGCGGACAACCTCGTACCACATCAGACTCCAATGGCATGTCATGGTGTGGGGGCCAAATAGAGAAGGAAATCAGTACAGGAAAATGTGTCGAGCCGGTGATAGACTAATAACTACCCCGGCTTTCCTATTAATGCATGTATTAAGTCCTCACTAGCTGCAACAAAGAAAGGAAGGAAGCTACACGAGTGTGAGAAGGTGGTTTGGCGTAAAATAAAGTGTAAAAACGTCTTTGAAGAGCGCAGTCAAAATGCAGTCATCATAATCAAAAAAGGTGTTTTGATTTAAGTCCTTGCAAAAGTTGTTGCTAGACTTTCTAAAAATATTTCAATAAACAGATAGCCTTTGCAATATTTCGAAAAGATTATTTTTGTCTTCCTCAAGCAAAATGACGATGGATCTGCCGCAGAGGATTTCCGCGTAAACACAATTAAATGAATTGTTTCCACTCCACAGAAGGCTGTTGCCAAAACGTTTAAAACTTTTAAATTAAACATCGTTTTGAAATTCAAGACGCTGTAAGCTTGTATACAAAGGCAGCGTTGAAGAGTGGGAACTCAAAATTTTAACGAAAATTCCTACCGCCTCCTTGAACCTGGCGATGGTGGCTCAGAGGTCAGATCTCGACGAGGCCCGCAGACAAGCGCAGCGCTGGCGACGCGATGAGGCCCCAGCCTCAGCAGCGCCACATTCGGTTGAGGGCATGTGCGACTGCAGTTTGTGGATGTTTTTAGCCATAAACCGAACTGTCAAAGTCTTATTCCCACCAATCGGTGAAAGAACTTAGCTTTTGCCAAAGAAATTAAATTTTTTTCGGTCAAACTGCTCCGTATAAGCACAAGTTATTATGGGTATAACACACCAGACACTCGTCAGAGGAGGTCTAGAAAATGGTTACATCTTGTCCAAGGTATGTTATTTTATTTGGACAAAATAAGTATCTTTAATCAAGTTGCCGATTAACACTCCATTTCCCGCAATAAAGTGGCAATCGTTGTTAGCTTTCACTCTTATTAATCAACAAGAGGAAATAGTTTTTTCCATAGTAGTTGTTAACGCTTCCTAAAAGCTTCCTCGTGTTACAAAGTTTTTTTCAAAAAAGAAGTCAGACTTATGGATGGCTATTGTGGACCAGTGAATTCTTCCTATAGAATTAATTTGCTGCTGACTTAATACGCCTCCGCTGTTTCGGCCGTTCAACTATCTGCAAATCAGTGCCTCCCACTTCAGTTTAAATAAACAAGGAGGCGAGACACGTTTGGCCCTGCTTCATAGTAGACTGAGTTGATATTATAAATTGAGTTGCGTGTTTGTCTTAAAAAGTTGCTGCTTTAATTGCACCTGAGCAAAACACAAAACTGGGATATCTGAAGCACAGTGTGCCTGCGTCTGTTTCAAGTCTACTGCTCCGTTATTTGTGAGAAATTTGTCGACCCTATGCGCTTGTTGTGCTCGGATTGAGGCAAATGCTAAGAGACGGAGGGCAGCGCATTAAAAACTTGGTCTTTCTGTTAAAATTCCCTGTATATCACACATTTGAGGTTTAAAAATGATCATCAAGCGTTAATTTTAGCAGAGTTGATTAACGACCAATTGGTCATCTCTTTCTCTTTAATTGCTTCCGATGGAGAAAACCGCTATTCCTTGACACCGTGAAAAACTCTTTATTCTCATGGAAACTAATCCTCAACACGAAGGCGGCGACGGTGACGGCTTTTCTTTGTCAACCGAACGCATCCGCAATAACGGAAAAGAGGATGTGGAAGCCGTATTTGCATCGATAAAAGTCCTGCCTATTGCAAACTTAGCTCGACAACCATATCATTCAGTTTTGACTGTTGAATTAACAGAACAACAGATTAAATAAGCCATCAGACACTTTCCTCTCACTGATGCTTGTTCATGTCGAATCCCCTTTTTGAGCGAAAGCGTCTTCAAAAATTGACTGTCATTCAGTTTAGTTCTTCCCTTGAAGTCGGTCAGCGAGAAATTCTCGCCAAAATGTTACGTATCTTTAGCTAACTGAATAGCGCCCTTCTGAGAAGTCACTCTGTTCCCTGTTCTCAACTAGGACTTGTTGACTCAGAAAAAGGTATGCTCCATTTGTTACAAATTATTGGAAGAAACTGAAACGCTAAGGCATTTAACGAATGAATGATGGCATTTTCCTAGTCAGCTCGCCAAAAATCCATTGACAATAATCACCCTACTGAAAACTTGTTTGTAAAATTTCAAATTTTTTTAGAATAAAATTGCGCGATGTTAGACTTGTAGGATAACTGCTCGATACTTTCTCTACCAGCCTCCTTCTGATCACCTCATTACTCCTGGCCTCACTTCAAGCAAGTAAGACGGCCTTCGGGGATGCCAAAATGGTGTCAGACTACATTGCAGAGCGTATGCTAGACGTCGCCGACTCCGAGGGTCTGGCGGACGCCGCCTTGCCATTGGTGCGTTGTTATGACTTGCTGGAGGAGCTGCGCACCGAATGCAACCAACATTGTCACGACAGTGCATCCAATGTCAATGCCTGCCTGCAGAACTGCTGGGGTGGGTGGAAGTATGGTCGTCTGACGTGTCGGCTGCGCTATAGCTGAGAAAAGGAAAGGCACTATGTCGAGAGAATTGATGCCATCGCGGTCATTTACTCACCAATTCAATCGCCCACATTCACATACGAGGATTCGAAAATGCACTAACATCGCCTGTTGTCTTGTTTAAAAATTAAGCCCTTCTGTGTTTATATCTTTTGCATTCTTGGAAAGGGAGCGGAAATAACCAACATAGTGATATTGCGTGATAAAGCCCACTTTTGGTAGGAAACATCAACCACCGATGCACGAACGCTTCATCAACAGCCCATCGTTGGAAATAAATAAAACTTTATGGCCCTGTGTGGAGTCTTTAATAAAAGATCAGTCGAAGGGAACTCGACAGTCAGCTGCGATTGGTTGACTTTGCAGGGCCGGCTGTAAGGGGATTCCGCCCTGATAATGTCCTATTAGGACTGGAACCTCTAAGCCGAGTAACTTCAAATTAGCGGGTATGTCTCTCTGTAAAGTCATCTCAAGCCTCCACCGCCAAAAGGCGAAATAGCGCAGATTTTCCTTCTTCATTTGGCGCAATTTGCCAGACAATTTGTTAAAATTTGCAGGACAGTGCAGTGTTTCATTAAAATTTGGTCGTTTTGAACGGTGTGGACGATTGCAGATGGTTTTAATGTCGGAAAGTTGGACTTGAGTTAACCAACTTATGTCGCATGAGGCATGCTTCGATCAAGGCATTGGCTGTAAAAAAATGCACTCAGCACATACGACACGACCTTTGAGATAGGTCTAGACCTGGGGCAATTATGTATTGACTTATTTTCTTTTCTCTTATACCTGACTCGACAGTGGGACGAATGGCAGCAAAACCTGTTTCAGATCAAATTTGAGCCCTCCCCTCATGGCGAAGTGTGAACCCAGAAGCGCTCCCTCTTTTGCATGTTTAAGCTAGAAAAAGGGGAACATGCGTCGATTAGAAAGCATTTAATAATTTTATCCCAAATTCGGCAACTCCTGCACTACTGTGCTACTAATTCTGAGATAAGCAGAAGTTGCATCGCAAAATGGTAAATTTATGTAAGAGTCGAGCAAACAGTTTGACAGCACCTTTACTTCACCTAAAATACTCTTTACAAGTAAGAACTAAAAATACTCAAATTGAGCTGTTTCTATTTTTTATGGATGGATAGTCCTTCTGCACCATGCGATTTCGGCCTGTGCAAGGCAAATGCAACCAGGCATTCGACGGGCCAGTGAAAAACAACATCCACCACCGCGACTCATGCTGTGGGCAGCGGGCGTGTGGCCCTTGTTTAAATCAGTCCCCAATCTTAAAGAGGTAATAAAGGAAGCCACGGCACTGGGTGCTCAGAGGAGGCACATCAACTCCCTTTTAATAATTTAATTAAATACCTCTTATTCAACCGATAATTTTAGGCAGTCATTAATGTAATCACACAAATGGCTACCTAATGATTGATGTTTGACAAGCAACAATGTATCATCCACCTTTTACTGTTAAGAGTGTAACCCATTTTGACTCTCTCTACCTCTCTCCCCATTGGTTGAGGATGCCATTATCTCATTCTATTTTGAAAGATTATGAGGGAGTATTTGGGACGCGCCCTTTTACCCGAATTTTACTATGAATAACTTTTGCGTGACTTTTTATGATAAAGCATTTCAGCCTCTGCGAAGGTCATTTGGATGTTTCGGTGTTAAAACTTTATTCGCATGGGGGCGTGGCTCTAGAAACCAAAGCTGGTCCCATTCACATTGGTTGCTACGCTGCTGTGGTGCACACTGAGACCTTGAGTAGACTAGGCATAGTTAACGCATAAAAGATGTGGAGATCCGGAGACATTGCCGCGCAAAGGGAGTATAAAAACGAGGTCAAGAGCTAAACAAACAGAGCGTTGCACTGCTACTGTGAGCTGTCTGCTTCGTGTGCAGAGGTCCAGCGATGCTACCGCAAGAAGTTGGTAAGAACTTGTGGAACACCGGAGAGATATTGTGGCTGAGGAGCAGACGGTGCCAACATTCTTTCTTCAAACTAGTAGAACTGAGAACTTCCTTTCAGCTATTGACTAGTCGAACCCATTTCCATCCCCACCTACCAGTTGTAACGCATGGAGGCGACAGACCTCGATCGGACTCGCTGTTCCACCACGCACCACGCGGCGCTGAAGCGGTACCGTAGAGATGTGAAGTGAGCAGTGGATGGAAAATTAAGTAATTACGAACGGTTCTTACGTTTCCTTACAAAATCCGTATCCCACCACCATTTTCCCATCGGACCATCTTTTATCCACTGCTATAAAAAAGAGTTCTCTTTTACCGTTCAGCACACAAGATAGGAGAAAGTTTAGCAATGATCTCAGTATGCGATTTTCATCTTGACTCATCACAAAACAAATGCACGGCTTTTGTTTTGCTGCCTCATCTTCTATCACCTAAACCCCTACCTCACCACCCACCCGCCATTTTAAATCCTACTAAGGGATGAAATGGACAAATTTTTGTAAGGAACTGACATCAGCGACACAAAGTAAAATTAATTAAAGGATGTAAAGGTGTCTCGGCTATGCAACATGTCAGGACACCGTCTCGCCCATTGTTTCCCCAACAATGGGCAATTTTGTTACATAATTGGCTATTAAAATGTTACCAAATCCAGGAGATGCAACTTCCCTTAAATCTACTTTGTGCGAGGCAAAAAATTACAGTATTTAAACGGATAAAAAAGAGGGGAAATTATCATGTCGTGGGAGCTTGTGAACGAGATACTAGTCGGCGCAGCAACGCAAGACGCGGTGGTGGTGGGTGCGGTGTACGTGCAGTGAAATCGCAAAGCCAGTTAAATGATATCGAGGTTTTGAAAACACCGCCTTAATATGGTCTGATGGTGTGTTTGAGGTTTGCTTGGATCCTATCCTCCTGAGCGGACAATTCACCACAGAAGTGTGACGTGCTGCCCCACGGAGGGTGCCATAGATTGAGTTTGCGGCCACATCTAAGGCTGAGTCACACGTTCAGCCTAATTTATGCGCATTTTAGCTGTTGATTGACTTTAAAAATTGAAGTGAATATGTTTGCTTGAGCATAGTTCCAGGCAATCAGAGGGGAGAGAGTAAAGACGCAAGTTTCAGATGGTTGGGATTATCTGCAAGAGAGGTACCTTGATTCGTTAAACATAAATGCTTTTTTGAGATGGCAGACATTCGTAGCAGTGGGTAACCAATTCCCTTCACTGTAGAAATCTAGTCTGCATGGACTACACGCCGCGCAACTCAGAGTGTCTTCTCGGGGGGAAGTCTGCGTAGGTGGTTGAGGACCGGAACCATGGCGTGGAAAAGCTAAACCTAGTGGGAAAATTTGTCGAACCTCGTAGCTTGGCATACTACTCTAGCCGGGTAAAGATAAAGGTAGCCAGATGTCTTTGGGCAGCAGTGATTATCTTAAATATAAGACACAACCAAAGAACTACGCCATTTGATGAGTTTAAAAGTACAAGAGCTGCTGTATCTAGAACGACCACCTCCTCGAGAATCCATGAGAACAGTTTAATCCGGTAAAAGCTTCTAGTGGCACACGTTTCCGATTAACGCTTGGAGAAGGTACAATGGTAGCATTTGGTAGACCGTAAAAAGATTTGAACAAATTTAGTAAATCTGTTGATAAAATCACCCAAAAATAAATGTACCATTCCAAGGGAGGCACTCTATTCCGTTGTTAATGCCACCTTAATTCAGGGTAAGTCATGAGAAAGAACTTTTACCTATGCTTGCTGTGAATGGTGATGGGAAGAATTAGTTTTTAAGATGCATCAGCAGAACTAAGAATGTTACGAAGGATGGAAAATGGAGAGCCACATTTTGTGGATTGGCTATGGAGGAGGGACGGAGGACAAGATCCATTTGCTTGCTCCTCACTTCTTTTGTCGAACAAAGGCACGTCGTTGCAAAGGGACGGTTCGTTAACTGAGGTGCGATAATATAGCTTTTGTACTGCTGCTTTAGGCCAAAACAGGCATGCCCTCCGGTCACCGATCTTTCCCTTCACACTCTCAGGACGTCGCCGCATCCCCAAAAACCTGTGCGGTGTATGCACGTCAGAAGAGGGCAAAGGACATATTTGCTTGATGAAACCGGTTCATCTGCTGCAGAGCGGCTAGTAATTACCGCTGGAACTTATCAACGTCCCATAGCAAAGCCCGAAGATGTACAGGAGGAAATTCCTCTTCTTACTTCAAAGTGATGAGAAGAAAATTGTATTATTCCATGGCAACAAAAGATCTCAATAATGCACTTTTAGATGCAATGGGAGACTAACCAGTCTTTTCCAATTTTTCTCATTTTTTCTTCAAGGAAAAATCGCCTTCTCACGATACTGGGCTCAAACACCCACATGCAAAGTGGCTTGAGCAGCTAAAGCGGACGACCGCCACGAAAATCCGAAGAGAATTTTACTAGAGTGAATTAATTTACCATGGAAAATAGTTTAAATCTACTTATTTACCTCAAATCCGCCCTTGAAATTGAGTAAATCTTTAAAGAAATCTCTTTCTATTGATAAAACAGAAGTCGACTTCAATCTAAAATAAGCAGAAACCCGTGGATTTACTAAAGATATTTTAAAATGTTCAAATTAATAAGCCTCACAAAAGTAGTTCAAGAATAATTTTGCATTTGTATGCTACTCAACCAGCAGAAGTCAAATTTTGAAATTAATATGATATATATATATATATATATATATATATATATATATATATATATATATATACATATACATATATAAGAGTGCTACACTAAATCCGCTCAAGTACGTACTGACGAGAACCTCTCCATTCGTAGTCGATTCAATCGATACAAACCGCCAAGAAGACCTTTAAAATGCAATGAGATTTCTCCAGAAATATTATTTACTCGACTCAGACAACAATACGAATCCCCCCATGAAATTTAGCACTTTTCCTACAAAGGAGGCCGGGCTAATTAAACGGAATCAATCACAAGCAGGTTGAATGCCGTGCTGTGTCAGAGGGCGGAGTCGCATCACGAAAACAACTATTGAGACGACTCTCTAGCCTCTCGTGCCTAGCATCATTAAAAATACAAGTCAGCAGAACTCAAGTTGAGCGCAAAATAAACTAACCATGTCAAGTTTATGGCTTTGGTTAATTAAGGCTGTGGTCATAGTACTCATAAAAATTAAAATGAAAATATATAGGCCTATGCACTTACATTTACACATATTCTACATAGAAGTAGAAAGTGAGACGTACACAACAGCGAGTTCGCTTCCATCTACGAAGAACTACCAACCGCATAAACATGGAGTTACGAAAAATGGTCGCGCCAAAAAAACGAATTCGCTAATTATTTGATTTTCGTTGTACTACGCGTAGTTGAAAGTAGGCAATAAACTGCCAAAAGGTCCTGCATTCCTACGCGATTTAATGCATTTCGCTTATCATTCTTCTCAATCATGGGATCTGAAACTGGCGATAGAGAGGAAAGACCAACGAAAGCAGTTCGTATTAGCTTTGCGTTCAAAATCTAGGATATTACTGTAGCGTCTCGAGGCTCCCTTAAGGCAAAAGAAGGCAAAGTGGCAGGGTAGAATGCACAAATTCACCGGACAGAGGGAAATAGGCTGTTGGCATGGTCCGGAGGCCAGCCCACGCATCTGGGGCAGTACGGCCACCTCTGTGACCTTGACAGAAACCGGCAGTTCTAACAAACAAAGTACTACAATTACATTGCGCAAAAGGTCTTTTAATTGATTCTGTAAATATGCTACGCTTTTCCGGTTGTAAGACTAAGAAAGGTACCAATTCGGATTGATCCACGCTTTTTTATTTGTCAAACTTACTTTGCCGAAATGATTTCATAACAATTCATTAGGGTTTTAATTCATAGCAAAGGTTGATGTATTTAAAAGACGACAAGAGTGCTGTTATAATGTGGAAATTAGAGCAGTCGCAAGTGCAGATTGTGTTACAAAATTGCCTTATTTTTAGAGGAAAATGGGATAAGTCTGATATTTCTAACTTCGCCCGTCCATCACGGGAGTAGTTAACCCTAACAAGCTATTTTCTGTAATCCACAGTTTTGCTTCCCTCATAACCGTCGCCTTCTTTGCGTAGTACACCCTTCTTCGTTCGATTGCATGCACGCGGTGCATGTTGGGCGCATTTCGCTATCCCAGTCAAAGGTAAGTAATGTTCTACTCAAACAATTTCAGTAAAAACCTCTGTGGCACTACAACTCCGCTGGTTGGAATAAATCATGTAATTAATCATGAAGGTCGATTAAGGAATCATGCCAAAAAACAACAAAAATGGCATAACCTACATTCGGAGGCGTGATTTTGGCTCACATCACGTCCCCAACTAGACTACTTGGGAAACGAGGGCTTTAGTACGAGCAAATTTTAAGAGAACCAATATTGTTAACATCCTCCAGATGCACCCTTGAAAGATGTTCACACTTTCAAAAAGCGATTTAGGCTAGTTTCGTTTTACAGTCAGGATGAAGTACCTTTGAAGTTTACCTCGATAATGCAGCTCTGTGCTGAAGATCCGCTGCTTTCTTTGGTGGCAAAACCGAAAGAAAATTTAAAAGCGCACATCACCTAGCAGCCTCACCCTAAATTAACCGCCATATCTGCGTCGGAGCGGTGCCATTCACACGCAGAATCGACCAGCAATTTTATCCACCTTGGTGGATATTAGCTGTGTGAGTGATAGGTCGATAAGTTTCGTCTTGCTAGGAGGTGTATAGCCTACGCATGGGACTATGCTCAATCACATGGTGTAGCAGTGATCATAAGTGCTCATTATTTATTCCAAGAGTGTGCGCTCTGCGATTGGAAGAGGAATCCTATCTAACTGATCTGTCATGACATTTTCCACCGTATGTAGTAGCGTTAGGAGGATTCAAACTAAGCGCTATCATCGAATAAACTGCAAATAAAAAATCGGCCCCATTCCTTCAATCTCCATGCAGGCCCCTTTTGCCAAAAAAGAAAAAAGCATTATGAAACAAACGACACCAAGCTTTAAAGGAGCCCAAAAATTCAATCCCTTTGGCGTACTTTAACTGGTTTTCAATAGGCGCAGTAAGTAATTTTTAACGACAACAAGATAAGACTTTATTCCTTTTGTTATTTTTGCCTAAAAACACCTTGTAGACGTGTAGCAACGTCAGTGGCAAAGTCATTTCAAAGGACGCTGTCACGTGCTTAAGCCTTCCCTTATCCCCAATCATTAACAGGGCTTAGGGCTAGAAAATCAGGCGAGGATGCATGAGTAGGTCACCATGCCAACGGCGTCAGAGACGAGGCGGTAGGCGCTTTAAAAAGGTGGCATTTTCTTTGCTTTCTACTCCTTTTAAACCCTCGCCCTCAAAACTAAAAAGGCAATAACCGAAAATGAGATCCGTTGGTCGCTTTTAGTGGTAATGAGGGACAAAATTTGCTTAACACTTTCTTGAAAAGCTAATATACTTGACATAGGGAATTCAAATGGATGATTATTTCTGTCACTTAGGATAATAAATAGTCCCGCTTGTAAGTAGTGTTTGCCTATTGACTATGAAAGGCAGAGAATGAAGGAATTATGGTTGTGACACTTGCGAGAGTTTCCACGCTTCTCGATTTCATTCATTTGCGGTGTGCCCAATTCATCTGCCGTCGAAATGGCATCTTCATTCCATTGACTCTGACGAACTATGGAACATCTCTACAAGTTGTACTTCCGCCCTGCACCGCAAGCGGCTTCAATTTTCGTTTTTGCTCTTGCAAACAATATGTTTGTTGTTTCACGCCAATCTGGCTTATTACGAATTTTAGCCAGCCGTAAATTGCATTCACTTTGCAAACGAGTCAGAAAAGGAAACTTTTGCTTTTTGAACGAAGAATCAGTGAGGTCTAGGTGCCCTCAATAAGTTCTAATGGACCTATGTTGGCTCACGGCACGTGGTGAACATTGATGTTCGAAGTCACCAGGCGCAAACAAACAGTAGCATTGACCGATTGAATCGCCTGGCAGCTGCGTTGTGTCAGGTGGCATTGTACAACTTGTTAAAGATTGTCCCATTGGTAAATTGCATTGCAACGGTCAATAAGCTGCCTAATGGTATCCACTGAGATCCCCTTCGGATAAGAATGGCCTGTTTCGACTGGAATTAGCGTCAGTCAAATTAAAGCAGAGGGATTTGGTACACTGTTTAACTTGGAGCTTAATTATGCTGGCAAGTTAGTCTCCATAGACTTTACTGTAGCCTCGCGTTATGATATTCTGGCCGAGCTGATAGGCTAGCAAGTAGTATATTCTCCCTACTCCTTCGGATTTCCGCGAATTAAGGAAGGACTCTTCCAATTCGGGTAGAATGTCGCAGAATGGAAAGTGTGTAGAAATCGTGAAATTGAGTTAATTTTTAAGTCCTTTAATGCAGTGGCTAAAGAGACGGCTTAGCTGAAGTTAATATCCCACTGGTGTGGAATCAATTGTTCTTGCTAGACTCTCTCTCATTCTTTGATTGTAAAAGTCACTGAATCTCAGACCGGGGTGGAATAGCAATATTTGGTTCATCATTTGATAGACAGTCGAGGAGTCCAGATTTGTAAAGACCTAATAGGCGTTGGTTAATTGACAAGTTGACACTAATAGAGTGGCTTTATTGCTGTGCTCCTCCACTAAGAAGTCATTGGAATATTTTTGGCAAATTGCTAATTCTTTTAGACACATTTAGCCTTATTGACAACATCTTTTTCAGTCTTTCCTATCTACTCAAAGCTCTCCCTCTCTCAGCCGACCTTCTGCCCATGCTTACATTGGATCTAAGTAGGTGCTTTGCTAAAACAATAGCAGTAATGATAGAAAGTGTATGATGTCTACTTTGACTTGTGTCACCATCCTACACGCAGGTTGAAGTGGCTGAGCTTCATCGAGAAGGGACAGGGTGTGACTTGCAATATCACCTTGGACTCGAGTAGGAGGCATGATATGCCTCTTACTGGAATGGGCTGATGGGCTTTCAGGTATGTATTCCCGTTTCTCCATTGCTTACGTTATTAGTGAGGCAGAGGAAATTTCTTTCATTAGTGAGGCAAGGAAGAAAATTGACTGAAAGATGCTACAGACCGCACGAGTAGTTCCAAAGAGGCCAGAGCCTAAGCGAGGAAGGCAGAGTAAACTTCTATCATCATAACTAAAGGTCTTTATGACTGGGGTATGAGATGAAGAGGTGATATTCATTGTAAAGCACGCTGGTGAACAACGGCTGCCATCTAACTGTCAACTAGTGGATGAATTTTGCTCAGCCACCAGCTCACATGCTTGTCTTTCACCACGCTGATTGAAAGAACCTTGGCGCATGTTAGCTGTCAAAACATTATTGAATCATGGCATTAGTGATTCATTCAGTGGCTAGCATCAAAAATACAACAACGCTGTTGGATTCAAAGGCATAAAAATTGGGAGCACAAAGGCAGGTGGATCGTGGATCACTGCTGAAGAAAGGATGCGTAATACGTGTAGGCGACTTCAAGCGCAGTACAGAACTATGATGGGACACGTGTCACCTCAGCAGGTGCAACATTTCATCGGACTGCCTGCCCATGGAACTGGACTTGGAGCAGGCGATCGTGAGACCCTGGTCGACGTATAACTCGGCCTGCCATTCCCACCGCGGCGAACCTCCTCCTTTGACTTATGTAGTAGGCTGTTCTAGTGTAGTTTGCCCCAAATGGCACGTTTTTCTATGCCGAAGCTTTTCAGAGACTGTTTCAAAAACCATAAAACTTGTTTCCGCAAAGTAAAGCATTCCAAATTATGCTGTAAGTAGCACTAAGCCACTCCACTTATACATTAGTCTGAGACGATTAATTTCACAGAAGGTATGTTTTGAAACGAGGACTGGCCTTCGTCTGTCACTTTTAGGAATTAGTAGTACCCTAGACTATCAAATAACTTCTCCAAATACTCCTACTTTTTAAGACGAATTCTAGGTGTTGAAAGATACACAGGCGGTGATGCGCCATGGCTTCCATCTAGTCGGCTCCTGATTAACACTTGACAATATTTGAGTATCTACGTGGGCGCACAAGCTAAATACCTGCTTTGGCAGCTCTACACGCCTCCATCCTAATTGAGGCTCCCTTTTTAACACTCTGTTATGGGACTTCGCCACATTTACTTCTTGCACTCTGAATTTAACGAAAAATGAATCACACGAAGCATTAACTCCACCTAAACCATTGTACCAGTGAGAATCCTTTGTTTGAGAAAGTAGCAAAAAGGTCCGGTTCAACCTCTCATATGGCTGTGTAACGAATTTCACCAGTAAACTGTTGCATGAATGGCGGCCGAGGCGTTGTAAAAACTTTCCATTGACTTATACCTCTTATTACCTACTCGTCGAAATCGAGACTTGCCAAGCCAGTTGTGGGTGTAAGGCATTGTCCCAATCCAACAATATTCAAGCTGTTTGAGTTGGAAATGCTCTTGGAGAGTTGGATCAAAGTAAGACACTCACTGTTGAAAATAAAACAAATTATTTCTGTAAACTCAAAGATTAATGGAAAATTATTTGATACTGAAACACTCCCCGTTAGTCTTTTGCTCTAGCCCGCCATCGGAGCTCGGTGCACACCAACAGTTGAGAGCCGCAGGTGGCTGTGAATGATGTCTACTTAGTACTACAAGCAAGGGTTTGTCCTTGTTTTTAAGTCATTTTTTTAAATGAAGCAACATAACTATTTACTATCACAAAGTTGGCGCGGTAACATTGCAGAGTCTTTGCCAAAAATTCCTCTTCTTCTGCCATAATTTTCTTCTTTTACGTCTGCCACATTAGCAGTAGCATTTGCAACAAAACACTCTTTTGTTTCTATTCACAGAAGCCGTCAAAATTGCGTTGCCAATGGAAACTCACCAGCAATGAAAAGGTGCACGCACGCACACGGGCAGGCAGACAGGCACAAAATGTGGTGCTCTCAGTGGAATTGGAGCATTCCGCTTGCGTAATCACGAGTAAGCTTCTGGTGTCAACGTCTCCTGTCTAGTCGTGTCTAGTTGTTTGTGAGAATAAAAACTTGTGCAGAAGAATTTATCGCCCTTTCTTGACAATGCAAAGCCGCTTTATGGTTAGTTGGTGCGAGAATGCGATTTGATTGGTCAGTTGTTAACTCTCCAACTTGACAACAAAGTCACAACAGTTTTAATCTTTAAACTATTGCTATATCTATCAAGCTGTGTCTGGGCTGTCCTTCCCAGAGGAGGGTTGGTCACAACTCCAACGCAGCTGCGTGAATAGGAAGCAGGCTCAATCCAAAATTTGCAATTTTATGTCTTCGGTCATAGTTTTCTTTTGGCTAAGAGTGGCCTACGATTTCGCATTGTTAATTACGAGATAGCTGCAACTTGTTTCGCGATCGTTTGGTCACATTGACAGTCACAGCGAATTTAGCCAAAGAAGAAGGAGGAACGAACTACTCTTCAAGCCACACTTTGTTTGCCGCTGTGTTATGACATCCCACGTTGTGTTACTTTAACCGTGTCGGCCTAACAATCTTTGAATCAGGGGTCAAGAGCTTTCAAGGTGGGCAATAAGCCCTTCGGACAGTTTAGAAGCTCACTCGTTTTTCTAATGTCGGAAAATTTTTGCGTTTTTTGACAAGCCGTCAAGTCAAGATCAATGAGCGAGGTCGCCACCGAAAACATTGCAAAGAAAAGGGAGTCGGGAATGTGCTCACTCAGGAACCGGAACCAATCAGGCATCGTGGGAGGAGGTGGCAACTTTTAGGCCCCGATGAATGGGGAGTCACTCAAACTCACGTGAACACGAAAGATGCGTTAGCTTTACTTCCCGTTGTCAAGGTTACCTAATAAAATTTTGAGATGGGTGATTTGATAAAGACCTATGCGATCACGATGCACGCAATGGACTGGGTGTATCCAAAGCTATCCTCCACCGCTGGTTTGCCAAAGGTTAAAGGGGAGGCGTGTTAAATTGTCTTTTACATTATAGGTGTTATGCAACTCAGGTGTGACTCACGAGTTAATGAAAACAACGATGCTTGAGTACTTGGGAATTTCATGTGCTCTAGCGCCATTCACTAAAGAGGAAAATGAATGGAAGCCGGGTAGCTATAAAAATTCACGCCGTATTCAGTCTACTATCTCATATCCAAAACATTTTGTAGCTTAGGAATGCCTCGGTATCCACCTGTCTATCAGCGATCACGCGGCTCCTTCTCTGTGCTCTTCACTGCTCTAAATCGTTATGTCATGAAGCGAGATCGAGAATGCCAGTTCAACGAGCCGGGTTAAGGCTGTAGATGCACCTCAAAGTGTTGGCTGTATAGCAGTTGAAGGAAGCGAGAACTAACTTGATTCGGGTGAAGAACCACTCAACGACAAATATGTCATTCGTGCGACCATGGAAATGGTAAGGCGCAATGAAGAAAGGCTACTTAAATGCTTAACGCGAGTGACGTGGCACTTTGTTGACATCGAAATTTACCGACTTGATGCACATAACATGTGCTGGCAAAAGTAAATAAGCCTCAAGGATACTTAATGACTTTTGCGGCACATAAAATGGTGTTAAGAAGTGACTTGCGCTTGAATTTCATTGACTAGCCTTACCCAACCTCGTTGCTTACCTCACATGTCCGAGGCACCAATCCGTCCTCAAGGGCCATGTCTGCCAAACATTGCCGAATAATGTGTATTTAAGACGAGTAAAGAGAATTTTTCCCACATAGGTTGCCAAAGGGGAAAGGGCTAAGAAATTTGTGGCAGGAAATTCTTCCTTTTTCAAGATGGTGCAGGACCTTATTCCACAACACTGCTGCTTGAAATAACCTTATTCGACTCTCTAGTGTGGAGGCGGTGAACCGTCTCTGAGCAGCTGATGCGCCATCAAAGTAAGCTCTTATTTTTCATTACATTCTTCTCTGAATGAAGTAGCACCTTTCAAAGACGGATTAGAAGTCTCTCAGCAGTCGGCTACTTGTCAAAGTCCGCTTTGATGGGATTAGGGTGCGCACTCACCCAGGTCGGTGTGAACGCAGGATGCTTGAGATAAGCCGCCTTCGGTTCCTACATGGGGAACCCAACCTCTCTGAAGGGTGTAAGTAGTGCCAATCGTTGAACCTTAAGCTTTGGTGGATCAAATAAAATAATAGTCCTGATGCATGGGTTATCTAATAGACTGCAAAAGTCCAATTTGATACTACCCGAAAGAATGCCAAAATAAGTCGCCTCTTTTCACCATAATGAGTAACATTCTAAACCAACGCTAAATGACTCTAAAGGCTACTCATGGCTTTGCCATTGGCAGGTTTTTTGGGTAAGTTCTAAACAGGATTTCTTGTTCATAAAAGATTTTCACTTGAAATGATTGATTACCTTGTGGAGAGTATGGATAAGGCTTATTTCGAATTAAGTAGTATTAATCTCGTATGCAGAAGTCCATGAGGGATGCGTACAGGTCCGCGTAGATATAAGCTAGTGGTCACAAGTAGTCACTGATTTTGTCAAGGTGAACGGCAAAGTGATTCCTTTGGACTGCCCTCAGGATGAGGCCACAATTATACCGGACACCACCTCAACGTAGCTCTGAGGGTCCCATGACCTTACAGACACTGCCGTCTGCCCTTTCCAACAGTAGGTTGTGTTAAAAAACAAACAATAACCTCGTAGTTTGTAAAATACCTGGATTTATCATCTGATGAAATACCACCTATTTCATTCAAGCCTTTCGCAGTCAGGCAGAAAAGTGCGCATTTGTGATGAAGCTGATGCAGAAAAGTTTTTAAATAGGCACGAACGTGAAAGCAAGAAGATGGGCGACTGCTACTCGACTACTTCCAAAAGAACTGTGTCGTTGAGTTAAACTAGAGAATGACCTTCTTGACTGCTCATTTATCCCATTCAAAAATGAGTACAATCAACTTCTAACGTACTTTCCACACCGTTTTGCCGGCGCGATAGGGCTGAAAGATTAGGTGGATTTTAAGGCGGTGTATTATTGCACCTTTTTGAGTTTTATCAGTCTCCTTGAAAGTAACTCGAAAGGAGGCATCTGATCCTCAGCCTTATTCTTCTTCAAACATTTATTCACGTGATGCGAAAGGCCCTATAATGGTGGGACCACCTTCTCGGGACTGTGAGTTGACTTGAGATATCATGCTAATGAGTAATTTGCCCTTGAGTTAATCTGTTGTTGCCTCTCTCTTAGGGGTGATAAGACATCCACGCCCCGCAGTGCCTCTCACTCGCAAACCATTTCGTTGAAGCACCTGATTGAATGGAGCAGGGCTGGTCCAAAGTGATCAGCGATTTAGCGAAGCTACTACTTTATCGTAGGGAACAAACTCACCAAGAGATTGGAGGAAGAGTAACCAACTACTCAAACTGATTTAAAGGAATCCAGATAGGATTTGGTGAATCTTAGTAAAAAAGGGCTTTCTTGTTCCAATTTTACCCACGATTTAGTGAAGGAGATTAAAAGCAATCAATAGAGGTGTTGCATAGGAACTCTGCTACCTTGTGAAGCAGATGACAAAGTCCAATCCCATTCATCAGTATCATCTGACACCTTGACAAATGAGGGTGGTGCGGCTCACAAACGATGCGTTGCACCGAGAGGCGGAAACGAAACCACCATTATTTGACACTGTGTCAGCTGTCGAAGGTCTCATCAACTCCCTTTGCATCACCTGACATCTAGGCGACGTTAGTCACCTGAACCTCACCTGATTTAAAAGAACACTGCATTACCGGCTGCTTCTTTGTAACTATATAAAAGGCACAAAAAATCATTTGATTGCTTATTTTCCTTTTTCTTCTTTTTGACGGAGCGGATTTTAATTACGACGAGACGAATGTGAGGTTAGTTATATGCTTCACCAGTTAGACGCGACAGCTCACCCACATTCGAACACTCGTGACAAGTTAATTGTGCATTTTATTTTCATGGCAGTGGCACCCATGGATACAAGCTAAGGAGCTGGAGTAATGGACCCTGCGATCTCGCCTAGCTGTAAGGATACTGCACCAGGTTCTGCAAGCTCTTTCTAACCATGTGCCTACTCAGGCTTCTGGAGGATTGGATTATTCCTGTCGGAGCAACCGTGAGTTCAGTTGAGGTAACCGTAGAGTGTTGGACTGTCTGAAAAAGTAGGTCATAGATAGGACACACAATCTCGCCATCGTTTCAGGTGAATAGGATAAATCTTCGCCTAAAATTTTTAAATGTACTTAAAATAAGAGATCTCTGCAGATACAGTCCCCTCTTTTATATCAAAGTCTTTTCTCAGTCACTTGTTAAAACAAGCTCTACTTTTCTAACCGCTGAGTGGGATGCCACTAACTCCAGAGCTTATTACCAACATCTGGTTAAGTCCATCTTAGCATAGAACCTCAAAGTTTCCATAATTCTGCTTCATTCGCTTACTCAAATATGGTCACAAGGCGGCTGCACCGTTGCCGTCCTAGGTGCCAACCATGCTATCTAACGTGCCAGTACACTGGATATCAGCGTCACAAATGCTTGTCATCCCAAAGTACTAAATCGTTGCTACAATTGTGTGCCAGGCGTGCTCTGTTAATGGTAACGCTGTACATCTGGTCACCGTGGAAACAAAGCAAACACCCTTGAATCGAGGAAGGATCCCCTGTAAACTGCGGTGACGTTGCTCGAGGAAAACTGCGTTACAGCGGCATAAAGTGAGCCCCAAAAGGGGGACCACGAGACATACCAGTGACCAGATCAAGTAGACAGAGTGCTTATTCTATCCGTTGTGACCGTAAATGCATAGGAGTTGCATCAGTAAACGTAGTAGCTACATCCGCTGAACCAGTGTCATTCAGCAACTCAAAACGGATTTATTGTCAAATGCATGAATGTCCCTCAACCAGCAGTAGAGGTCAAAGTGTCAGCATACTCGAAGGAAGTAGAAAAGGAGGCAAAGTGAAATGAAGTTATGGTGTTCAAATTTGTTAATTTATAACGAGACTTTCTGCCGATCAAATATTACTGAATTGAATAAGTAGAATTCCAAAATCCCTAAAGCAGTGCGATTTTTTAATTAATCGCAGGCAAGATGTTGGGCAAAATAGAGGTGGATCTGTGCTGCGAAGGTATTTAATGTCACTATACAGATGTCCGTGCTGTATCCAGACTGAGATAGGACTGCTACTGCTTTGACGTAATTGTGAGAAGTGCGAGGGAGAGAGAGAGAGAGAAGCGTCGCACCACCCAATTGCACCGAAGACGCAAGGCCTCCACTCACCGCGTAATCCAGTCAATCGCCTGGATTTTCGAGGCCACTCAGATTTTCCCCATCGAATTCCGCTCCTGCCCCAAAACAGTCATGTATGATAGACCTATCCAATCATTAACGCCAACTTGTCATTCACCTATTCAAAAGAACAATTTAATTACATTTGAGCATTTTAAGCTCCCAAACTTAGTTTGCTTACCACATTTTAGCTCTTTTCAAGGATGTTGGACATAACTTCCCCACAAAGGACCTGTTAAACCAGTTAGAAAAATCTATCCACTTCTACAACTATTTAGTTATGCCTAAATTACGAGCTAATTGCTTAATCTCATCAGGTTTTCCCATAAATATTGCCGCTTTCTTCTGGAATAAAAACGTAAAATAGTGGAAGTGATGTCGACCATTTCCATACTCTTCGAGATCCACCCTATGAATGTTAACTAAGCATTTAATAACTGAATAAAAATGTCATCTTTTAAGGCGGTTTTATACCTCTCGACGTCTCTCCACCTCCCATTGACGTTTGGTGTGTGTGTGGAGAAGAGATGAGATGTCTTTCAGGTCTCATTAAAGAAGCATTTGTTAAACTGTTTTTTGGTAAGAGTACAGAACTGGAAGGTCACCCAGCTCTTTTGCATTCCACGTGTAGCTACTGGTGGAAATGAAGTTGAAGCAGCATGGCTTAATTTTTTTGTCTTAAGGACTCTATCTTCAATTTTCACATGCCTTCGACGCCTCAGCTGTGCAAAAACACACCACACCTGTTCCGTGATTGATGCGTAGAATGGACCGTGGCAGAGGGACTTACTGCCTGGTGGTGGGAGTCTATTGAGAAGGTGCTGCGTCTCAGACCTTGCAAAGTGAGGAGAGTAATTGGCTTGTGCGCTGTTGTGCGGATTACTAAACGCCTTACAGAAAAGCCACCTCACGGTGATTCAAGTTATCAACAACGGTTGTTAGTTGTCGCCTAATAGGTAAAATTGACTGTCACTTTTAAGCCTGCTTCCTGTAAGTAGTCAGTTAGGTGTATTTATATCCAAAATGTTCCTCCATGATTGATGAGCAAGAAAGTTTCTGCATCACAACTAAAAGAGGAATCTGAGGTTGCGAATCACGTGAATTCTACAGACGAACTTTAAAAGTCAAGACATTTACTGTGGTGCTAAAACTATTCATTTTTCCGTGCTCACTGGAGTGGTATAAGGCAGGGTTATTTCCATCAAATTGGATGAACAAGAGGCTTCTACTTTTAGGAGAAGAGGAAGAAAATTCGGACACTGTGAGCACTTTACAGATGTTTATGGGCGACATCGCCCTAGGACTAAGTCGCCGGGGTTTTCCCTTAGTATTTGTTCAAAAATATGCATTCTCAAGGCTGTAATGTTCACGAGTGTAAAAAGTATAAGTGTTATTTAATTTCGGAACTTATTTATTTGTTTTGTGCTACCCTCGCCAGGGGCATCAACTGGGTTGTTCTAATGAAGGGTATTCAAGTGAATAGAATTTGGTTGTAATGCTTTAGTTGATCTACGATGGATTTATTGGGCCTTTCCCGGTGCCGATTGCCAACACTTCCCATTGGAAGCCTTAATGACATTTGCAAGGATAACGGAGTAAAAATGATGGATAATCAACGGCTTCTTAATGCCAAAAAGAGCTAAGTTCAATTGGAAAATAAAGTAAGAAGGGTGTGGTCTTTAATGCCCGCACATCTCCACCTTTTCCGTGTGTATGCGTGTGTGTATGTGTGAACTTCGCGATAAAAGCAAGCTTGTGTGAGAGGTCAGACTTCTTCTTCATATCAAAGGCGCCTGTCTGTTTTCGCTAACTTGTGGGTTGGTAGGTTGGGTTCAGTAAATATTTTGATCCATTGTTTAGAAATTTCACTGATATCTTGCAAAGGAGACGTATTTTGGCTTAAGTTCGATGGAATTGAACCCAAATTGGAACTGCTTTAGGCGGACTAATAATTCATTCTAAATAAGTATGCGTGCTGTTATGCTCCCGGAGCTCGATTATTCCATGCTAATCTTCCTCAACTAGCTGCACGTGTATGGCTTTACTCCTGGAGAGAGTAATGCATGGCGACTTTAGGGCGATGTTAGCCTATCAGTGCAACCAAAAACACCAAAAAGGGCATACGAAAAAAGTGTAGATTAAAATAAAAGCCGTCATAGGGTGGAAAATCTGGAATATGATAATGACATATTTGACGATGGTAGTAGCAGTATCACAGCCAATGTGTTGATGATGTGAGGAGGATACAATGGTCTCGGGTTCACCAGACAGGATGGACGTGCTAAGCCCCTTCATCAATTGCCATTGAAGACTCCAGATCCCCAGAGAATGACAAGAAGGATGACCAGCACAATTATAAAAATGGCGCCAAACAGAAGTAGACGCATTCGACAGTTCTCCCAATAGGTTTTCTCCTTTACCCTTTTCGCTGTGCTCTGGAACATTTGCGCCTGTAAATTTGATTAGAAATTATTAAAAGGCATTGGGATTACGGACTGATTTTTAGCCTAAATAACCATATCCTTTCCTCCACATAAGTGGCATCAGATAGTTGTCCATTTAAGAATTTAATGAGGTGCGATTACTTAAGGCAGCCTTTGCAGCAGCTAGAGAGTCAAAATGATGGCGTTGACTCGCCGGTCATTGATAGAAGTTCTGAGTTTTATGCTCCATTTGAAGATAATGAATACTTCATCCGACAACGACAAGGACACTGACATTTAGCCACTCTAAATAAATTAAAATATCCAACTGTGGCAGTGAGAAGATAAAGTAAGTTTACAGAAAATGACTTCAAAACAAAGGAGAATCAGACTTACGTCAGCCTCAAATTGCTCAGTTTTGTCAAAGAGGTCGTCTAGTTTGTTTCCTCGTTCGTTGAGATCGGCGATATTTTGGTGCATCAGCAGAGAGACATCAGCCACTTGACCGTGTAGTTGCATTAAACGAGTTCTATCTTGATTGCTAAATTGCACCTGTTTTATCAAACAAGTCAGCTTTAAGGTATGAAAATATAGTTCGAAAGGGTCTTTTATGCTTAAATGAGCGAAATATTTTATTTTGCTCTAATCTACATGGACCATGATCAAGCGGACATAAAAAGGTAACTCTTAATGACGATTTACAACACTGCAATTTTATATTAAGTTCAGAAGGTGAAGATTGCTTTCGGTGGATTTTTGCCCTAACGTACCATCTCATCTGAAAGTATCCGCCCGAAATCAACTTGATGACAGTATTCGGAACCGGATTGAGCCTCAAGAACTCTTGATGGGTCAGCAATAAAGAGAGATTGAATCTAAAAATAACATTTACTCAATTTAAGACTTTGTTTTTAAGAATGTAAACCTCATAGGTTTGATAGGTAAGGAAACAGTCATAACCAGACGGCCTAACACAAAATACCATCTAGGAAAAATGAACTCATTAAAAGAAAAATAAATACTGGTCTAAAAAAGAAATAAAAAAACGTAGCAGACTTTAGTATTTAGTAATTAAATAGCAAAAGGGCTAGGAAAGGATGTGAAGTCGTAAATCAACGTACCTTTCGTAGAAAATTAAGTGTTTGTTGTTGAGATGCAGCAGCTTCGCTAACTGCAACATAGGATATTCCATTTGAGTTATAGCAATTATAAGTACACCTATAAGAGAAATGAGACCTAGAGGTGCAGCTTACATTCCAAGTGGAAATGTCACATATTCTTGAATGGAACTCTCCAACTGCTGTCGGACTTCTTTGCCATAGTCCACGCTTCCAACGCTTTGCTCACAAAGCACGCGTGGCCCGCAAGCGATCGCAGCATATAAAATGCTCATAATTGGAAGCAATACAGAAAAATTACGACACTTCCGAACCACTGATTTTCAAAACCACATAAGTTACTTAGCGAGTATAAACAAATGCTTTCAAGGTAAGGTTGAAATATTATTCACTGCCTTCTTGCCTACAAATAAAAGGCTGCCTCTATTTATATTAATTTTTGAAGTGCCCAAATTTGAATAAGTAGCTTTTAAGGACTCTACGGCGAAAATTTCAACTTCATTTTAGTTATGTATTCGGTTTTAATGGGTGACAGTTAATGAAAATGTCAAGCCTTACTTCGCCTATGGCATGCCATTACGGGTAAATAAGGAAAATAACCAAAAAACATGAATTTTTTAATTATATTGACTTGAGAAAGCGTTTTTAACTACAAGTACTTTTTACGCGCAAAGTAAAAATCGTGCACATCTTTGTAATGTAATATTTGGATCTATTGCAGAGGATTCCTCATCTTCCCTCCTACCGCTTTTGCTATTAGAAGTCTGAACACGCTTCGACATCTTGATTATGGGTAAGAGAGAGTGTACGGAGAGAACTTGTAGGAGAGTGCAGGAAGGAGATGAGTCGCGCTCTTGGGAGTCACCTCGTTGCTCCGCAATCAGATTTATAGTGTCGTCCCGCATCTGGACTACAAAGCTTATCCAAGGAACATAAGTAGTACATCTCTATTGCTAGCTCTATCCCACTTGAATTCCTCCCGGGAGCGTATGCCAATAATATACATGAAGACTGAGAGGCTGCTAGCACGACCCATTGCTACACCTCAGGGTGAAGGCATGTAATACTTTGTTTGCTCCGACTGCCGATTTCGGTCACTTATGCTGCCATATTGCCCTAGCCCCTGTTCGCTGAATATATATATATATATATATATATTTGCCCTAGTTGTAGTACTTTGTTTGTTTGAACTACCGGTTTGGTTAGGGTCACAGAGGTGACCATATTGCTCCAGCTGCATAGGCTGGCCTCTGGACCATGACAGCAGCTTATTTACCTCTGTCCATTGAAAGCATATTTTCTACTATAGCATTCTGGGTTCTCTTGCATTCGAGGGAGCCTCGGGACGCTACGTTGCTGGCAGCGAAAAGCAGACCGGACCCCATAGGGTTTCTACCCCGATCTCTACGGCCTGTGACATGTTGCAGCGGTGTGAAGGAAGTGCATGTGCTACGGATGGGCCAAGAACGACGTCCCCTCCGGCATCTACCCCATCCCCGTGTTCTACATGGGAGCTGTCAACAACTGAAGCGAAACTAGCCATGGACCACCTGGGAAGTTTCTTCTCGAAGATTACCCCTAATATACTTGCTTAAGGAGATCGGCGTGCTAACGTCTCCCTACGGACATACTGATGGTCGACAGAACCACTTATTCCGAACTTTGTTCCCAAGCCAAACGAAACTCGAAGTGCAATGCACTGCCAAGAGGGATCACTGACGTTGGTGTCGGCAACAGGCATGGTTAGCTCGTGGGTGCTTGTTGCAGCACTGAGTATGTTGTGATGGCTGACGCGAGAGGTGTACCAAGGGGCGCGTCGTGGACAACGCTCAAAAGAGGAGAGTGGCAATGTAGTACTATGTTTTTTTGAACTACCGGTTTCGGTCAAGGTCACAGAGGTGGTCGTATTGTCCTAACTGCGCAGACTAGCCTCCGGGCCATGCCAACAGCTTATTTTCCTCTGTCCGTTGAAAACATATATTCTACTCTAGCATTCTGCCTTCTTTTGCCTTCGAGGGAGCCTCGGGACGCTCCACTAGTACTATGCCTTCTTTTGCCTTCAAGAAAGTCTTGAGACGTTACAAGGTAGAAACTGCATAAATTAAATTATTCACAGGATCGAAATCACACCAGCGCAAGATACTGAAGCGCTACACTAGTGCGTTTTATTTGACGACATCGACAAACCAATAGCTAAAGTTAGCTTCAAATATCGTTCTATGATTTTCGATAGTTTCTTACTTGATATCCCATAATTATACCTTCTCATGCTGGCTTTTATTCGATACCATTCAGTCAATCCAAAACTAATATAGTTGGAAGCAAATCGGCATGCTCTACCAATTTACTTTACACCCGTTTGAATGATTACCCAAAGCTTTATTTGGCGCCGATTTCACTTCGACATCACAAGTCGGGAACAGTTTAAAGTAATTTCGAAGTAGTAACTGCTTTTCCTACCGAAATAGGTTTCGTGGCATGGCATTTAGCTTTCCTCGGTCTCGTGGATGTGTGTTACTCTGGTTTATTCATCCCTCCTTTGAGCTCATTGATTTCTACCACCAATTCCTTGATTGTCACATTGATCTAAAATGAAAAAAAACTGCATTTTTTGCGTTTTGTCACTTTAGAAATTGCTTGGTATCGAAGCTTAGCACTGTGGTTCCTTGATGAGTCGACTATAGCCCTCTCAATCGGCCTCGGTGGTTTTGGATTCTGCTAGCCTTCAAGGGTAGCAAAAGTGCCAAATACTTGATAGTATTTTGAGAAATGTCTGGTAGCTTTTGCTCCCAGTAAGAAATTATTAGGGTTACATCAAGCATGACAACTGCATAGAATGAGGTTTGACTCTGTAGACGCCAGACTCAGTGGTCGCCCGCAAATTCTTTCATGCTGTGCTGAGTTTTTACATCTCCCCCAATAATATGTTTAGTAGCAGTTAATAAGAACCGCCGTAGGTAAAACGAACTATGAAAAGTTGGTAAAAGTCGATGGTCTGAGGGGTATCGACAATGCGGGGATAGAAATCTTTTTTAGGATAGATAAGGAACAGTAGAGCGTTGGTAGAGTGTAGAGAACAAGTGAATTCAGAAGATATTCTGAGCAGTCCTCTGCAATGTTAATGAATTACTTAAACCCGATTAGTTGGGCAGAGGAGGAATAATTAAGTTTTGGGGTTTTTGAGCTGCGTACAAAACACCTAAATTTGGCTAAAAGGCAGCTGAGTTGTGGTGGTCAGTTTCCCGCTGATCCTCCTGCAGCCCACCCTCTCAAATTGGTTGGCCTTTGGACCAGCGCGCCGACGCAAAAAGATGTACGTGGGCGACGCCTTCACTCCAGCACTGTTTAAAATGGCATCTTTGTGCATGAATAAGAGCGGAACGACTCCTCATCTCAACAGGCGTGGATTGTTGGCACTGCAAAACTGCCTCACGTCACTTCTGCCGAGGGTTTCATGGGTCTAATTCGTGCTTCTCAATGAAGCTACCTTTAAATGTGTGTGCTTTTGAAACATTTAAGCATACTTCAGGTGATACACTGCCGTTTCTCTTGAAATCGAGGCAACAAGTTTTAAATTGTCTTGTTGGGGTAATTTCTTGGAACTATATTAAACTTTGAAGAGACAGTGCATACAAAAGACTTTATGTATGATGCCATGCTTATTTTAAGCTGTAAAATTCAGTGCTCCTCGCAGGGCGAGACAAAGCGCGCGTATGATCTGGGATCAAGTTGACGGACATTGGTTGTCTGGAGTACGCTGCTTTTGATTGGGTTTGGTTTCATAGCTAAGGTTCTACGACTCATGAAGAACTCTTTCAACGAGGCCAGAGCGTTCGGGTTGGATGTGTAGGGTACGCGAACTTGCAAGTCGCATTGATGAAGCCCGCCAAATCTACCGTTCTAGAATTAGCGTTGCTTTGTGGGGTGTTGGAATTAAAACAGGAGTTACTAAAAATTCCTAAATTTGGTGGACCAACCTAAATAAGATCAGTAAAGTAGCAGGATACCATTTATTTCAGCTTGCAGCCACGATCTCTGGCTAACACCTGCTCTTACACCCTGAAGGAGCCTGATCAGTCGACTAAGACTATTTGCCTCCCCAGAAGGAATGGTGTGACCATTGAGGTTGGCCACGGGGGAAATAAAAGGTCAATCTCCCCAAAAGACCCTTTTTCCTTTGTCACATGTTCCTTGTATGAGTAACACTGCTCAAACCATGGATTGCGGATGGAAGGAGTGTAACTTTTATAATTTTTTGTTGCAAACATCAGGTAGCGCTTCTTTGAGGCTCATGAGCAGCGCCTACTGAGGTTTCATTTTTATATTCTGTCGTTTGCAGCATCGTGGAAACACAACCTCTGAGGCTCCTCGAAACAACCACAGACACCTCAAAATCAATGCCTTAAAACTTAAATAAATGCTTACACTTTCTTAATGCAGCCAGCTTTTTACCCCAAAAATGCGGGCGTATAGTTTTGATCATCCTTAAGAAGGCGGTGCTAAAGTCTGGCCATCTTTAGTAGAATCTCGAGGTAGCATTAAATAAGCGGTAAACTTTAATGAGATTATAACAGCTTTACTTTGTTGTTTTGGCTGAATTGCGTTTCAAACCGCCTTTATCTATAAGGAAAGTGGCTACCGACTTAGGGGAACAAAAAATTACCTCGTCTTCCACCTTTTCAATTTTAGCGAGAAGTCCGACTCTGACCGCTTGAACAGCTTCTGCTATGTTTTTAAGGCCTTTTTGAATTTCCTAGACCAAAAAGTAGAGTGTAACATAAAAAACTCTAGTAAAGGGATAAATAAAAGCTACTCGTTTACAAAAATTGTTTAATTTTCGTGCCCAGGTATAGGGGAACACTAATGAGAAAGTGGTGAGTAATGAAACACCTTGGGTTCGGTTAATTTG
Organism: Taenia hydatigena; assembly: GCA_036345935.2. NCBI lineage: Eukaryota > Metazoa > Platyhelminthes > Cestoda > Cyclophyllidea > Taeniidae > Taenia > Taenia hydatigena. The sequence goes on from JADWOT020000009.1 coordinate 1,952,943, forward strand.
TTTTCAAAAAATTATTGAAATTGCATTCCTAATAAGCCAATGTTAAAAATCACCTCAGAATTGCGTTGCCCGCCGGCGTGGAGTTCGGCTACTTGCTTTTCCAGGTCCTTAAGTTTCTCAGACCTAGTTTCCGCAAATGATAGTCAAACTTTACTAAGGAACAAGTTAACGCAACACAAAGGTTAATTTAGTTGGCATTAGAAAAGTTACAGATAATGGAGCACTTTGAGCAAAAGCCTTTTGGCACTACCGCCTTCAGCTTTTAGGTCTTAATTAAACAAAAAAGCATGAATTTAGCATAGATTGACGGTTTAGTGCAGAAACTTGCGTAATGCTCGTACACGTTTGTGCTTCCAGGTGGAGGGATTTGGCCTTGGACTGAAGCCCGTTTCTAGAGCACAAACCAGTCACATCTTTAAACTCATTAAAGTTTGAGCTTTTCTAAGGTTCTGTCCACCATTTATTGCTTGCCTATCCTTTTCAAAGCACATTTATTCAATCGAATTTGTCCCAATCACACCACACGCTGTGCCATTGAGCAGACTTCGTGTGTGCACAATGTGGGTGGGGAAGTGCCTCGTTATTCCTTGCTTTAGCTGAAGCGCTTTCGGGTGAATACAAGCATCTACATCAGGTCGGCTCGCCATTACCATGTCTAATGGTCAGCATTAATACCAGTCTTCGTCGCTATGGCACCCTAAAGACCATTATTTTGGGGCTAGGAAAACAATAGACTCCCACTGAATAAGAACAGAGGGGTAGCAGAATAAACGGTCATTGCCTTGCTTCATGCCTAAAATGTAAATCCTTCTTTTTAGGGTCAATAAAGAGTAAGCGTAGGCAACGAAAAAATATGGTAGAGGACTGCATCTGATGGCTGGCAATTTCCAAGCATTCAAATTCTCCACCCTCCATAGCTTAGGTCACCATCCTTGTGCAGCATATTGGTATTAAACCTTTTATAATGGTGTGCTTCATTACTTCCTTACGATGATGGTTCAGACAAATGCAGTGGGCCCAACTGATACAATCGTTAAAAAGACTTTGAAAAATCACAAGAAAAATTGTTTGCCCTGGGATGAGTCCTCCTACATCCGCAATTTTAAAGATCTTCTAATAATTTTAGCTAACAACTTGATTTTCACATGGTAGTTTGCAAAACTAAGGGCATTAGCTCAGCATTACAAGGTGAGATTGCTTACGATCAACGGATAAGCTGGCAAGAAAAAAGTGACCAGTTAGCCAACCTGACTTGTTAGTTGAACCAGTCTCTCCTGAATTTCACCCACTGACGAGTTGAGCTTCAGAGACGCCTCCTTAGTGCTTTCCTCCAACTCTTGCAGTTTGTTCTGTATTGTAAAGATGTTTGAAGTTCTATAAAAGATAATGCAGCCACTTAAGGCAGTCTGGTTGTGTTGACAATCTACTACTTTCTAAACTGACCTGGCTTTGATTTCTGCAGCAACGACACCTTTTAGCCGCTCTTTCTCATCTGAGAGACCTTGCTCCAGCGCCTCTACGGCAAGATCCAGCTGTGTGAGGGAGTTGAGTAGTTTCTTTTGATGTACCTTCAAGGAAAAGCCGCTTATTACTCAGCCAAGAAAATAGTGGCGAATTAATCGGTGAAGTAGACAAACCTGGTGGTCCTGTCGAAGTTCATTAACCTCGTCAGGGAGTTCTTTGGCCAGCTTCTTTAGCCCGCTTTCAACCTCCACCAGTCTGGCCTCGTAGGCTGAATTTGCGAGGCTGAATCGGCCCAACGCCTTAAAGGATGTAAATTTTGGCATCAGGAAACGTCAAAGGACCATTGACGAATGCCAACCATGGATAAAAATGATGGTAAGGAAGAGAATATCTTATTCACTAAAACGATGCCGACTTTAGCATCAACTGACCATAGGAGCACATAAAATTTTGGCAAAACTCACCGCTTCTAAGTTCGTGTGAGTGTTGTTTAGCTCATCTTCCAACTTCTCAAGGGCATCTGTAATTCGGTCGTTAAGTTTATTCGACAAGTCCTCCAGCTCTGGACGCACATTCTGTCTGAAGGAAAACAATCTGACTTCAGTACTTTAAGACCTAAAAATCGCGCAAATCTTACTGCAGATGATCAACTATCACTAAGTCAGCTACCTTCCCTACACTCCGGTTGCATTCCTAAAATTTATATGGAAGCTTTGAAAAGGTCCTTCCTGTTCCTAATGGCCTAAAAAGTGCTCACAACGATTCCAACATTACCCGCTTGTTAAATTTCCCCCATTTGAAATGCTAAAAAAATCCGTAAATACATTTTGAAACCAAAAAGGCCAAGGCAATCAAGGATTGTCAAGAGTGTCGAATATCTTCCATGTGCTAACCTTTATTGAGACAATGAAAACTACTGGAGAGCTGGAGGTCAAAGCGAGCCTCTGTTACCCCCACCACAGTCTAAATGCCTCTAAAGTGAGTGGCCAAAAGCTGTCAAGGTCATGTCACTGTCCCAGTGCCTCCCATGATTGGAACCCCTCGGACTATCATATTTGGTTTGTCATCGAAAGGATGATCGGCAAGGTAGCTAGCAATATGAAGCGCTTTCTACTTACCTGCTGGAGATTATTTCCTGAGCGTTGCTTGTAAGCATGGACCGAAGCTCCGCCATCGTTTCCTTTGTGCTTTTATCACTCTCTGCCGACCGGGTTGCTTGATCTATGGGACTAATGATAAGCATAAATGCAACCATTCGCCATTCCTTTAATCTTTTTTCCAAAGAATCACTCTCACTTGTTTTTAGTGGCATTTTCAAATCGCAGTTGATCATTTTGAATTAGTTCTACTTTTCTCTCGATCTGTGTCATAGCGGCTTCTAGACGTTGCACAGATCTGTCAATGGAGCTACTGCCTCTGACACAGGGGACATTTCTCTTGCTTGTAGAAGTGCTCTTTGGACGCGAAAAATTACCCGAAATTTCGGCCTGAAGGCAGCGTAACTCAGTGTGTAATGTCTTTTCTAATTTTGAGTCCAAGTTTTTCAACTCCCGGTAGAGGTTCTGAATATCCAGCGCCTGACTTCCACAACGCGAGTTGACGGTCTGAATGCTGGCGCAGAGCTTTTGAAGCACCTGATCTGTGTTAGTTTGTCCCAGTAGATCACCGATGGATCTGACAGGTATCAGATACCCTGCTGTTAGAGATCAGTCTATCCATCAACCTTTTTGGCCAGGACGTTGGCAACCTTGGAGCACTCAAAACATCAGGCGGGATGTAATAAATGCCCATCTTGAATGCCAAATATCCCCATTGTAAAGAGTCGGGTAATAAATTAGCTCCATTAATTGTCACAAAGGGCAATTAAAATTTGGCTCTTTTAAGACTGTTCAACTGCACACTTAACTAAGCGAGGTTGAATGGCTAGAGGTTAAGTCTGTTGCCTTCCAGCAGTGGCAAATTGCCAATACGGGACAACTCTTACTGTATCCTGACTATTTTAGTGAGAATTAAGGCAACTTTAAGGCATTTTTATAAATTACATTAAAAAAAGTTGTCGTCTCTAAAAGTGGCTTTGGATTAGTTTATCGATTCTGCGTAGTAGTCACCTTTGTAGCAGCCAGTTGCATGTCTTCACCTTATCTACTTTAGGATTGATTAGTTACACAGATCCAGGCAAATAAATTTTGGATTTTTCAAGAATACGCAAAACCCACATAATATATAGAATTTTAACACGGTTCTTTGTGTAAAATACTAGCGTAATTGCTTCTGGTAAAGATTTCTTGCAAGTTACCAAATTTGCCATAAATTTACTCAAAAATTAGCATAAATGTGCATTTTAACGGCTTACGATGCATTTGTAGGCCGTGATTTGCTTTGTTGCTGAGATGGTGTCCAATTAGGAGAAGCACCTGAGGCCACACTATCGTTAATCGCCCCTCTCGATGGATGGGCTATTGACGAGAAAGTCAGCATGTACAGTACTTAATGCCTTTCATCAATTAAAAAACCCTGCAAGTTGACCAACGATGTGTTTTCGCCTACCAGCAAATCTGGTCCTACTAAGATGCAACTCCTCTTTCAAGTCGACAATGTCGTGCAAAATCTGTTGGTTGAACTTTTCGGCTGCAGCGACGCGACTCTCAAGATCAGCCATATTGGTAGGACGATGAGAAGGCAAAGAAGAAGAAGAAATAACTGCGTTAGACCAGGGTTGGTCCTTGTCCTTGTTTACCATTAATGCGCCTTGGCGTGGAGTCCTCTGCATTATGACTAATCTAAATAAATACTTATTTTTAACCACTCTCTAAAATTATTTAAAGGCCAGATTTATGCATACTTGTACAATGACGCAAGTAGTAGATAAGCATAATCAAAGTAATGCACAACTTACCTAGCTTTACCATAAGTATTGCATCAAAAAACACTTGGCCCTCCCAAATGATGTCAAAAACCCAAAAGTTCTATTTCGTATCTTCAAACATGTCATAAAAGAAAAAACTTAAAACAGCATTGGCACTTTCCTTGCCTTTGGGTCCCAATGAGATGCTATCGTAAGGAAACTCTTTACCAAGATGTCCGAAATCGATGCACTATTTAAGCCAATGAATAAGGTCAAAGCATTTCCTAAGGATTGTAACTATGTTATATGACACCTGATTTTTTAAATCTACGAAGCATAATGCTAAACTGTAAAAGCCATAACACACGAAAAAAACAAATGCCGATAAGAGCCTAAGATAAAAAGGACTCTCGATCTATGCGCCGATTGCATAAACCTCAAGGCCGTCATTTATTCATTGCTTAAAAGCACAAATGTAGGATAGCTATTTTACATGAAAGTCTGTATAGTTCTCATTAACTACAAGATAAAAAAGCAGACTTTAGACGATGCATTGGCTTGAAATATAATTTTTCTACAAAAGCATTGTTGCAAAATATAGCCATCTTTAAATTTCAAAATAAAGACATAACTTAGGCCCTTATTTTATGCGTAATAAGTTAGTTATTTGTATGAAAATTAATTTTTTCTTAAAGATTATTCAGATTTCTTGATATTGCAACTTGGCTGGGTGAAATGGCCCTGGGGCCATCCCAGAAGTCACCCAGTTTTACTGTTGATCGAATATGCATTGCTCTGCCCAAATCGTAGGAATTTCTGCAATATCCTTCCTCTATATTACTACCTTAGTACATGAAGGCTGATTATACTGGCATATTTTCTTGCCTTAGACGACTCGGTGGATCGATAGGGCATTATTATTATGGAGTTGAAGAATAACCTCTCTCAGCATCAAGGGGATCAACCTTCCCCTCGAGGGCAAGATTCGAGCTGTGCATTTGCCTCTCACTTGAATGTTGCATTTTAGAAAACATAGGGTAAAAGGCTCTTCTCCTTCCATTCTTTCGCCCCTACTCTTAGAAGGTTTATTACTCGTTGACACCTTCATTATAGTCCAGGGGATGGCATAGAGTGATGTTGTAAGAGAGTTCAAAGCAAGGTTGTGTCGGCCTCCGGAGAGCAACCACGTTGCACTTCGACCAGGTTCAAATTGCCCTCCCGCCTCTGGCATATACATAAGTATTACACAGGTGATGTGTTTTTTGTAAGAAAATTTTCGAAGCTCTGCAGCAGTGAAAGGGGCAAGCGAACCCGGTACTAGAAAACTGCCTTCTGCTGCCGCGCACACTAGACGGTAACTAGACTAAATAAAGGCGTAATCCGAGCTTCAAAAGTATGTGAGAAATCTTGATAAAGGGAGAAAATTGTATTAGCCTTCAGTAGCTTTTTGTCCCGTTTTTGGGTAAATGTACTTAGTAGCTAAAGAAAACCTCACTGTGAATAATGTAGAAAATCTCTTTATGAATCTGTCTACGCTACCTGCATGAAGGCCGGTTTCGTTTACGGTTGCCTAGGTGGCCGCATTGTAACACTCTGTTTGCTGTCTGCTGGTTTCGGTAGCCATGTTGCTCTGGCTGTATGAGCTACCCTCCAAGTCATGCAGGCGGCTTAATTTGTTGTACTTTGTTTGTTTGAACTACCGGTTTGGGTCAGGGTCACAGAGATGACCATCCTGCCGTATCTGCGCAGGCTGGTCTCCGGGCCATGCCAGCAGCTTATTTCCCTCTGTCGGCTGAACATATATATATTCTACTCTACTATTCTGCCTTCTTTTGTCTTCAAGGAAGCCTTGGGACGCTACATAAGTCCCTCTGTTTTTTGAAGATATATATATACATTCTGTTCTAGCATTTTGCCTTTCTTTGCCACCAAGGAAGTCTCGGGACGCTACAATATTGTCCCATCCGGGTGGACTGGCTTTTAAGCCAGGCAATTGACCTTAATCTCTCTGTTTGTTGAATATATGTTTTGCCTCAGTGGCGTGTCTTCTATTTCCTTCAAAGAAGTCCCAGGATGTTACACACCCAATACTCTCTCCATTTTTGTATTTAAGCCAGTGGCTCTACAACTAGCTATGAACAAGCACCTTCAGCGTTCTCAGTTCATTTTCTAATGCATGACAAGGCCTTACATATAGCAAAACTTGTTTAAAACCTTGCAGTCAGATACCTCCTTAGTTCCATGTAATTTCAATGAACAACGCAGTTGGCATGTGTGTTATTCCCACAGCGTCAATTATGTTGCAATGAATGGCATTAAGAATCAACTTCTAGAAGCGTTAATTATGACACCTAAAAGGGAGGGAGCCTCTGTAGCTCGTAGTTTGTCTTTTTCTTTAGCTTTTATTTACTGTAAAGGGCTAATTAGGGTGCTCGCCACTACGGTCCCGTAGAGTGGCCTGGCATTTTATCCATGCAATTAGTGCCACGTCCTTCTGTTCGGTAGCAGCACATATTGTGTCCGAGTTCTAAATCTTCAACCGTGTTCGAAGAAGTCTTGGAACCATATACCAAGAATGCGAAATTGTGATCAAGTTCAGGCAAGATCGTCACTACTGACCTAAGCAACAATATTGAAACGAATTAGTTTTTTACAATCCTTAATTTTTCCAAGAGGTTCTTGGAACAGCCTGTTTTGAAGCGGATTGTTTTTGGCCAAGTACTCTGCCTAAATGCACTTGATGAAATTTCTGAGTACAACTTACATTAGGGAAGTGCTACCCGTTACTGTTCATGTTTGCTTCTATTCATTTGGAATGCGTTGTTTTCTTTATAGGTTATTGTGCGCTTTCAACGTTTGCAACCTTATGCATTCAGTGCGCAAAATAGGGGCTGTAGGTTATTTTGGTGTCTTTAGTAGCGTGCAGTAACCTATCATTCCACAATGAGCGAACATATGGATTCACCTGAGGATAAAGTGACATTTTTTAGTAAGCGATCAGCAATATTTCTCTACTATTCTGCCTTCTCTTTAGGTGATAGCTCTCCGTCTTCAGCAACAACGGCTGATATTCGCGATTACGCTCACCAACTCAGTGAGCGAAAGCGTCTTGAAGATCAGAGGCGTCAGGAGGATAGGTTCCTGCGTCGTTCCCTGCGTCAATCAGACAAGTTACGTTCTCTGGCTCGTGCTAAAAAGGTTGCTAAGGAACTCAAGGAGGTCACCGCAGCCCAGAATAACTTAGCATTCGACGACAGTGAGGGTAAGTTAGTTTATTCACTTTGTGTATCTTTCCTCCTACCTGAACTAGATGACATAAATTACGGTGACTTTATTCGTGATCTGCGACAAAGGTTGAAAAGGGGCAAAGTTGCGGGTGATGATTCCTCAGATATTGATGAACTAGCTGATGAAGAATGGGAATGGTTGGCACACAAAGTCTCCGACAGATCTGTACTCCAGGCTTTTAATCTCCACAATGTTATCGCCTCAGTTTTTGAAAGAACTCGCACAAAAATGGGTGATATCCCAATGGAACGTTGGGCTGGCGATGATTCGGCCCTCCCGTCACTCAACGCAGTTACTTGGGATCTCAAAAATATCCCTTCAATTCATCAAACTTCTCAGATGGTGGAACTCCTTGCCATTTTAAGAAAACCCCAAGTTGTGGTGAGTTGTCTATGGCGCGGTTTTGTTATCTATTCGTAATTTTCCTCTTCTAGGAAGCGTTAGCTGCCTTCGATGACGTGAAGAGAGTTTGGTCGGAGCAGGCGGAGAAAAAGAAAGTTACTGTTAAAGACGATTCGAATGCCGCCACTGTAGAAAAAACAGTCTACCCAAGCCCTATTGAAGGCTGCTACAAGATTCTCGCTGTCGACGATCAAGGCAATACCGTCTCAACTCCTGACGGAACAACTCTCGTTAATGTTATCTTGCAAAAATCGGGAGAGGACTTCTTTGTAAGTCCAAGCTCTATTTGTCTCCTTGTAATACGCGGACTTAATAATAATAATAGGGCGCTACCGTGCGAAATGAGGGCTCCGCGATTGTGATCGGAAGAATTATAAGTGGAGGATTGATTGAACGAACTGGTAATTATTTTTGTTTCCTTATTTGGTCTCCTTTAACACCGTCTAGAAATAAACTGCTAATTGCTGCATCTTTTAGGGCTACTGAACGAAGGGGATGAGCTCCTTTCGGTCAACGGGGTCGATTTAATGGGCAAGGACGTAGATCATGTCTCGCATATTCTTGTTAGTGGCAAATGCTAATCATTAATTTATGCGCAAAACCCAACAAAATACGCGTTATCTTGATTTTAAGATACACATCTATAATATGCTGCGTTAACAGTTCGCTACTGTGGGAACCTTCTACCCTCTTTCAGGGCTCTCACTCTGTGATTAGGTAATCTTGTATGTTTCCTGTTTTGCTCAGTGCCAATTCGTTTTGTTCTTTTGTATGTGCATGTGCGCAATTGTGTGCAATCATTTTCTGGTTAGACGGTGCCTGTGCCTCCGCTCGTTGTTACATAGATGCTGCTACTCTTGATGCAATTTTTAAGTTTAATATGGCCTATTCACTTGATCTTTATTAGACAAATCTCGATGGGCATATCGACTTACTGGTCGCGCCAGTGGTGCCAGTAACAGAGGCATCACTGTTTCAGGAGGAGCCTGTGGTAAGTTCCAACAGCCTTGATTTGCCTTATTATAATTCATTTGATCCACGCCACTTGGGAAAAACTTACACATTTCGGGAACAGAAATCTGCTTAAGTTTTAGTGATTTGTTTTTGTTCTATTCCTATGGCAGATTCATACAGCCACAGCGAAAGGCTGCTCAAATATTTCACATTTTCTCAAAAGTGACTGTGCTTGTTATCTCCGCCCACACTAGCAGGTGCTAACAGAAACGCTATAAGTTGAATTGTATGGTGAGCAGAGCTTGTGGTGACTAAAGAGCCGCCTGGTCAGGTTTGTCGCTGTCACGGGCTATTTGGGAGATTATTTCGGAATTGGCGATGCGAGCTGTTTGCATTAATAAGTGCATGAGTGGTATACCGATGCAAAAAAAATTTTTTTCAAGGTTGGCCCTTCCTTATGGAATGGTCCCCACAAGAAATGGGTTTCTTCTTTGACCTTGGTGTGATTGTTGTGTCTTACCAGCGATAGAACACTTCATCTTAAATAAGACAAAACAAACGTGTGATTATATGAAATGGTGACTGAAATTTTTAGGTTGTGGTTGGTGTGCACCCTCAACACAGATTCTTCCTAGTTGACTCGCTATTCAAATGCAGAAGCTTTTTGTTGAACTTTCCCAAGTTACTTGCTAAATGTGTTTTTTAAAGTAATGAGTTGCTGAGGCAATATCATGCGTAGATGTTTTTCCTGTAGGCCCATTTGCGAGCTCTCTTCAGCTACGAACCTTCAAACGACATTTACAATCCCTGTCCGGAGGCTAGCGTCGCCTTTGACAAGGGTGACATCTTGCGGATTCTAAACACCCGCGACCCCAACTGGTGGCAGGCTCTTAGGTGTGTTTTATCACCTCATCTCACTTTGGTTGCATGCACTCATCCGCCTCTGTTAAGTGAACTTTGGCCTTTTGTGTGCATGTGCATTAATCACGTGCCTCCTTGATTTTCATGCCCAATATGCGACTTACAATGATGGATGATTGAGCGTCAAATTCTCTTGCTTTTTTATTGACTGTTTGGTGAAATCCACGTCTTTTCCAAACCTCATCCTATTTTCATTCCTCTGTTCCATTTCAGTACTATGTTAATACGGTCTAGATCGTCCTCGAATTCTCGTTAGTGTCAAACCTTCGGCATTGTTTATCGATAGACTGCTTCCTATCATCTAATTCTTGCCCTTATTTCCACCCGTTGCGCAATAACTCTATGTTTGAGGATTTGTGAACAGTCGACGCGTTTCTAATATCCAATCTGAAAATTGAGTAGTCCGTAAAAGATGCCTTTGTTCTCTGATATTCTTTGGTGCATCAGTCATAGCCGTCATACTGTTTTTATGAGTGATATGAGTAGAACCCCGTGTTTATGCGCTGCATCTCTCTTCTGAGCCCCTTCCCTCTTCACAGAATCGAGGAGGCGGGTGCTGTGGGCGTATCTGGTCCAATGGCAGGCCTCGTCCCCTCACCTTACTTCCAACGCTACCGTTGCCTCCTTCGTATAAAGCAAGAGGGCGCCTACACGGAGGATGCAGCAGCCGGCTACTCTGAGTCCGAGGCGTCCGAGCAGGATGACGCTGGGGCAGATGCCGAGCACGGCTTTGTTGATGGTGATGTCTCCTCGTTGAATACGTCGAGGAGCAGTTTAAGCCTATGGATGTCGTCTAATGCGACTACTCCCACCGATGGAGATGGTGGACAGGGCTTTGATTCACTTGGTGAGATCTATTTGTGTAGCGGGAGGTTAGGTGTCTGGATTCTTGCAGCGCTCAGCAATAGATAGGCGTAATGATGTATTCCCACTATTACTTAATGTCGTCTGGTTAATGCTTTCCCTTTTTAAGTTATTAAATTTCGGTCTTATTAAGACAAGGAATACCTCTGGAGCTCCCATGGCGTCGGTCCAAAACAACTGAAGAAGCTGCGGAAAAGGAAATCACGTAAAACGCGCCTTCTCAACATGATTGCCGGTCGTTTCACTCGTTCCACTTCTCGTCGTGCCAATGAGTACGAGATTTCCAAGGGTACGTCTTTGCTCCTCCATCCATTCGTCTAGTCCTGTTTTCTTCAGGATATCCTCCTTTTTCTCCTTTTCACAGAAATCAGCAGTCTCAGGCAGACCGATGGCGACCAATTGCGACAGCTAGTGGAGGAGTCAGTACGCGACAAAATTCGTCGACCTAGCCTTCTCACATACGAGCTGGTTGACCTCTACTACCCTCAGCCTGAACGTAAGCGTCCTCTGGTCCTAGTAGGCCCCAAACATGTGGGCAGACAGCAATTAATTGAAGGGCTGTTGCGGAGTGAACCGAGGCGTTTCGCTATGCCCGTCATCCGTAAGTCAATGTCCCGTCTATAACCGTGTTATTCGTTGACATTTCATTTTATCCTTAGATATGCTACTGCTGTTTTGATTGCCGTATAATTTTAAAGTTAGTGTCTCATGCCTGGCCACAGACGATTGAGTATTTGTGACTTCTATGTGAATGTAATTGTTCGCTAGAAGCTTTTACCTCGGTGGCGATTTCAGGCGAACCGTTTTTCTCTTGACTAGCATATAGTGACCCAAAATTTGGTATCTCGTTGGTGAAATCTCTCGCGACAGGTTTGCCATCCTAGTCGTTTCTGCCGACTGCAAACAATGCTGAAATTGTGATGGATGGAGTCTTTTTTGCGGCCCATACAATATCCAATTAGTGTGATTGATCCATGATCCAAATGCATGGTCGGTAGTCTCCAGCAGACCAACGGTGACCAACTGCACCAGCTAGTAGTCGTCATCTTGTAAACTGACCCCTTCTCCTTACTTAGATACCACTGACCCTGAGGCTAAATCGACAGAGTTTCAGACCTACGAGACTGTGACTAAACAGGAATTCCATCGTCTGCACAAGGAGCGGGCCTTTGTCGAATGGGGCGTCTACAATCGCCATTACTATGGCACTAAGGTTGCTAGCATTGAAGGCATCATCAAGGCTGGCAAGGTGTGCGTACTTGCTCTTCGACCTGATGTGAGCTGGTGTTGATGTCGTTGCGCATTGTATTCTTCCCTTTATCGCGACATCGAAGGATACCTTTAATAGCACCATTTGTGAAGTTAATGCAGACCTGACAATGGCATATACCATGATCTCTGGAGTCGAACCATATTGTTTTTGGGATATGATAGCTGCAATCTAATGTCATTTTTGCAACCCCTTTCACCTCTGTGTGATAGTCAATCCGAGCCATTAGACGGACACCCTTTCTGCCCTGCGTTATCTTTGTCTCACCGCCAGACAATCTGGAGGAGATGCGCAAGCTCAGCAAGCAGTGGACTAAATTGGCAGCCGACATTCCCGTAAGCACCTCCGAAGTTTACTCTAAATGATGCTTGTTCCTTTCGGTCGAAGTAAACGGCGATCAAGGTATCAGCGGTTTTCGGTGGTGTCAATTAGTTTAGGTCTACATCAACTACTGGGAACGGAAAGGCGTAGATGTTGATACGCTTGCTTAATTATGTATTGTGAGTGAGGACTTGTCTACTAACTGTCTGACTTGGCTAGGAAGCAATTATTGTGTTCCAGTTCAAAACGAGCCAACACCATTAACTGTCCCCAAATGGTCATCTTACTGGCACCTGCAGAAGACTTCATATCTCAATCCGAAATGGGAGTTTGGAAGTGGAAGTGAGACTGGGATGGAGGCGTCCGCAGCTAGCTTGTTTAACTCCTGGAGGCGAAACCGATTTTCAGCAATCTTGTGCCTTTTTTAGAGAGAATCTGACTTGTCATAGAGATTAGTTCAACAAGGAATCTATTCCAAAGGAATCACTTCGCCTTTAGTTTCCTTATAACAAAGTTCTATGGCAATCGCGCTTCACTCGATATTGCTCTATATTCAATATTTCCCTAGGAGCGTCCAATTCGTTCCTAGATCTGTTGACGCATCCAAGTTTTCTATTCCTTTCATTAGGATGAGGAGTTGAAGGCATGCATTGAGGAGAGTCAGAAAATGGAGCAGCACTATGGACACTTTTTCGAGTTCCTTATCATTCCGCGCACCTCAGAGACAGCACTGGCGGAGCTGAAGCAAGCAGCTCTGGATTTGGAGCGTCGGCCGCAATGGGTGCCGGCTCAATGGATCGATCTCGCATGGCAAGTAGCAGCCCAAGCCAGCGTCAACGCCACGGGAGCAACTAACGAAGCCGCCCTAATTATCTCGGATTGATCGGTACCGCTGGTTTCTGACCTTTGTTTGACCCGACCCTTCCACCCGATTAATTTGAAGTGTTGCTGCCACATAAGGATGATGTTCGCCTCATCGGAGTCTTGTTTAGTAGTCATACGGATTTTGGTCGGAACTAGGACTTAAAATAGCTGCTTTTAATACTGGCGAACCGCTTGTTAATCGAATGGAAATTGATAATGCTGTTCGAGCAGTTTAGAAAGCTATCCTGAAGCCACTTTGAGATGTTTGAGGTTTTATTGTACGTGGTACCGCACCGCTGAAATAGTGTTGGGAACCGCGGAGGTCGAGGGGTCCACATAGTTATGTGTGTTGTTAAAGTTGGCGACCTTATTTTTTGGAGGAAGGTAAATTCTGTGGAACCAATGTGTGCATTGATGAACCGGCGTCGACCGTTGGGAGTGAGTTGGTTTCGAATTCGTCAGGAGCCACATGCGCAGATTTTGTTCGGTTTAGCTCCAAACGATAGAGCCATGGGTAAATCTAACAGGAATGCGCTTGGAAACCTCCTACTTCGGTAGATATTTCTCACTCAATGCACGTTGTAGGTCTTCTTGGTTCGCACCAACCTGCAATCTCATCGCCTTTTAACCGTCTCCCAACTTCTCAGGTAATGGACGTCGTTTACTGGAGGTAGAAATATTTTGTAGTCGGGTAATCAAATAGGTTTATGGAGGCACTCAACTCTCATTCGCGCATAAAAGGGGAATGCCCATTGCAGTTACGCTTGCATCCAGGGGCATCTTGTATTTGCGGGCTCCACATCCGCACAATGTAAGTGTTCTTAACCTCAAGTCAGTTTTAACTAGAAAGTTTAATCGGCTGAAATAATCTTGGCTTTTAATGCAGCAATGATTTTGAGTGGTGGGCTGTTTTGTGTTAAGATAATTGTCACGCACCTGAAGATCAGATGTTTCAGTTGCTGCTTGAGATCTCGTAGCTGAGGTGGACCCATGGGTTTACTCTAATGTATGGATTTGTCTGCATTAATGGCAAAATCTGGCAGTACTTCGCGACTCTCCGTGCGTTTTGATCACCTCGTTCCCCGATAGTTCATTGTTCCAATAGGTTGGTGATCAAAAGCTTGAATTCATTTAATAAATTTCCTTACAATTTTAATGATTAGTATCCCACGATGCATCTAAATTGAACGTAGCAAATGTTACTGTTGCAGGGTTTTCTACACATTCTGGTCAACTTTCGGTGGTGTATCACGCAAGCGGTAGTGTGTCAACTGGTTCACGTTTCCATCACTGGGGAAGGAAAGGATGTGGATGCTGATGTTGGTGGAATGGACCCTGCCCATAGACAAGTTATAAAGACCATCACTTTGTTTTACACAGCTTGTGAGGAATTGTCAACTAAATACCGGGATTGGGATGTGAAATATTTATTGCTGTTTGCGATGACCTAGTGTACCATTGATTACCCCCAAACGGTTGTCTCAATGAATCACCTGTCTGAAAGAAGCGATACTTCAGCCCTAGGCGACATCACGCTTCAGAGTTGGTGAATTAAAGTGAGACCAGGGTGGCGATTACTTTCACTAGCTTGTTGGGTTTTCTGGAGACAAAATTTATTTGCAGGAACAGTGAACCTTAATGGTAATAGTAAAAGACCCTGCGACATTGTTTTCTGCCTTATTATTTGAGGAGCATTACTTAAGACTGGGCAAAATTCCATGGCGATTGGATTTTACACGCCATCGTTCCACGACCCGCTGCTTTTCAACAGCTCCCTAGGAGCATCCACTTCGTACGCAGATCCGTAAACCCATTGTGGCGAAGAAATCCCACCAGCTCCCATAAACGGAGATACATTTAATGGCAGCTGAGAAATCACCGCTAGAGTGGTCAAGCTCGAGTCACGTGAGGAAATATGACCCACACCGTTGGCAATCATGGGTACGTACCACATAGGTCCTCAACTTTTCCTTGCCCCTGGCATAATGTGCATATGCAGCGGTGGTGGATAGTAGCGACGGCGCCATTATTGTAGATAATCCTTTGTATTTGCGGAACACGAGGTCGTCGAAAGAAAAAACCAATTTACAACTTCTAAATCACTAAATTGAATCCTCTGTCTATCAATTTGGCGCCATTGGCGTTCCTTCCATTGTTAGTTCTGTAGTAGTTTGGCGAGATCATGGAACCCGCGTAGTAAACTGACCAGTTAACCTAGCTAGCCTTTGCGTCAAAGTCTTCAAGAAACAATAAAACAATTGCTCACACTTAAGCAGTACCTTGTCGTTTTGACGCGACGAGGTCGTCTAGTACTTTAATGGCCTAAAAAATAAGGGGGGTGTTTCACACAGGAAATGTGTAAGCACTAGCGATTCCCGCGCATTTTGACTGATCGAGGGGTTAATCTCCGTCTCGGCAATCACTTTGAATGATCAGGCTTCGTATACTACTCCGGCGCTGGTATATTTGGGTTCTTTGCGAAAGACGGCGACGTCTCGAGTGAGTTTAATTGGCACTCATCTGATCAGAAAACTAGAAAAGTTTGTCTTCGATGGAACTCATTTAATAAACCGCTGACAGCGTAATGTGCCCACCCTTTCATGCTGTTGACGACCGAGCGTTTCACTAAACAATGGCAGTGCTACGGAGACTTGCTTGTCCTTAAATTGTGCTTCTCCGATCATATGGTAGCCAAATAAGTTTGCAAGACTTTATGAAGAGCTCAAAAGGCGAAGAGAGTTCTTTGAAGTATTTGTTAAAATAATCACCATTGTAGTTCACAGGCCCTGCAAATGAGTTTCGTCTTTAGAAGCTAAACAAACAGGTTAATGCCACTTCCTTCTCAATCCCACTTTGGCTCACCAACTTCAATTTTGGAGTGGGGCACAAGGTCTTCTAGGGGTGTGGCGATTATCATTTTTAGGCAAGTAATGGTGTGTTGGCTTGACTCAGACTCGACTGCTATAACTATTTCATGATCATTCCTCGCTCACGGCACGTTCTTGAACAGGCACAAACAGTGAAGTGCAAAGTGGTGGTACTTGCAGCTAATTGCCCGTGGATAGGGCTCATCGGACAAACATCAACATCCACGTCTTTTCCTCCTCCTGTAGTTGACGTAGATATGAACCAATTGCTATTCCATGACACCACCGATAATTTTTTTATTTCTTGATCTCCAAGATCGAGAATAAAGGCCGCCTCTGGGTAACTAATCGCCCCGACCTAAGATTATGCTAAAAGTATTTGTGGACGGTCACTTCTTGTAACCACAAACTGCACATTCTCTAAAAGCGAAGTATCCAGTCTATGAAGGAGAAGTCTGCACTTTTGGAGCTAAGCAGATGAAACGAGCTGGATAAAGGCTGAACCTTGTTGTGCTTTACGATAAAAACATTTGAACCGTAACGCCCCGAAACATTTCTGAAAATAAAAGAAGACAATGCTCGCACAGGCAATGCATTGTCTACACACAGAAGGAATTGAAGCTGCTAGCATGACTCGGAGACCGTGTTGCCTAGCGCTAGTCCAATTCGTCAAGACTTTGGCACGTAGCCCGCCAACCTCCCCATCTCCACCCTTTCAAGCGTCGACCCCAGTGCACCGCTTGGTTAACCTTCCGCGTTGGCCACTCATAGAAGTCGGTGCTTTAAGAAAAATCGTGCACAAACCAGCTGTGCCGATCGTAGAATTCGCGTGCAACTGAAGCTGTAACACGCCATAGAGACATTAATGTTATTATTATAGACTTCGTTTAAAGCGTTTTAACATTTGCGTTTTACTTTTCTTTAATTCTACTTAAATTTTATAATTAGAAAGGTTTGCACCATGAAATAAAGGTACACTTGCAGAATCAGTTTAAAAGAAAACTTCTTGGGGTGAATGGTAAGAAACATGCATCTTTGAATTGTGGAATAAAGTGCCTTAAAATTTGGCGAATGCCTTTGCTTGCCGTTCACAAGCATGGTAAATTGGTGGCCTTTGTGAAATTGTTTCCCGCCTTGAAGGCTGCGGTGGGGCATTATGGACCGTACCATTTTCTAAACGTTCAGTTTAGCTCTTAGCTTTGATGTTTTTGTTTCATTTTATGGCATTATGGTATTAAATCGCGGCAAGATGTCCATGGGTACACCGCCCCGCTAAAAATCCTGAACATCGCAGTTAAATGCAGTCTCTTAATTGATGTTGAAGTGTAAATGTATCTTCAAGTGATGGAAGGGAGTAAGCTTCCTTAAAAATGCCATATCAATTTTGTTTTTGTATGAACAGATTATAAGCTCAATCGCGGTTCCAAATGTGAACGTTTTGCGCAAAAGTTTATTTAAAGAATTGCATTTATAACCCCAAACGATAGCGATTGTTTGTAGTGAAGGGATTTGTCGTAAATTTATTGTTATTAATGAATAAGTTCCCTTTTAAGTCGTTGAAATTTTAGGAGTTCTAGTGGATGGTTACATGTAGGATTCTTTCGCCCACTCCATAAATGGTTACCCAGGTGATGAATGAGGCGTAGGTTAATCTCAAGCATGAGCGTCTCCCTATTGCACATAATTTCGTGGGCAGATGGTCTCCTGGCAGCACATCTGCATCCCCATAATTGGGGATGTAAAGTTTCCTCTAAGAGAGGAATCAATCAGTGGAGTTAATTAAATCCTCAAAAGTGTCTGTGAGTGTGATTATTTCGAACCAGGACCACGGTGATTGAGGAGGGGGCAGTGGACTCGGCTCACTGGCATTGAGTACTAGACGTGAATACGAATGTTTGGCCTGCCTTTATATTCATTCATAACATTCTAAAGTCCGGTAGCGCGTGTGCGTGCTTAGTGGTCTCTATAAACAACAACCGCTAGAGGCACACAAGTGCCATTTCCAAGACTGGTCCACAAACTTTTAACCCAAAGTCGGAAAGATTGCGGCGATGTTTCGCCGTATTTAACCAGTAGTAAAGTGATTCTGCAAAATGTCTCTAGAATAAGGGTGAATTAAAAATAACTACATCTTGTTTCCATAGCATCACCACAATCATTGAATAACTTCTCCGTAAAGTAATTTTGGTCTCCGTTGGACCCACCAAGCCCTTCGTCAAGGGTGTCGCATTAAATGTCATTCGAAGCAGGTAAGAGAGAGCTTGGCGTCACGAGCAGGTGACACGGGCTACAGGCATGGCCCAGGGGCTCTGCCGCCCGGCAGAAGTGCAGTGGCAAAACCACAAGTGTCAGCGTAATTA
Organism: Taenia hydatigena; assembly: GCA_036345935.2. Lineage (NCBI taxonomy): Eukaryota > Metazoa > Platyhelminthes > Cestoda > Cyclophyllidea > Taeniidae > Taenia > Taenia hydatigena. The sequence goes on from JADWOT020000009.1 coordinate 1,971,363, forward strand.
AAATTTTGATCATTAAACATACGGTCACACACGGCTGCTATTAATCAGGCCAGGCTAATGGATTAATGGGATGCCGGGTTGTGGGAGGGGATTCGAAATGCCCTGGGATCACGTGGAAAACGAAGGACAGGAGGCACATGCCTGTGTCTAGTGGCCATGACTGCTGTCCTAGAATGAGTTTCACTGAAGGTTGTAAAAGAAAATGCGAAAAAGGAAGTTAAAGTGGTATTTTTATCGGCAACTCATTTGTGGGTTTGATTTCAAATTGGTAATAGCATCTGGGAATCGTCAACGAAAGGTAAAAATTGTAATTTGTAAGTAAAGAAGATTCACTGAAACCAGGAGGCACGCAACAATTTTACTGGAAGATCCACGACGCATCTATCACATGATTCCAAAATCTTAATTATTTGGTTAAAGCCGTTATAGAGAATTGCCGAATCGGAGTTTCCCAATCCTACCAGCATCGCAAAAGGGAACACATTAACGCATTCAGTAATGCCAGTCTGTCGTCAAAACCTACACAAGTGGAAGAAATTTATCAGTTGCAATAAATCTGCCATTCGACCAGCCATCACTTCTGCGGTTAGCTCGCTTACGCTTCTGCCCACTTGGTTGGTGGTGGTCAGCGCTTACAACTAACCCCTGTCAATGAGGGAGGGCGATCTATCAGTGGTAACAAATGCATCATTGCTCTCCATCAAACGACAGTCAAGTTGCACTGACACATCCAGTGAACTGGTGATGCGGCTACTGTCGATGATCGACTCATGACTCGTCGTCAGTCGCCTGATTCAGCCACACTGCACTGTAGTCACACGTATACGTGTCTGCACCCTTGTGGCATCTGGCAATTGACAGCCGCCAATTTCTCCCACTCTTCGACGACTTCTTTCGAGGTGAATTGGTGGGCGAAGACGGTTTACTTTTGGGGAAGAAAGTGGCGAAACAAAGTGCGCAACATCATGAACGATCTTCACCGCTTGGCGTTCTATCCGCCTCTGCTCCCTCCAACTCAGTGCCGCCGTCTAACAACGAGTACATTAGCATATACGTGGGCAACAGTGATTTCGCGTGTCTAGTATCCCAATTCGTTGCGTGAAATCGTGCTTTGATGGGTGCAACAATGGGTGACAAATGAAGCCCAATCAAAGCAGAGTCTAGCAAAGCAATGCAAATTCAATCACATCTTTGTTGCAGAGAAATTCCATGTGTGCATGCCTACACGTGTTGCATATCAACTTTGACAGATCACCGAAACACACAAAAACAGGGCGGCAGCCCACAATCCACTCCACTCCGCCCCACTGCCTTCAATATTGTGGGCAACACTGAAAGGTTAAGTGCCACATTACGCCAATTGTGGGTCTGTTTTGTCACCAATGCATCATTCCCAGTCACTGCCCACATACACGCACAAGTGGCATGCCACTACTGTGCTGTTTTCCGTTACAACCACACTCTCACCAACACCTGTTACAATAGAACGATGAGGCAATGAAATGTTGGAGCACTTACACCAACCACACAAAAATTGCCCCCGCCACTTCAGTTGGAAAGAGGAATTTGGCAGAAATTGCAGTCATTTTAACTACCACCGATCCATTCTACAATCGACTGGAAAAGCGATGTTAAGAAATGCGCGATTCGCCTCCTGACCTTATTATCATCGAATATCAAGGTGGATTAAGTGAGTCCATGACTCATCGTCCACTCCGTTCACTTCCGTGACAGTGTCAAACGACAACTGACTCTCCTCATTACCAAGGTTCTGCTCCAGCCAAGTATGTGTCATGCCTTTTTTATTCGACCACCTCTCGCATGTCGCTACCGACTTGGTGAAACTGAATTGCATATTTCAGCTTTTAGCAACCAACCAGGCAGCTCACCAACCGTATTGACGTTTACTGCTGATACCCCATCCACTTTTGATTGGGTACACGAATGCCACGCATATCGTGAAACCACAACCCAGGCAGCGCACATTCACCTACTTCAAAAGATCTCCTAGTGCAGTTTTTGTTCTCAACTTTTGATCGACCTAGAGAGCGCATGAGGTGAACGCGTAGGTTTGGGTCATTCAATCGACCGACAAACCTCCCAGAACATTGTATTACCTGCATTTCACCCAATCACGCAATTGTGATGTAATTCAGGTGGTGGGTGTGGACTGCCTAGCCTAACATCAAGTGTTCCGAAGACACTTCATACCACTTCACTTCTCATCTTTGTCTCCTTCCACACCTCTCACTCTCTTGCCTCCCCTCTCACTCACTTAAGCTCCCATCCTTTAGCTCCAACTGGAGACAAACTGCTGCTACTACTTGAACGAATTAGAGTAAGTTGACGGTTGGACGGTAGGGTCATTACTATCGATAGTGATACCAATTGGTGAGGGTTGCCTTAAGCCGAAATTACTGGTGCCTGCATAGGTTGAAGCACCTTAATTCACACCAAGGCATCATATAAGGTGGCTATCCAGTTAGTACGGTGAAACCACTTACCAGATGACTACATCTTGATCGTAGTCTCGTTAGTATTCACTGTCCCTCAGTCTGACACCCAACTTCTGATAGTCGGAAGTGCTGCATGTGACAGAGAGGTGGATAGGCAGACTCTGATCTCGATCAATCTCTTTGAACTGGCAGATGTGTATATTACGCATGTGGAATCACTGCTAACTACGCCTGTGTGATTCCACCTAGTGTTAAACCGCGGCACTGAGTTGGAGGGGGATGAGGTGGATAAAAAGCCAAATTGGTGGTTGATGTTTGTAGTGCGCTACTTAGGTTTAGAACATCTACAATCTCGTGTATTTAGGTTTCACTATCCACTTCCCTAAAATCGGCACCGCTTTGACTCGGACATGCACCTCGAATGAATTTGTCAACGGGTGGATGCCACAACAACTACTTGCGTGTACATCACATACCCCACTTTCAATGTTTTCTTGATTGGTTAGTTTTTAGGTTCCTTTCAACATTGCTAAAACATTTGCGAAGCTTAAATAATCTCTCTAATTCGCATCCATCACCGCCCTGTTTGGTTTCATTCTTACGTTGAGATTTAGGTGTTGTCATGACTACTCCCTTTCATTGCACTCTTAGTGTGCGCAGTAATGTCGAGCTTTTGGGAATGTGCACATGATCATGAAAAACACGAAGAGTAATTTATCAAACGAGGTAATTATCTCACCAAGAGCTTATTTACTTCCCAAAACAAACGCAACATTATAATAACATTTGACCTTTGAACACACCCCACTATAAACAGCAGGTGTTCCGTCTTTTGCTTGTTTCGCCAGCCAAAAGGGTGCCACTTCAAAGTTGACCTCGTTCGCCTCACCTCCCTCCACGATGAGACGATTGACAACTTATTGATTTTTCTCACGACACGCGATTGGCATTCAAGCGCAGCAAATGGACACCACTCACAGCATCTTTTGCTCCAAATTGCCGTTTCTGGTGTGTTGATGGGCCATATTTTCCACACAAGAGGTAAACTTCACCCAGTGTAAACTTGCTCTTCATAAGCACCTTTATGTGTCAACAAGGTGGATCTGTTTAATGGGCAATGAACCCGCGTCCTTTGATTGTTTAGGTTGTTACTATCGGCGTGCAAAGGAGATGGTCTTCACAGGCTTCCACTCTGATAATACATAAACAAAGCGTTCAAAAAGGAGGCTACATCGGGGTGGGGAGGTGCAAGTAGGAAATATTTGAATTGCTTCTAAAATCAGCAAAAAATTTTCCTTACAACGGTCATAAGATCCCTTTTATTTCATGGATTTTCCTCCGCACGATAATTCAATGCCGTGGAGACACAATGGGTTACGACGGGTGGTTTGCACAAAGTAGGGAATTAAAAATAAAAAGGTGTCATGACTGTTTACTTGAAACAATGAAACTACGCCCACCTGCCATTAAATGGGCATTAATAGGTCTCGGTTTATAACGGCATTTCAAAAAGTTTTCACCTGTGCGCCGAAAGGCAGTAAAAAAGGCGGGCTCTTCACCCTACTGAATGGTGACTCCTCCTTTGAAAAGTTCGGGCATGGTGAGCTTGTACCGGTAATCTGAAACCGAATTTGACGGAAATTGGATACGATGCTTTTACCTTGTTTGCACACCTCTTCCCTAATTAGGACGGCTGGTTACTCTTTCAGTCACTTTTATGCCTAATGAAAAGGTAGACATGGGAAAACCTCGAGTTCATGTGTGTGTGAATATTTAAGGCGACTCATTCATTCTGTTAGGTGAAGTTGCACAACCCCGTACGTCAGAGCCAACCTCGCCACTACAAGGGCGCCTAGGCTAAGATGATGACACTTCAAAGCAACTGTGTGACAGTGCCAAGTTTATGTTGCAGCCAATGAGCAAGGAGGGAAATTTACAAGGTGATGTGGTCTCACAGACTCTCCTGAAAAAGCATAAATGTCGAGACGTTAATAATCGTAAAGCAAAGTATCGTTCACCTGAGAATGGTGTAAACACTCGTTGGAATGATGCTACCTATTAAAATCAATAAGTAGTCGGGTCTAAGAAAAAAGTTGGTATTCTTAACTTAATGATTTGCTTTTATAACCTAGCTTTGAGTGCATTCCACTAATCGGCCGAGGAAACCAAACAACGCGAGTTCAGAATCCCACTTACTCGGACTTTAAGGATTATAAAACGATACTTTTCAATACGTAAAACCGGAGCAGGGATCGCAAAAGCCTTTGAGCCATTATTATCATCACTATCATAATCGCGCGATGACAGGTTGTGGACCACAACAAGTAAGCCGATCCTCATCAGGGTCTGAGATGCGTCACCTGTCATGCGCTATGATCCATGCAGGTGTGTGTGTGTGTGTGTGTGTGTGTGTGTGTGTGTGTGTGTGTGTGTGTGTGTGTGTGTGTGTGTGTGTGTGTGTGTGTGTGTGTGTGTGTGTGTGTGTGTGTATATGAAGAGTCAGGATTCTCACGACCCAAGCCAATTGGGCTGTGGCTACGAGGGGGAAATGTAATAAATTACACCCTAGAAGTTAATAATTTTTCATTGAAATAAAACTGGTGGCATTGCTTTAATTGTAATGCGGTTCTATAAAATTTTGATATCTTTTCCCACTTTGAGCATGGATTCCCCCAACAGGACTGGATTTTTGAATGTGCAATTGCATATTTGCTTGCAAACAGAAAAGCTGCAGAATTTTGCAGTTGTTTAGTAAAAAGTATGTAAAAATTAAAGTGTAAACTTATCAATTCTAAGAATTCCACTCAAATAGCTTTTTCTCAAAGCTCAACGTTGAGCTATTTGAGCACTCTTATAAACTGGGTAAGGCTAAAGCAAAAGGCGTTATTCAAGTTACCACGAGTTCTCAGCCTTTTTAATAGCAATGTTGCGAGTTAACCGAGCCAAAAAACAGGAGGAAATCGTACAAAGTTTGTTTTAGTAGCAGCACTGAAGTCTGTCCACGCATGCTGGGAGCACTTTAGCATTGTGGCAATTAGGAGTGGGGGCATGTGAAACTACTTTGACATCGTGTTAGGTCGTATGTGGTGGTCTCGTGACGAAATTGAGAATCCACTGTTCGGTTTCCTTTCTCCCTCTTCATCTCGAGAGAAAGGGGAGCACATGAAGCATTCAAGACAGCATTTTCCATAATTATGACCTTCGAATGTGAATCGTTTCCAATGTAATGGGAAGTGGTTAGTTACTACGTTTCTACTGAGGCTACGAAGGTAAGTCGAGGCGAAGGAAAAGTTGGTGCCGATGAGACCTCCTACACCATTTTTGTTGCACCACGCTGTTGTTGCATAGTTGCAGTTGTGTGGAGCAATAAGAAGGCGGTCAAAATAAGAAAATTATGCCGCGCTGTTTGAAGTCTTCTAGTGGAATATCAAAATGTATGCCCTCTTCTGTTTAGGATAAATAAGGAAAAAATATACTAAGACCTTAATGAAGGGTAGGAGAATGAGACTGTAAAAGGGGAGCCGATTTAAGGCAGAGCTTCTATTAACAAAGTCAGCACCGTCAAAATTGATGAGCCGATGACAACTACAGCTAGTAATCTGCTCACTCATCTGCCGCCTGTATGTGTGTGCTCAGCCCAAAACATCAGCAAAGACTACGCCATCAAGGGCAACAACAACAAAAGCAACATAAGACAAAGCCAGACTTTCGTTATTTATCCAAAATTCGACATTCAGTTTGACGGATTCTCTGCGCCTGTCATTAAAAGTTAAGGAGAGGTGCATACTTATCAACCTACTTTGGCGTTGTCTCCTCTTTTTTTAAACATGGACAAGAACTGATGCCTTGGGCGCATATCGAAAGAGCATACCTATAATCTCAGCCTTTGTAAGGAGCTCAAGCACCTTAACTTGGTGCGCATGGATGTAGCTGTGTAATAAATGGTCCATTAGCCTTCCATTTGTATGCGACTGCTAGTGAAAGGAGGGCCATAAAACGCAATATACAAGCAGGCGTTTCTAATGCACAAAAATTGTATCTACTTGCCGTAAACTTTAGATTATTTGTTTACCTCCAGTTTTCGGTTACGGTTTCATCCAAAGCCGACCATTGCACCTACACTGGGCAACATGGCCTTGGGCTATGCCACTGGCCTCTCGGCTCCCCTGTACGTCGGCAGGCCATACTCTGCCCAAATTTTATGGTTCCTTTCAACTCCAGACAAGACTCAGGGTGGTGCATTTGGTGGCAGTGGAAAGTGAAGCCTATCCTTGACTTCTATTTCACTGAATGCTAAGCCTTTGCGTGATGGAAGAGGGACATACCCTGCGGATGGGAGAATCTGTGACAACCCCTTGATTGAAGATCTAAAAATGACGTCTGCTTTCTGAAGCTACACCAGTTTTTTGTCCTGTGGGAATGTTATTAATAACCGAGATGAAGCCAATTGTAAACCAACTGGAGAAGTTCGTAACGGGACCGTCAACCGTGCCTGCATGAAGAAGTCAATGAAGTGAATGTGCGATACCTCCCCCACTCTCCCTCTTCCACTAGCTGGATACAGTTAGGGCAAAGTGGTGAGGAGGATTAGGTACAAAACCTCATCCCTATGAAATTATTTTAAACACATCCCCTATTAAGTGACTGAAGTTAGGTCAACGGGCCCCCTCAATACGCCTCCCAAACAGAAAGAATCTCTGGATCCAGCAGAAGAACCAACGGCACTGCAGTCAGATATATTCTCAGTCCCACGGAAACAATGACTAGGGCGGTTTTTTGCAGGTGTTGTTCCTACAGCACTGACCACGTCGCAATGGCTGATGCGGGACCTTGGCGGAGGAGAGGATCCTGGGAACAATGCTCAAAAGAGGAGAGAGACCGCGTAATAATTTGGTTGTCTAACTATGTGTCTGATTACTCGTTCGCTGAGGTCTCGGCAGATTGCGCTTCCCCTTAAGGTATGTCTTCTCTTCGTCGACAAGACATTTTTGACCCGGGCATAATGACTTTATTCGACTTCAGGAATGACTCGAGGCGCTACACTATGGTGGATAAATTTCTTTCAATTACATGGCTATACAGAAATACAGATTTCCTAAAATAGCAGTAATCAATTAGATTATTTTCATTCGCCCTGGAAATGCAGTAAATTGAGCGCTAAGAAGCATGCCTCTACACGTTTAATTGTTAAGCCTATTTAAGTCCTTTATTTCAACTTGAAATCTCGCGATTCGCTCAAAAAATCACCCAGCAACTTCATTTCCTTGACTTTAATTTAAAGTATTTATAATCAAATGAATACATACGTTTTAAAAAGGTAGACTCTGATGGGAGATAATGCCCTGGTTAAAAAGGCTAAATAGAAAGGAAACAGTAGGAACGAGAGTGAGCCGACATTACGCTCTTATTGACATCTTTAAGCTAAGAATAGATCACTAAAATCCGAATTTCAAATTCTCAAACTAGGGCACATGACTGAAGCACCATCTTCAATTGAGCACAACCATATCACGCTGTCAATGTATCACAGGGTATTGGTGGGGATTCTTTATCCCTATAGAATCAATAGCCCTTAAGGGCTAAAGCCAATTCGATGAAATTGTGACTTAAAATGACATAATCCCGCCATGTCCCAATTCCTTATACACTGGACAGCTTTGTAGTAGGTCTCTTACAAGATGAATGGAAGTCCTTATCATACAACTTTGTTCTCAGTAAAAATCATATGAATTTGCATAAAAACTACACGACCTTCAACAAAAACCAGTAAATAAATAAGTGAAGCAATGAATTTTAAACCTTTTCACTGGCGACCGCATGCTGGTCGTGTCACGAGCCAATCAGATCACGGGAATGCAAATTCACATCCATTTGCTTGAGCAGAAGACAAGGGACTTTGATTGTGCCAATTGGTAGAAGTTTTGATACCATCACTTTTATTTGCCTACCATTTTCTAAATTCCTAACAGTGAAGCGTGCCCACTTTGCTTCGACGATTTAAATTTTTCCACATCCTTGGGAAATTTTTGGAGAAAGCATCCTTCCAGATGCCTGTCAAATTCGCGGGTTGTACAGACACACTTCTATATTTAGTTTATTTCATCGAAAAAAGAACAGGAGAACCATTCAAGATAGAGGATCGAATCGGCAATTTTGTTAGATATACCATTTAAAATGTCAATTGTCATATTCCAGTTCAAACACCTGCCTTAAATAATGATCAACGAAAAAGTGCGCATAAATAAAAATTTGTCCCATTTGTATTAAAATAAATTTTTTCCACCCATTTTAGCCCAGTTCCCAGCCACAAGTCCGGTGAGGACCTTTGGCAAATATTTGTCATGCGTTGTGCAGATGGGAAAGGCACCTTCCTTGCTCACATGTATCGGCCGTTCATGGAATCACATCCTTCAGTCGCACAACATTATGCAGTGCTTCTTCTTCAACTGGAGTATTGATAAGTGAAATTATTCAGTCAGGGATGGGAAGAAAGATGTAATAGGAAATGGAGAGAAGAGAATAGATGCACAGCGTTGTTACGCATCCAGAACTTAAAGATCATTGTAACACTTCGAGTGTTTGTTTAACTCTTCTTTTGGGTTCGCGGGTGCTCGAATTTCTGTCTCTGTGCTATGCTAGACAGCATGCCTGCCGAATTATCCCGGACTTCCTCCAGCTCTTTGTACGTCGGCAGTACATAGTCAGTCCAGGCATTATGTCTTCTTTTGACTTCTATCACTACGGTGTTTGCGCACAAAGCTGACACTTAAGATTAATTTTCACCATACAGAAGCCCTTAGGGAGAGATTGTGTTGGCATAAGGAAGGAAATTCCAAACTTGCAAAGGCTGAACGTTTCATTTAGCAAAATACCATTTTGATGGGTCAGGAAAAACAGTTTTATAAGTACACCTAAACGTTGGAGTTGTGCGACGCAGGGATAGAGCTTTATCCTATGCTCGGCAGGAGCGCCGATGAAAGGAAATTGTGATCCTGAAACACGCGCAATTATTCATTTTCCTCTGCACACCCACTATAAGACACTGTGATGTAGCTTCTCCTCTAAATGCAATTTGTGATTAAGTTCGCCCGACTGGCTTTCTGATTGTGGGGATTGAAGGAGGAGGCTGAGGCACTCGCATGACCCACTGAGTGAAGCGCAATCACTGGTCTTCCTCCAACATTTATTTTCCTTATGGCTAGCAATGGATATACGTGCTGGTCAGCACATACCCCTTTCCTCCAATGCACTCCCTAATCAGGGCAAATCTTCAGACCCAGCAGAATTGCCAAGATGAATAAGTGACATTGCTGTCAGATATCTTCTCAGTTGCAAGCAAATTCTATGGCCGGCACGGCTGATTTGTGCATGATTTTTCCTACAGCACCGACTTCTGTGAGTGACCAATGCTCAAAAAAGGGAAGAACGCTACGAAACGCACTATCTGTTTACTTAAATCTTAATTTTGATATCAAGGGCTTCTAATGCTCCGTCATTGTAAACCCACTGGATGGGATACCCTCCGGACCGTGCCAGTGAATCCTCCATCCCTGCTGCATGTCGCAACATATTTTCTGTTCGATTTCATTTGACTTCAGAAAAGACTCGCTCAGTTACACTTCTACTAGGTCTAGGTGGAACCCCTATCAAGGCAGTTGATCGGGAAATTTTGAAGTGCAATTTCAGTTGAAAGGGAGTAAACGAAAAGAAAATCAAGACACACAGCAAACGCGAAACAAAAAAGCGACAGAAAAACGCAATTATTCTAGGGAAGAATAATCTCAGACACTACTTGCATCAATGTGGAGGTGCAAGGCGTGTAGACATCTTTCAATTTAATCTCTATTTTAAGGTAATTAGGCGATTAGCCCTAAATAAGAAGGTCTGAAATAAGGGAATCTTCGGGAGTTTTCTGCGTGAAATAGTACTGAATGTAGAGTGATTAACTTCCTCATTAATATGACTCAGATCGGAAGACCTGCACAAATGATTCCAGAATATAGTTTATCAGTTGCAATAAATCTGCCATTCGACCAGCCATCACTTCTGCGGTTAGCTCGCTTACGCTTCTGCCCACTTGGTTGGTGGTGGTCAGCGCTTACAACTAACCCCTGTCAATGAGGGAGGGCGATCTATCAGTGGTAACAAATGCATCATTGCTCTCCATCAAACGACAGTCAAGTTGCACTGACACATCCAGTGAACTGGTGATGCGGCTACTGTCGATGATCGACTCATGACTCGTCGTCAGTCGCCTGATTCAGCCACACTGCACTGTAGTCACACGTATACGTGTCTGCACCCTTGTGGCATCTGGCAATTGACAGCCGCCAATTTCTCCCACTCTTCGACGACTTCTTTCGAGGTGAATTGGTGGGCGAAGACGGTTTACTTTTGGGGAAGAAAGTGGCGAAACAAAGTGCGCAACATCATGAACGATCTTCACCGCCTGAACAATACATCCCAAATAGTCACCACCAGCTTGGCGTTTTATCCGCCTCTGCTCCCCCCAACTCAGTGCCACCGTCTAACAACGAATGGCAGATTTATTGCGTTCGATAAACTACATTCTGGAACCATTTGTGTAAGTTCTCCAACTTGACTCATCCCTGTGATGGCTCCTTGCGCTCATTTACAGTTGCGGTGTTAGCCAAATTCCCTTTTCGCTAAAGTAAAATACGCATAATAGTATTTGATGTAATGTAACATAATATAATCAAGAGGACATTGTGTATACATATGTATACATATATATATATATATATACATATATATATATATAGAAACATAATATAAGCCATCTCTTCATTTTTGCGGCAGTTAGTGATTTGCATCATTTTGCCATTGCTTTAGCAAAGATACATTGTTTATTTATTAGGAGTGCTTAGCCACAGCCAAGTATTTAAAGTGGATACTTACTACTAATCTAAGACGATAATAATGTGAGTGAATGGTAATCTGGAAGGCTATTAAACACTACTAACCATTTCAACGAGTTTTTCTTGCGTAAGATGTCGATATCGGTTGCATAAATGTTTACCGCTAATCCCTTTTGCGTTTTAGTGCAATCTAAGTCGGTGAGTAATTGACATTAAAGACCTTACTTAACAACTACAAAGGATGATCTAATTTGATGAAATGCAAAACTCTCTCGCCCTGATCCCTCTTTTGTGGTTTCGCCTCGCCTAATTCCGACATTTTGGAAGCATATTTTTTGTGTGCCAGCTGAACGCATTCAGGGACAGGGCGATGTCACGTGACATCCACAAAAATATTTTGCCTAATGTCTAGATGTTTTTTTTTGTGAATTTCTTCATCAAGATGGAAGTTGATTTCATCAGCACTTCTAAAGGGACGTCTAGCAGCCGTTGGCACATAAAGCCGTGCAATCCAAGCGCATTTCGTTTGTAATGGATTATCGATTCCACACACGCGATGAGTCATCGTGTCTTTCCTTATGCGATCGATTTTCACTCAGATGGCTAAGTTTCATTGGTCATTTAATGAGAGGCGATAGCAATTAGGGCAGACATTTGCCACCCATATTATCAAGACATGCAAGCCAGTCCGCTTCCCAAGGTTGAGGCGACAAATGCCTAAAACCACATTAGTTATAAGTAATTGCGTTGTAAACGCATCGCTAATCGAAGTTAGCAACATACAAGGCTTGGCACCTTGTGTGTTCCCTATTTTGGTAGTTCATTTCGATATTTTTCCATTTTTACCTGCAGATTTAGGGACATCTTCACATTTACGCCCTCCGATACTATGGATGTGTCAAACATTGTTATGGCGACCGTTTTTTTCAACAGCTCACCAAAATGCAATAACCTTCGTCTCACTTTTTTGCCCTTATGAAAATATGTAGCAGTTCCAGAGGATTTAATTGATGAAAACGTTAAACCGCCTACTACCAGATCTTATGAGTGGATGATTATAGGGGACCGTTCCAGAGCCTTGTGACTCCAGCCCACGCACCATTGGCATAAGATTCTGCCTTTACCGCCTAGGCCACGAGCCGCGTTCATGTCAAACAGAGACTGTTATTATAGGCTTGAGTTGAAAAGGCATGCTACTGTAGTGGCACTATACAAAGTAATGACTCTCAAGTTTGCCTCATTTTTACTAACCCTATCCAGCATACATGTCGTGAACAAGTTTTGGTATCGTTAATCTATTCAAAGTGGATGAAGAGCAGTGGAATTAAAAGGCGGGCATGAAACAGCGATCTCTTGTGATTAAGGCGTGCAACCCTGGGATACATATCCAGCCGAAAGTTTCAAGCACGACAGGGCGTAATGCGAATCTCAGCCACAAAAGAAGACGAAATTCAATGATGAGTGTCAAAGATCGCCCGTTAGTGGTCACCTTAGTTGTGACGGTTTTTAGGCCACCACTATTGTCCTGAATACTTACAGAGTAGATAGGTTGGTAGTGTCTTCACAGAATGGCTAATAAAACTAAGTGGAAGATGGAGTTTCTACAGAGAACCGACTTTAATTTGGCATTGAAAAGGACGAAAGGAATTGGAATAGCTGCCTTTTGTGGATTAACATTAAAGCATTCGGTGATGAACGACAACTACCGACAATGAGCTTCCTGCTTTAAGGACGCTTTGATAGCCACAAAACAGAGGTTTTGTCAACTCAATGACAAAATATTTTGCTTGAAAAATGAAGTGCAACGGCAATTAAATTGTTCGGTACCCTGAGGTCTTGGAGTTGTTACGGCCATCACGGTCTAGATGTTTCGTTGTCTTCATGTGGGTTTAATTGTTAGTCACTCTTGTGGCCAACTTAACCGCAACGCAGAGACTAAAGCACCTTGCCTCTCCAAACCAGTCCGTAGTCAAACTGATAAGGTCGCCAAATGATGGATTTGTGGCCCCAGAGTCAAACGAGAGATCCAGGTCGCCACACCCGAAGGAGCGCTAGTGGTATACATTGTTAATGAAAGACTGGGGCACCAAACCTGTCACCAAGAGCTGTGTTTTAGCCATTTCCGTGGAAAGAATACACTAATCAAAATGAGCTCAATTAGGGTCAAAAAGTGCTTTACATGGACCGATTAAAGTTATAGTATGAAACTCTATCACAGGATCCCATGGTAGTAATTTGTAACCATTTTATTTGACTGATCAAAGTACTGGACTCCTAAATCGAGAGCTTAAAGGACCTCAAAGGACCACACCAAATAGGCAATTAGACTTCCCAAATCCACTCGATGCGTGCTTTATTCCACCATCTCTGCAACGGACACTGAAGGTAACACTTGACCACATCAAAAAATGACTAAGTAATGGTTTCTTGCCCCAGCTCACGGGTCCGCGAAATGGAACCTCAGTTCCACAGTGTGGGTGGTAGACCCGTCGGTGTGGATTTGACTGTGTGTGTGTCTGGGGCCGCAGACAGGGTGGGAGCGAATTGGGCCGAAGTGGGCGGGTCTCAAGGCTGAAATTGTGAAGCCAACTCAGCGTCATGTCAGCGGATGATTCATCAAAAAGACGACAGGTAATTACTTGGTTGCGCGTTGTCATGACTGCGTAGGAGGGCATAGAAATGCTTATGTCCAGCCACATTTGTCCTACGTGGCACAACGTTTCACAAGTTGTGCATGTGCACAGAAACATCACACTTCACCCCTATGTGAGTTTAATAATTGCATGACCTCATGACCTCAAACGCAGCGTTTTCCATGCGCAGGAGCACATAATATGCAAAATGTGATGCAGTTGTCAGCCAACCCCAACTCTTATTGGTCTAGTCCAATTGAAATGCACCAATTGAAGTACACGAAAAACACCACCTGGTCATCAATAGGGTAAAAAATGCAAACAGCAGAAAATTGACTCTTAGGCATGGCTATACGGATGGATAGGATAGTCTCTTGAAGCTAGGAGGCATTTGATGTTGGACAGAGCAGATGAGTTGACAAGATTTAGGACCTCCAGATCCAGTAGAATTGCTTAGAGGGATCGGTGACGTTGCGATCAAGCATCCTCATAATTACACTGAATTTCAATGATCGATGGGGCTGATTGGCGGGTGACGTTCTTACAGCAATGACCACTTTGTGATGACCAACTCGCGAGATTGACCAAGAGGAACGCCAGGGACAGTGTCGGTTATTTGTTTAGCTCTTCATTTTGGTTACGTGGGCACTTCATGCTGCGACCTTTCACCTCCGCCGGGTGCCATGGCCTTCAAGCCGTGCTAGTAGCTCCCAAGCCACGCTCTACGTCGACAATACATTTTCTGTCCGAGTATCGTCCTTTTTTGCTACTTAAGAGAAGTTTTGGGACGCTACACTAGTATCGTGGAACCAGGAGCTGACTATAGAGAAAAAGATCACATGCAAAGCATAGTTTCAATGGGGGCAGTAACTAAAAGGTGAGTTGTGAAAGATCTTACGGACTTTGAACAGTATCAGAGAGAAAAGGGCAATAACGCAGAGAAGGGAGACAAGTTAGGTCATTTCTGGATTAAAATCACGAAAGCCAAGCTGCATAGCGCCCTTCAAACCCTACTGAGAGACGAGTGAAAGAATGGTGATGCGTAAATTTAACCACGAGAACGAATCAACAGGTTATAATGTGTTAGGTGGCTATTAAACATTTAAAAGAACTTGACATTCGTCTGTGCCGACACAATCGCTAACTTCGATGAACAACTGCTGATTGCGACAGATTGCTTGAATTTTGAGCAAAATTAGGGGCAAAAAGGGGAAATCCGACTTTTTGCCATTTCAGTGGAGATGGATTTAAAAGAGCTTGTGAACTGCGGAATTTAAGCACCAATAGGTGGAGGTGGCAAAGGCAAAACTGCGAATGGTAGGAGACGCCTTCACCTTCTTGGACGGAGTAAATGACTGAATTGTGAGGAATTGCAGTTCAAGTTCAATACGGGTTTGAAAATGCTTTAAAGTCCACGTATTGAGTGAAATGATTACTTAAAGGACGTTACGCACTGAATGACTTGACTTGACTTCAGTAGGGCAAGAACCATGAGAGGTTACAAAGTGTAGGAAACCGGGGAAAGGGACGAGGTGCAGCAAAACCGCACCTATTTACCATCTCAAATGGTAATAGTGGAAGCAGCGAGACTTTCGGTGGCGAGCGAAGAAGGTGAGTGATGACCAATGTTTGGTATGAATACGCCAAGTTATGCACAAAACGAACTGAAGACTTCTGATTAGACACCATAAAAACATTGGGCAAATTTTGAGACAGAAGGAGTGACATCAAACTGGAAGTGGGTTTAAAGGGAACAAACCACAGAAGGGACTCAATAGTCAAATTTCAGGAAAAGGCATGACGAGACCTCAAAAATGCTTATTGCTTCACTTGGAGATGGCAGGAATATAAGTTGTCAAAAGGCCCTTAAGGTTCAGATAAGGCAATGTAACAAATAACAGCAATTATTAAGGAAAGAATATAAAAGGCCGCAGGTTCCGCGCATGCAATCTAAGATAGCTGAGAAGTGGACGAAAAAAAGATGTGGCAGCTGAATGTATTACAATAGAATACCAAGTACCAACCCATTAGACAAATGTGGGAAAAATCTCCTTCAAATGGTACCAAGTGAATGAGAGATGACCTGTGGGAGAGGCCGCAACTTGTCTATGAAAAAACGCTACAAAGCCTTCCATGTACAGTTGAGCAAAGCAGAATCAGAAAATGGAAATTTAAAATGGCCGAATGAGCACGACATCCCACATTGCCTCGAGGGAGGAGTGGGTGGTGTGGGAGGAGGGGAGGGGAGGGGGATAGGAAAGTTGCTCTGTTGTAAAGGGTGTCCAAGATCAATCAGGCACCAGTTGTTTGCTACATAAAAACACAACTACAAAAGGGAAACCGAGTTCTAGAAATCGGTATCAAGAGCGACCTTGGGAAAGAAGAGAGAAATCACGCGAAAAGTTTGCGGAGAAGACAGAATTGCATACTTCCTAATGGATTAATTTTCCCACATAGGTGCATTTCAACCCGCGACCAAGTTGGAAGCTTAATGGGGATAATGAAGCGTAGCATTCATCAGTGCCCCCCAAAGTCTGAGATACCGTATTTTAAGACCTGAAAATATCGATGCAAGACTAAGAGACATCGAATCTGTAAAATGCGATCAGTCTCCAATCGAAGTTCAAAATGTCACCCCAATTTCATTGATTTTTTGCCAACAAATGACAAACATCAATAGCCCCAAAGTGCATAGTAAAGTTGCCTGTATGAATGTCACCGTTTCCACCTCCCTTCGGCATTTTATTTGAGTCTTAACGGAGCTTTTGACAATCTTGATGTTACACACCCTCCATTGAACTTCAAGTGCAAGTAGAAAGCCGGTTTTGTAAAGAAAGTAATCCTACCCCCTTCTTACAATGATTTAAAGGTTTAAAGCAATGCAGCAAGCTTTTACCGTTCGCAGGCCTCATCTTCCAATGTTGCGGTGCGCCGAGTTGGGTATTTTCTTCGAAGGAAAAGCGCGATTACAGACTACAAATTTTTGTTCTACAATTCGCAGCGCGTATAGGGCAATTCAAACCTACTCTAAATTAAGTCCCATTCACGACTTTCTTTTCCAAAACAGGAGTTCATGCGAATCGGAAAAAAATCCTTAGCATTCTTGCCCAAAATCCCACTTTTTTCCATTGTCTACTAATTCCCTTAAATAGGAAGACATCTCCTTCAGTCCTTCAATAATGCAACAAAAGTGCGACAAAGGTGATCAAAAACGCAATTTTCACTCCTACCTGCAAGTGTCAAGCCTATCAAAAACGCTTCCCCAGTGCATCGGAAGGACTGGAGGCGAAGGAATAGAGCTTGGCAGCCTCAAGAGAAGCGCAACAATAACTGTGCTATGCGAACCGGCGGCTTGACATATCTGACCGACAGACCTACCGCTCTTGCCGCAATTCTCCAATGTCGATCGTATTGATGCCAATGCGACCTTGAACTCCTCAAGCTACACTTTAGTTCTACAAAGCACCAACCACCTAGCGCTTGGGTCTTGTTTAACATTGGAGCGTGATTGCGTTAAACTATGCAATCCACATTCACCAAACTACGTGCCGAGAGGCCCTCGTAAGTGGCTAAGGAGGTGGTGCTATCATTCCATCAGCTTATGACCGCAAATTCCAACCCAGCCCCGCGGGTGAGAGAAGCAGCAGTCGGCTTTGCATATACACATATATACAAACAGTAAAGCAAACAGACGATGCTTCTCAAGTGTGAGCAACTTTATATTCCAATGCTTGTGTACGTATTTGCAAGAGTCTTATGAATACTCGTAATAATAATAATAATAATAATAATAATAATAATAATAATAATAATAATGTAATAAAATAAAGCAACACGAGAAAAAACCACGGTTCCTGCGATGGTTCATTCACACTCACAAAAGTACACCGATAAGAAAAAAGAGGAGGAAGCTTGGGAAAGTCTCTGTCTCTGCCTCAAGCACACGCACATACAAACAGAAAAGTTGTGGAGAGGGGATACAAAAAATCGAACAATAATGGGCACCTTTGTTCATAAATCTCTTGCCTAAAGCTCTCTCTACCATCAAGCAAACGAAACAAACACTCCAAGAATCTGGTTGGCTGATTTAGTTGGCTCAAGGAGACTATCATGAAAAAATAGACGTCGGTATTATCGTCATTATCCTCTTATAATTGGGACAGAAAAGGTACTATTCCAAGGTCAGAGCGGAGTTTTCAGCCCTGTCAGAGGAGGCAGCTGCGGGGATGGCGTTCCAACGTGGGGGCGCGTTTGCGGAGGCTCTCCGACGGCGCCCGAAATCGACTTCGCTCTGAGCGGTGAGTGTCAACTTGATAGCAGAGGACTTCAGACAGCCGGGAGCATTTAGTAGGCGTGCAATTCGACACATCTTAGTGGAGTAGAGACGCAAATACACCCCGGGTGGTTTGGACTCCTCCATGGAACCGGTCGCCCCTTTTTCCTTTGCGAATTGAATGGTGGGGGTGGTTGATGCCATTGGTGTGGTAAATGGGATCTGAGTTAGTGTTTCCACTTCTGTTGCTGGTACCGTAGTCGCTGAAATACAAGGAATGTGATCGGATGCCAGCTACAATCCAGCATTCTTGGACCCCACCGATTATTACATCATAGCGATTTCAATTTATTGTCAAAAAAATACTGCGACTGACTATATGCAAAAGTCGGTAACAAAAAAAAGTAAAGCATTATCAAGGTCAATCGCAAAATGGAACAAAGTAATTTGAAAATTTGAAGCTTTCCAAAATCGCAAAAATTTCGCCAGTTATATTATCTAAAATTTACCCAACACAAATTCATCTTCTGGAGATGACCCTAGTTTGATAATTTTTTCAGCTTATTCACTTTAAAGTCGACCCAAAATTTGACAATTTGGGCGTTAATTCCACCTCTTGCTAGCAAAAAGATTCGAAAAAAGAGGAGCCCAGGCATTCTCAGATTTAAGAAAAGTGATTTAATTGGACTGCTATGATTCTAAAATTTTCATTGGCCACTCTGAAGTCGACAAAAAGCCTCAAGCCAACCAGAACCGAGTAAGTGGAAAAAGCAAAAGGAATGAACGAAAAAATCCCAAACAATGATAAAAATTAGCAAACTTAATCAGCAATAATTCATCTAGATAGTAAGCGGCTCCTACTGCCATATTAATCCTCTGTTCATTTTTACACTGTCGGCAAAGTTTCAACTGTGGAACATCAAGCGATCGCCAGTTTTTATTGCGAAAGGGAAAATTCAAAACAATACCCTCCGGAACTCACAACAAAAGATTGAACACTATTATTATTTCGTCTGTTCGCCATCAGGACCCTAGAAGAAAACCAATCACTCCAGTCCAGAGGTCTTGTTGTTCTTACAAAGACAGCAAGCAGCATCAATTCAACTGCGGCCCAAAAGCTAAAATGTGTGATTACCCTCGGACCAAAGAACAGCCTGCATCCACTATTTTACTGTTACAAACTCAACCAATGCTCTTGCGACATACCAATTGGCGAAACCAGTTATATCATAAATTGCTAGAAGGCACACTCTACAGTTGTCACGTGCGAGGCATGGTGGAAAAGTCGACGCATCACGCGCGTGGTGACGCTGGCAGCGAATGCATCGCAATAAAGCGTTCGTTTTTCTCGCAAAACACCAAAAAATTTTCACGGAGCGTTACCATCCTCCAGCGGCTCAATTGACACCTCCAGACAGGGCTCACTTAACCTTTATCAACGCAAAGTGTGTTTCTCTGTCTGTCACCATTCTGCCCACGATCATAGCGCCTGAGGCTGGAACACGCACAATCTGCCGACACAACTCGGTGTTATCGTTGAGCAAGAGAAGGTGAATTTCTTCACGTGGGTGTCGTCAAAGGAGAGGACGCTCCCACGATGATAACAACACCTACAGCACGCAATTCGCATGGCGAGGTAGTACAAATTGTGAAAAAGAGACGCAATAGGAAGGCAATATTTAATAGACATTAATTGAATCACCCAGACAATATAAAAGAAAAAATTACTTACATATTCAATTTGAAAATCACATGTACACCACCCCCTGGGACATTACTTAAAGCCAGCAGCGTTATTGTTAGCTGACAGACGTCATATTACCGGTGGGGTGAACATCAAAAGTTCTCGATGGAAGCAAGAACTACTGAAATACTGAGAACTAGCAGAGGCACAACACACAATTAGGGAATTAGTCCTACACTCGAGTAAAGGCTGCGTCAGTGAAGTGAAAAAGAGGAAAATTTTAATCACATTCGAATCAGTTAGGAATAATCAACTTGACTCAGATGCCACACAAGATCAAGTCGAACATAATTTATGAAATGAATTTGGCTCTTGCCAATTGCTGAAAAGGGGAAGTTCTTACAATTGTCAGGAGTTTCAGACAAAATTGGAAGAACTTGGCTTCAAAAACCAATCATCGACAAAAAATGAGAATAATGAAATGCTGATGGCAGATAAGAATGCAAATAATTTTGCACATAAAGTGATAACTTAACAACTGATCATCATTTATCACCATGAAACAAAGAAGGCGGTTAGTAACGTGTGCTAATCATGCGATGGGTAGCATGTTGCGAAAACACACGTGGACCCAGGGTCACAGGCATGTGACCTGTTCCCTGCCAATTTATGGTAACCAGGGCTTGTTGCACCAAGCCAAGTGTCACAAACAGGCCTAAATTTGAAACAACAAGGGAGACACAGGATAATTACATTTTCCTGGATTTTGAGCAACATGCATATTTGCACGATTCAACTTTCCCTCTGGTGCGCTGGTAGTGCAAGTGTCAAAAAAATAATGTGAGAAGATTAGGAAGACAAGATTAGACAATTTTCGCCTCGACACCAGCAGCCTTGGTAATTAGCATCTCTATACAGCGACCTCAAATAAGCTTTCTAAAATTGCGTCATCAACTCACTTTTCACTTTCTCTCCCTCTTTTCCCACCTCAGAAGCCGCGGGAATTGGTGACTCAGGAGCGTCAGCGGTAGCATTATCTACTGTCGCCATCTCAACCACAGTCGTGACAGCGCCTTCAGCATCAGCTGCAGTGATCGGTTCAGGTGTGACAGGAGTAGGGAAAATGGGAGGTGTGGAGGGAATGGATGGGAGGGAGGGACAAGCGGAGGATTCGGGTGATGAGGCCCGGTGTTGAGATGGGATTGCGATGCCCACACCGACATCCTCTTCTTCCTCTTCTACCTCCATTTCCTCCCTCGCTGCCGCTGTAACTGCATCTTGTGGACGTGGTGGATCCAGCTTCTGCTCCTTCCCCTTCAATTCTTGGCTATCCTGCGGTTGACATTGTGGTTGTCGTTCCTGGGTCTGATGAGAGTCTGGAATTTCTGCCATAGTTGCCGTTGTCAAAGACTTAGGTTTGGGAAGAAATTTGGGCTCTTCTCGATCCTCCTGAAAAGTAGACTGAGATACATTTTGAAAATATACAACCTTGAAAACGAAGACATAGAAGTAGTAGCAGTGGAAGAGCATCAACGTATCAAACTCGGTAAAACAAAGTATAGTAGAGTGATGTCTACTTTGACGATTGGACCTTTTGGATGCACGCCATGGTGGGATAAAGCTCTGATACTAGTCTCCAGACGGATGAAGTATAAAATAGTGACCTACTGCCTTAATCTTGGAGGGCTCCCGTTCCATAAGGAAATCGGCCAATTCCTCTGGGTCCGCAAAGGGTGGAGCACTAAGATCACCCATCAAAAAAGCCGGGTTAAGAAGTCGGAATTGTGAGGCCTTCGCCAGTGTTGAAATCAACTTCTCCTTCGGACCCGTACAGCAATCAACGACCAAACTGTAGACATCCAAAAGATCATCCTCGCCTCCCTCCAGACCATCGATTATTCCAGGAAGAAGGAGGTCTGACTTTGGGAGTGATTTGGTTATCTCTTGTTGAGGTGGTCTTGTTGCCATTTCTGGAATGGAAACGATAGTAGTGTTGTCTCCTCCCGAAGGTAAAGGTGTGTTGATGAATACGGAAAGCACAGATGATCCAGTAGTTGAACAACTCTGAAAGGACATGGATGCAGCTGGAGGTGGAAGAATTACTCTCAACGGCTCAGCCTTCGTAACTTCATTCATCGAGTCCATCGTTGGTGTCTTTGAATCTTCTATAGGCGCCGACACCACTTCCGCTTCCGCCTCCATCGTGGGGAGGGGCAAAGGAGAGGGTTCATGTTCTCGAGCTGTGATGGGACGTGTGACCACAGAACCACTTCCAGCACTGGACTGACGAGTATGAGGATGAGGGTGCTTTTTCTTCGTCGTCACTGTCGACATTCTCGAGGTTTCTTCATCCCCAGTGGCTCGGATTGCTTCCAAATGGAGTTGAGTTCGTGCATGAGCCGAGAATCGTGCTAGCGATGCAACCAACTTATCCACCCATCCAACATGAAGAACGGGGACTGCTGAACCTTCCTCCCACAGACAGAGGTGGTCGTAAAAGGCAAGTAGGTAGGCCAGGCACAGAGAGCTGTCTAGAGACGAAAATAAATCCATTTAGAGTGAGTGGATCCCGTCTCAAACTAGAGGGAAAGCAACTCACCTAGCAGGTTTGGCTTCGTGGATATTCCGGTTCGAAGTTCTGCGGCACATAATCGGAATATCTCTGGAATCACCCGTGTCGCAATGTCCAAGAACTCTCGATAGATCTCCGCGTCTTCTGAACTGTGGTTGTAGCTGCGGTGAAAGGGAGAAGGTTTTAACTGGTAGAGGGCCAGAAACATCTCTCAAAGAACGAATCCACTTTTAGCCCTGTTACTTTCTAATGATCAGATAAAACAAAGTGCCTGACATACTGTCCGATAACACGAGCAGCTTCAGCCCAACAGCGCAACGCGCCGTGTATATCTCCTCTGCGTCGGAGGTAATTTGCCAGGTAGATGTAGGGGTAGACGTGTTGGTTGCGGAAGAAAGCCCTGTCAATTTCCACAGCTCGTCGAAGTAATTCCAATGGGATGTCCGGCTGCCTCGGTGGTGTTGGTGAAAATCCAGCATCCTTGAAATCACCGCAAACCTCTACGATCTCTGGCAAGACGTAGTCGGTGGCAGGCATACCGGCGTAAATCTGAAGGTCACAGGCAACCTCTTCAAGTCGAATTCCTGTCGAAGGATAGCCCTCTTCAATATCCGCTAAATTTGTTAACCCAAGAGGGTATTGGTTGAGCATGCCCGCTCGGTAGACCATCCACAAAAGAGTCTGCTTCAAACGCACTAGCTAGGAAAAGTTAAAGATGCCGTATAATAGGGCGCTCGCCAGAAGCAAGTAGCCATCAAGTTTTGTTACACTCACTTCAGGCGAAATAGTCTCAACACTGCGGACAGGGTGGCCGTCACTGGAGGTAGAAAGAGTGCCGGAGGAGAGTTTCCGGCGCGGACGTTTGGAAGCAAAGGGTGGTACCGACGCCGTAGCAATCTGATCAATAGGGCGAACAGATTTTGACAGTCCACAGGGCTGAATAGCGGTCACGGCAGCTGCAACTGAGAGAACAAGGGGATTGCAGATTACGGGACAGCCGTTGAGGTAGAGCCATGAGTGAAGTAGGTGTCCGAGTCGAACGGGGGGTGGGTAGAGGGTGGACGTCGAAGCGGCGGTAGTGGTCTTGACAGGGGAAAGAACCTCAGTGGGTTCCAGTGCGGGTATAACTGAGACGTCAGCCGTTTCACGACGCTCTGGTGGGCCGAACTCAACCCAAGCGTGGTCCTCGGATAACGCCAGGTGAACGTCTGTGTAGCCCAGGAGCTGGCACGCTGCCACGGTGGCGTAGGCCAAACCAAAACTGTCCAGTTGGCCATCTGAATGAAAATAAAAAGAGTACACAAATAATAAAAAAGTATCAACGAGGGCGGAAGATTAATAATAGAGATTTTAGCACTATTGGAGACATCAAAGAGGTCGGAAAAAAAACATTCCGCTTTTAACGTCCTGGATGTTATCGCTCGGAGTTTGAGTTGTCGGACATTCCAGAACATTTTTTTCAATTTGCACTCACGGTGAGTTCAACTCACACACCATATGTACTACTTAACATAGCAAGGTTAAGGTCAATCACGATGAGAATGCTGACCAGCCTGAAGCTTTATTGGTCCACCCAGCAGGCACGTACACACACGTCGTGCGCCCGGTATGCTCACATTATCAGCATCCAAGATCTACGTAATGAGGTCTTGACAGGGTTTAATCTACACGACCTTTAAGAGATACTAATCAAAATCGCCTTTTGACACATTGAGCACAAAGTGCCAGGCCAACAACCAGCGGCTATCTTTGGATTTTATTAACAAGGAATCAATTTCATAGACCTCCTCCATCAAAGCCGGAAAAATACGGGCCGATGTTCTCTCCATTAGCACAACCAAGGGATATTGAGGAACGAAGCGAAATAATGCCGCCAGTTCTACCATTCTTAAGTTAGTGAGAATTGCTATCATTAACTGTTCAAAACAGAAAACACGAAGTTGATGGCTACCTGTTGGGTTGGCTAAAAGTGCCCTTCAAGGAAAATAGAAAAAGTATCGAGAATGAGTAGTTCAAACACCTAATATAGGTTCTTTTGTTAAGGATTTAAGTCGCTAGACTCTGTTAAAAATCTTGATCTAGTATCGATGCATGAATGAGTTGCTCAACGATCATCAAAGTGTATCGGAAAGGGATAAAAAACGCCAAATCCAAACTCAATCATCAATACTTCAGTTCAAGTGATGGGCAAATGATAGAAACGTAGCGGAAAAATAGCGTTGTTCTCATTCCCAGAAAAACAGAAATCTATGATTCATTCTCCAATTTATTAAGCAACTTATTTCTTTCATTTCTGAGGCCACCAGAAAGTATTGGGAAGTAAAAGTAGCATTGGTGCCGTGAAAATTTACAGATTCAATGCCTTTAAAAGCTAATGGCGCTATCTGAGTGCAATCAAGGAAGTAACAGAAGCGTTTGACACGACCTCATACCTTCTTGAAACGCAAGCAGAAAATTGAACAACTTTCCCTTCACATGTCCTCGATCAAAAAGCGTAAGGTAGTGATACTACTGACCCTCCACTTCCCGGACTGACAAGAATTTGTCACCGAGAATGATCGGAGCGAACGAACGGAAACGAAAGAAAGATGATAGTCTTAGTGTACAAATTCTCAGTTCATCAAAACTCATAAATAGGCGTTTATTCGTGAACGATAGAAGCATTCCATACGAAAAATAGTGGGTCGATGTGAAATGCCCCCCCGCGAGTGTAAGGTAGAAACAAGACTAAGGGATCCAGAATCATCACAAAAATGGATAACCAAAGTCGCATTGATGAAGGATTGATGGGATTAAGCAAAAGATTAAAAGCTGGTTAATTCAGCATAGCTAAAACTGCATCGCAGTATTTTGTGAAGCATTGTTACACAATTGGGTTTCGTTTCATGCATCGATCAAAAGGTACCAGCAATGATATCTCAGTCTAATTTTTCAGTTAATAGAATTTTCATCTTGAAATGAAAACACTATTTGAATAATCTCAAGAAATTATGGCACTTAACAATGATTCAGATCAAAAACTAAGGAGGATAAATCTAAATGGCATTGTTCCCATCTTGATTTTCAGTTGCCTAGGCATCCGTAGCTGGGCGAATGGCAACAGAGGCCGACCGGTTATCTGACTTACATTCAAGAAGAGAGTAGATTGACTGAGCGTGAGCGAAGTGCTCTCGCTGCCTAGCCGGGGAGGCCATGTGAGCGCAGAGGACATCGCAAACTGCCCTCACCAATCGTCGAGTTGACGACACCTGGTCGGGCAGAACTCTGGCCATTGATGACAACTAAAATGGGGAGGAAGATCCGTCGTTCGCATTTCTAGACTCACACCTCTTCTGTGTCTTCAAAGACAAATTCAAAGGTCTAGTGCCTTTTAGAGTTAAAGGGAGTTCAGGTGGATGTGCATGTAGGTGTACGACTGGTTGATATGCGCAAGCAGTAAATCAACGCGAGGATTAGCCGTTACAAAGCCAATGCTGCAATCACCCTTTTGTTGTGTTAACTCATCTCACTATCATTATTGTGATAAGCAGAGTAAATATAGTGGCTTGAGGAAAAACTTTTCCCCTGGGAACCATAGTTGCGAGAAGTGCTGTGCTTCTATCCCCCTATCCCTTTCCTTATAATTATAACCCATTCATAGACTCAGATTCGGGGTAGCAGTATTCGAAGACAAAAGTGCAGAGACATTTTACCTTCCACAAGGTGAAAACAGCCCAGATAGACATCTGAATTTCATTAATTCAATAAAGAACTTCATAACTCTATTACTGCCAGAATATCAGAGAAAGATAAGCTACCAGAGGTCGGTGTTTTATTATTCAAACATGAAACCATCGCTTGAATCACCGAGTAGATCAATTCAACCACTGCTCAAAAGGTAAAACTGCCATATATTTGTGATGTGCAGACTCAGTTAAGAAAGTCGGAGCGTCACACATACGCGGCATTGATGGTGAAACTGTTCATCACCTATCTAAAATGAAACGTGCTTCATAGTGGGCGGCCCTATGGAATGCGTGCCTCATAACTCGACTGGAAATTTTGTCGATACAATTAAAACTGGTCCGAACACCAATTATTTACTCATCCCACAGTTGCAACAACCTGAAGATGCTTCTTACCTTGGGATCGTGAACAATCATGGTATAAAATCTCTGATACAACTGCTCCGCCTCTTCATAACGAAGGATGGGAAACTCCGATTTCGCCGTTTCCACCGCCACACACGCTGAAGAGGCCGCTGCACTCATTGGGGACGGTGTCGAATCACTGAGCGCCAGAGAGGGGGTCGAGGCTACCGGTATCTCTTCTCCGGAGAGAGAAGGAGGCACTTCAGGCGAATTCGCTTCGTAGGGTGAAGTGGCGGCTGCAGGAGCAGTAGCAGCAGGAGAGGGGCGGACTGTCAATCGTTTTGCTCCACAATTCGATTGAGTACCGGTAAGTGAGCGTTTGCGCGTCGGCAAAGATGCAGGCGTCGTCGACTCGCCAGTGGTGGCGATGTGACTCTCAATGTACCCGAGAATGATAGAAAGGAATGCCAAGTTTGGCTCAGGACAGACAGCGGGAGTGGTAGCAGCGGAGCTGCAGGTGGACGCCGAGTCGGAAAGGTGACTAGTCTGAAGTATCTCCTCAAATAAATCTACCAGAGATCCAACGGAGACGAGGGGAAAGAATCGACGCCAGGCGCGCATTGAAGTGCCAGTTGCAGAACGCAGAGTCATTATGTAGGGTCTGGAAGGCAAAGATGATTTCTTCATTCAACCATGAACATAATTATCAGTATTTTTTAGAATGAAGTTCAGTACAGTTTGAGTTTATGGTTACAAAACAAAGCGAAGAAGAATTGGAGCAGCTTCTGAGATGTGGGTCGATCCTTCGTAAACCTCAAAAAATCAATATGCGACATTCATGACGTACATACAACCATACAAGACAAAAATTGAGCGCTAGAAAGCGACCGCTGAGAAATGATAGCCAATGGATATAGTAGAAATAATCCTTCCGGGTTGTTCAGGGCGGGGGTATGTACCACTTTAGCCGGCAAATGTGAATAAATGACATAAACAAATGAAACCACCTTAAGCTAATATACAAAATCCTGAAATATTTCCTACCAATTAAACATAAGCGTGGAGAGGTGAAGAAGATATGGTTAAAGCCAACCAATAATCTGTCGGATACCATACCTCGACCCTAGGAACACCAAAAATGCACATCAGACGTCGACCGATAGCGCATCCAGAGCTGTCCATGTTTTAATTGATTTAACTTAGACGACGGAAAAAAAAGGCAGAAATACGAGGTGTGCTGATAAAAAAAGATGCTGATTATATCGCACTTATGACGTCAATGCACTCTTTTAGGGAGTGGCCCAATTTAATGAACAATAGTGTTTAATTCAAAAAGTTACTTTAATCTCTATAACGCCCAAAGTGAGAAAACACAAATTTCGTGAATTAATGTTTAGAAAAGACCAGGTACAGAGCCAATAATTATGGTGAATACTAACAGCTAGCGCACAATATAGTTGAACCTGAAAGCCAATGCATATAACCAAAGCGTACCCATAAACAGCCGTCTACCAACTACTTGGAAGAGCATATGCTCTCTTCCATATTCAATTCCTTGAATAGCCAATGACTAATCGGCAGCATCATCACCATCAGCAGTGATGTAATAATGATTGCAACGTTTGTGCTTTTAGCTCAAGCTCAATTTTTCAGCAAAGAAGTGCACTACTTTGCTCAAAATATGATTCTCTACAGACTAGATGCCCGAGGCACGAATGCTCACGCTAAAGGCTGTCTTCTAAAATTCACAAATTCTGTGTTTGATGTGGGCAGTTAATTAATGCGCATCAAAACTTGTCTCTAAAACGCTACACGTTCAAATTTCTTGCGCTCGGCACCAAAAAGGGATGCAGAAGCAAGGCTTTTCTAGGCCTCTACAGGATTTACATTTTCACGACATCATTATAGGATTTCGTTTTGTTGAGATACTCGCCAATGTGCTCAGGATTCATGGTTGTGTTTACAGTACTTACTATCATAAGGTAATATCGCAAGGTTACTTGCCTTCCCCTGTGCCTCAAGAGTGCTAAAATACTTTCACTCGGGACTAAATAACAGTAATCGCATTTTCCAAATGTCTAGCAGCTCACGATGATACATTTCATTGAGCAGACAATGAAGGCAGTGATGAGAGTTTGGTGAATACAGACGAAGAGAATGGAGTAGAAGAAAGATTGTTGGAACGACAATATCACAATAAAAAGATCGCGGAATCACTGTTTAGTTACTTGTTCGCTCCTTGATGGGGCCGCAGCAACCACCTGTCGGGGCAGGTATTGAAGCTTCATATGACCATGACCGGGAAGTGCAGATCTAATGGCTTCAGTCTTTGATTTGTTAGGCGAAAGGAAAGGTAATTCGATTTCAAAGTGCACGATGAGGTTACCGCGTTTGAGCTTCTGTGAGTCGAAAGAGTCGGCTGCGAATACAGCAGCCGACTCGTTCGATTGAATATCCGGCAGTCCACCATCAGGAATAATTAAGGGCGAAAGAGATGATGGCATTGGTTCCATCTTGACTGAAAACGACTCATCTTTTAATCCTTTTATCTATAGATGAAATAGGTAATGCAGTTTGCCTTCAATATTTAAGATGCCTAATAAATGTTTACTATATAAGACGAGGTGACCTATGTGCTCACCACGAGACTACCTCCAAAGAGTGCCAACTTTAGGTCAATTTTGCATCCAGTTCGAAGGTCACAACCTTCACGGAGGAAAAGCTCATGCGCCTCCTCTAAGAGGGTAAAAACAACATCTCCCGGAGGTTCATTTGGCATTATTTCATTTCCCTCCCTTTCAAAGCGGACACGTGTACCATTCTGTGCTCCCGGTGGTATGTTGAAGGTGAGAACCCGTTTCTCCTGAACGAAGCACCCTGACAGACGATCGAAACGGCGTCGGTGGATCCGTATTCGGCGCTGGGTACCGCCTAGAAGTTCATCAAGCCGCACCCTCACTGGATGCTCGATTTCGCTGTTGGTTCGTCGGAATGTTGGAGAGGAGGCCTTAACTGCAGGCTGAGGAAAGCGTTCGGTAAATTGAATACTAGGTGCAATGAATACACAGGTGGACTGCATATCCTGTCAAAATTATGGCACTATGACATAAATTTGTACCGATTTATAAACGGACATAATTACATGTTAAACAGAGACTTTGGCAGTGGTGAACGTCAAGTGTCCCATTACTACCAATATGCCCTAGCATGCACATCAAAAAACATCTAGTCCAGGCGGTGAACAGCAGTGGAAGTGAATTTGACCATGATGCAGCGCGTGACGATTAGGAAGGTATCCTATGATTGAAGGTGCTGATCACAGAATAGTGATGGGAAGCCCAGACCCATTTACGAAGCATTAGACGTTCCAATGATGAGCATCAAAGAGCGCCTGTTAGTGCCAACTCCGGTTGTAGCAATCCCCAACCCATCATCACTGCTGTCATCACTAGAGTAGTCTGCCAGCAAGTGGAATGCCTGATTAACACAACTTACGTTTATAGTAACTTCCATGTATCGCCTAAAGGCTTTTCCACCCCCATAAAACACCTGGAAGGTGTGATAGGCACCGGAGTCGTCGTCTAGGGAGCTTCCAGACGACTGCACTGGCGACGACCCCTTCAAACATCCATTGCCATATAGATCGTAGAGACGACGCTTTTCTGAATTCCCAAGCACCTAAAAAAGGTATTGCAGTTATTTTTCTCTTTTAAATAATGCTCCCTAGAATGTAGAGCTTGGTTAATCAAACCATTTGTGAATACCATAAAATTCACAAGGAATGACACAAAATACACTTTTTTTGTAATGTCGACTCGTTATCCTCCTTCTAACCCACCAAACCTGCCATCAAATATGAATACTTAATCTGATCTATACTTCCTTTGATTAGTTCATGGAATTCCTAATCTACCTCGCAGTGTACCTTCGCTACTTGCCTCATAGGCTTTAGAAATTTCCTTAAATCTCGCCTCTGCTTCAGCTGTGGCATTTTTGTCCGGGTGGTAGAGGAGGGCCAGTCGACGATAGGCCCTCCTGACTTCCTCCGCGGAGGCACCACGAGGCACCTCAAGCAGCGAGTAGTAATCCGGTCGCATCCCCTCCGCACTGCACATTGTGTCCGTCGTCCCTCTTCCCGATAACACCCGGTAACCACGTGGAGTTATGGATTTTCCCTACTCGCTGCTCGCGCGATTTCAAAATGCCCGTCTCTTGACGCATTTGGCAGGTGATCAAGCAAGCGCTAATGCGCTAGGAGGTCGCGCAACCTCGAAGATTTTTGAGAAGATTAATTGTCTGATTAACTTTTCGGTTTGAGTGCGCGAACACTTGAGGCTCCGCCTTCGTACAGTTGTTGGGTGAGATGGCTTCCGAATCAAAAAAATTAGTCTTTTTCCAGCTTTTCTGGACTCTAGTGATGCATTTTCTGCCCTAGAAGCGTATTCATTCGCCTTCATTTAGAGCGAAAGGCGCTGAATTGGTAATAGCGCCAAGCAAACCCGACCCTAAGGGACAACTATGCTGATTCCAACCACTAAGCGATATTTTTTAGTGCGACGCAAGAAGAGCTTATGCTGCAGATGAAAGAACGCTTGAAGATTC
Source organism: Taenia hydatigena (assembly GCA_036345935.2). Taxonomy (NCBI): domain Eukaryota; kingdom Metazoa; phylum Platyhelminthes; class Cestoda; order Cyclophyllidea; family Taeniidae; genus Taenia; species Taenia hydatigena. The sequence goes on from JADWOT020000009.1 coordinate 2,002,532, forward strand.
TAACAAAAGAGTTAAAAATGACATAGACCTTTGCCAATTACCCCAGAACTGAGTTCTGCGGAACTAATTGTCGTCGTAAACCATCTGGAAAAGTTTAGTGCGAAGTTGCCTACGGTACCTGTATGAATATGTCAATTAAGTGAATACGCGACTCTTCTCTCACATCTGTCAGCTCAACAGAGGTCGGATAGATATGACTGGGCAGCAATGAAGTGAAACCAAAGCGCGAATGAGCAATGGACACGATACCTTATCTCCACAAGACCATTCTAAACGATCAGTGACAGACATACAAGGCGGTCGGCACACTCCCTCATCCAATGCAGTTTCAGGTCGAGTGAAATGTTGCATTTGGGCGACAGGCGTCAGGGCATATGAGCCCGCAGACTGAGCAGACGCCAAAAGCCAACTCCGAACGGATTTGCAGCTCCACCGTTTAAGAAAAAGATGTTCTCATCTAACCAGTCTACTCATTTCAGGGGTATAAAAGTAGAGGAAGACAAAAGAAGCATCAGACCTATTGCCATATCATATCATTGCCATATCATTTTTAGGTGCACTACTTAATTAGAGTCTACTTTACGTTTGCCACTTTCCTGCTTAGAGCATAAATTTTAAATGCCAAGGCGGTCACCAAAGAAGACCCTTTGTTTGACTCAAGAATGCGCAAGCGCTCAGCCAAAACTGCAAACTGCAATTGTTATAATCATAACCCGCTCCTCCGAGAGAAGCAGAACAGAAGAAGCGCAACAAGACAGAAGCTACGTAAGTATCGCACTTGCTGTGTCTTAATTAATTATTCCAATGTTGTGATTAACTCAAACTTGATGTCACAATGAGAGGTCCGTACCATCACAATTTGGTTTGGCATGCGAAGACCAAATTGACACTCGCCTCTTTCCCACATCACAGGACTCCACTGCGTAGGGTTTGCCGTCATTTTCTTTGTTCATAGTCTTCAATGGATAAAGAACTCGATAACCGATTTGGATGAAATGAATCAAAAAAGCCCATTTGATAGTTTAACTCGAATCGGTCAATGGTCGCGCAAATCACTAGCAGAGGTAATTTACAGATTTTTGCATGCTATTATGATTGAAGGACTGAAAATCTTTGGGCTGGTTCCTCAGCAATTGCACCGGGGCGGATGAACAAACTGCGGGGCGATTGAGGTGTCCAGGCAGTTGATAACGATCCAGCAGAAGGAGGGAGAGATTGTAAGTCCCGGCAACTGCGCAAAGTACTTTAGAAGTCAGAACAGTGCTACTGATGGTGGACGTTTCCATCTGCAATGTTTTGAGTTTTGGACAGTTTTGTCCAAAGGCAAAGCAGCCTCTGTAAGCCACATTACTAATGGCTTAAAACGATGCAGTTGAGTATCAGCTTTTGGTAATCAAAACGTGCAAATGTTGGTCAGTGTGATTTATTTTACTGAAGTTGGCTGTAAATTCATCGAAATTCCATAAATATGGGTTGACCATTACATTGTAAAGACCAACGCAGATTAACGGCGTAAGATCGGTCCACCGCCGCGCCTCCTGAAATGTGGCGAGTACCCTCCTTTATCTGAAACTTACCATTTAAGGGAGCAATTTCATTTGTTAAAAGATATGCATGGTCTAATGACACTATCTTGAGATTTGTTGTCCAGGTTCGGCAATTTGACAAGGCGTGCCGATGATTATGAAATAGTTTGAAAAAATTAGACAATTAAGTTTTGCCGTTTCGACAAACAGCCTAATTGATCAAAAGTCAGCATTTTTTAATCAAAATTTTTTCATCGAGAAAATTATCCTAATTGGCTTCAATTTTAGCAGTTTCTTGACTTGGTTTAACAAGTTAAGAGGGTGTCCTAGTAGTTACAAAAGTCACCACTATCCGTCAAAATCCTGTTTGATAACGGACCATGCACTGTTTAATTCGATTCTTCGTTGTTAAATGAATTTTAGAAATGTAGAAGAAGTTGATTTACTTCGTCATTTATCTCATTTCTCTCCAAACTTCAATTGCTTTCATCATCAAGCCGCCAGTCCGACATCCCCAACACACTTGTAGCGTCCTGAGACTTCCTTGAAGGCAAAATAAGGCATCGCATATATATGTATATATGTGCATATATGTATATATTCAAGAGACAGAGGGTCCGGAGCTGCTGGCATGGCCCAGAGGTCAGCCCACGCGGCTACGGCAATATGGCTATCCAAGTGACCGGAACCGACAGTCATAACGAACAAAGTATTACAATACTTTCGGTGAACACTAGCACAAACATTCCATCCCTCCAATAGGCACGACCAAGTAAATCGCTCTCAAATTCGCCTCATTGCAAGTCCCCCTGCTCACTTTTGGTATTTTCTCGATTTGAAGGGAAGGTCCCAATCAGCTGCACAACCAGCACAGATAAGCCAATTCTTGCTGTTGCCAATTTCTAGAAGGTACCAATCGGATTCAATTGCAATTCCTGCTGCAGGTTTCCATATTCATGTGAGCCCTTTTCCAGTAATCCTACATGCATTCTTTGGATGTTTTTAACAAGTGTCAGAATTCTCTAGCGGATTATTTTCATGGACACCGATGTAAGTACGTGCGTGGATGAGTACGTCCACCCTCAAGATCCCAAATAGTTTGCCAAGCAGAGAGTACCTGACCGCCGACTGAGTCGTTGGAGTCTCTGAGAGCGGCCAACATCTTTACGTGATCACATCACTTTGACCATGCCAGAGCTTGGTGCAAAGTGAACTTGGGTAATGTTCCCGAGCGTTCAAAGCCTTAACTTCCAACAAGAATTAGCCAAAATGGGACTGCCTTTGAGGAGTTCTGGGAAGTTTTTGGTGACTCTGTGCCCATTTGTAGATATTTTCAATTCACATTGGGTACAAATATTTTGGTGTGTCTTCTCGGCTCAACAAACGCCTAAAATTCCCGCGGTGTGTCACATCACTGCTATCATGAAAGTTGACCAACTGGCATCCCTAATTCGTGACGTCGTTTGCCATCCCAGAGCAAAGAGCACTACCCAAGAGAATATTGCCTCAAGAAGTCAAATCTGAATAAAAAGCCAGACGTGTGGTGCCGCACAGATAAGGGTGTAGGGCGGGGAAGCGGATCGAGGATAATTGGGATGGCCGTCGAGGAAGAGGGGGAACAAGTGAGGGATCAGTGAAAGAGTGATGTGTGTAGCGGTATCCATTTTTCTGACAAATTCCCTCCCGTGCCGTAAAAAAAACGCGGGAAAGTTGTGCTATACATACACATACACACAAGACAAAATGAACGAAATCAAACTGCGAAATTGGGACGTCTCCTTCTCTTCGCATTCTTCACTCGTGTGAATGGTCATGGATCTGGGATATCAGCATAGAAAGGCAGTAAGATAATAGTATTTGTTTTTTTACAGATAATGGGCTAGTCCCCAGGTATAAAAAATATATATATTTATGGGTGTGATTGGGTGCTTGTATAGCAGTGGGCTTGGAAGCAGATGCTATAAATAGTGGATGGGACGAAAATCTTCCCCTTCCGTTTGCCAAGTACGTGGTGAAGTCAAAAATACACACAGAGAGAAAGAGGGAGTGCGGGTGGACGGGCAGGGGAGAGGCCGGTGACGGTGAAAGGCGTGCAAGTAGAGACGGAGCGGGGGGAGGAGCAGCAGTGTTGCTGTTGAAAGCCCAAAAATGTGCTCAAGTTGCCGTCTTCGTCTCCGCCTCTTTCTCGGTCATACTTTGCGCGGCTTGCGCAAAATACTCTCCAGATGACGCATGTCATTTTCACTGATTTTGTTGGACAGTGTTCGTCCGGCTACATACATATGGTGAGGTGAGGTAAAGAAAAAATGACTTGGTTAATTAAACTAGGAGGCGAAAGAACACTCAAAAGAAACCAGAAACAGAATTCCAGAGCATCAGCAACATGAGCAGTGCTTTGGTGAGTTAAAAAAGAAGAAAGACATTTGCACAAGAAATTCCAAAATCCTTTGCTTTTCCTTTGTCGGCAAGAAAAACAAGTCAGGCTTCCATTGAAGGATAGCTCTGAAGCGATAAAATTTTCAACAGGGGCTCGCAAAGCACAGGTAAGGTGGCAAATACGGAGAAATGCATCTCTTAAGTTCCCAAAAAACGCTAGTGTTTCACTAAAGTGGACCTGACAACTTGCAATTCGAGTACCTCGTCGGTGGGTGCGGAGCTGTGCTGGCGGTCGCCCACAGCTTAGCCCATCAGCTATGTGGTAGTGTGGTGAAGATGTCTACTGACAGACAGTTAAGTGCCTTCTATAGACTAATTCTATTTCTGAGAGGCGAGATGGAGATAGGGTTGTTGATGAAGCACTAGAAGTGGGAGTTAGCATTAGAACCCGTAAAAGTAGAAGGTGTGATTTCCTGTTTAATGGCTTTGTTGTTTTAATATGTGTACTTGCGTCGTGGCGGTATGATCTATCAGTCAGATAGTCTGGTTCTACTCCTTACTGGTATGGCCTAATAGAACACCAGGAAGGTCTTGTAATTGGACGCTATGTCCTGGTTTCACCAATAAAAACCACCTTTTTTTAATCCAAATATGCCCCACTTTTTTGGAATTTAGGGAGGGAGAAGAAATAAAACCGGCTCCTACATTGACTGAGCTTGTCCCAAAGCCTATCAACTTGGATGTGGACCTAAGAGACTTGGAAGACATTTGTTAAAAATGGGTTCGTGTCAATTTTACCATCGCTTTATCATCCTTGTCAAATTTTTACTAATGAGCTCTTCCCCTAACGACTGGCACTTTCAACAGCCTACTTATTTACGAAAAGTAGGACTTACTCGCCCTTGCTTCAAGCCTTCATTCCTTAAAGGAGGAAAAAAGTCCACCAAAGCCGAGAGGGAATCGCAAGCATGCAGGTGGGAAAGGGCAGGGAAGAAGAAACGAGGTAGGGTAAGAAAAGCAATGATGCTAAAATAAGGCACAGCACAGCAGCGCAAAATAAACAGGAGAAGGAAGGAAGGCGAGAAAAGGGCGAAAAAGAGGCACAAAGAAATGCGCCACATTTTTGGCATTACCATAGTGTGAGGTGTTGCTGATGGCAGGGTGCGTGTTAGTAAAACAGTCGAGCTGCAAATTAAAACACAAAGAGAGGGAGAAATAAGGCGGTGTAAATGGAGCCACCACCACGCGAAGGCGCGCAATTTCTGAAGGAGGTTAAATAATAGGCGGCTTGGAGTGAGCTGTGCGGTTGTGTGTGTTTTTATCGTTTCCAAACATCTCAGCGATTTAGCTTACTACTTCTCTAGGGCCTCTATGATGGGAGAGGTGAAGTCTTCGTCTTCTGGAAAAGGATAGTGAGAATTTGGAATGTATTTGCGAGGAGAAATGAGACTAGTAAACGAAACAATCGCCTGTAAGGCTTGAGATAGCGTATCTAACAAACCGAGTCAAACCAGCTCACTTGCTAAGTACCTGCTCGTTCCCCCCGAAATGTGGCAGGGAGGATTTGTTTCTTCCTATCATCTAGATATCGGATCTTTCAATTCGATTGGCTAAGGCAGACCTCCAAAGGACTTGAAAATCTGTGAAGTGAATGAACCGATCAAGGCTTGTCACCGGATCCTCGTCGTCTCAGTAACCATTCAGATTTTCGTTAGGTTGATGTGAATGGTCGGTTGTGGCCAAATTTAAAAAGAACAATAACTTACCTCTCTTCTGGCAAATTGTGCAGACTAGTGATCAATTGGTGGGTAAACAATTCCCTTTTGATGCTACAAACTAAATCCTCCAGCTACGGTCTAAGATAATTAAATCGCGTCTGATGGCTTTTACTCAATACATCTTTATCCGTCACCAGTTCAAGCGTCATAAAAGTCACAGAAACATTTAGGAAATCTCTTAAACCTTAAAATTTTCTTTAGGCTGGCGTTTGATCCCTCCTCAGAGTGTCTTATCGTCACCTCCGTTCAACAACTCGGCTAGAAGAATTGCCTTCTATCAAGGCATGGATTTAGCAAGAGCAACTTCAATGAATGATATAAGACGTATAGAAACGAAATGCGAATAGATTGAATGCAGCTAATTGAACTATAACTTTCCATAGCAAAGCAAACGCGAAATTTCGCTGACATTCTACCTCTAAACATTCCAATAGCGCGTAACGAATTTCCTTAAAATACCTTATAAACTAATAAAAATCTAAAAATTTTGAGGAGGAAATACACATTTTTTAACAATTTACTACTTTTCCCGGAGTAGCCGCTTAATCCCAAAGGAATGCATTTTTTAAAGTGGTTCGGCCATTTTAATGGTTAAAGCATCCAAGCTCTAGTTTTTCACAGGATGCGATTCAATTTTGTTTGAAAATCATATCGATTACAGGAAACTTTTGTTCTAGGTTATTCATTTTTCTGCTTGATACTACTTTTACACAATTAATTATTCCATAAAATCACCACTACTGACTATTAAGTAGTAGTTAATTTAAAGCACCTTTCAAAAAGCAACTTACTGGCTTGCCGGGTTCGCTCTTGAACACGACGACGTTCTTTGGAGGGGCCACGTCGTCCAAGTGTGCCGCCGGACGGAGCGAGGGAGGAGGCACGATCACAGGCGTCGAGAAGGACACTGCCTTCACGATGTTCGCGATCATTTCGTCCGGTCACATCCAGCACTGAGCTGGGTAAGCAAGGACTCATGCCGCGCTCACGCTGACGCTTGGAGTTGGCGACTAAAACGTCACATGAAAGACGAGAGCGGGTTTAGCGACAAGTCGAGTGTTATTTACAGCATTTAGCCATTTTGCATCACTCATCATGCATAAAAAGTTGAGTTATTTGCGAATTTCACACAGCCGTGTGAGCCATGCATTAATGCTAAGCGGTGTTATGACGCACAAACTGCTCACGAGTTTGAAAGCATACCTCTTTACAAAAAGCCACAACTGTTTGATCCAGAATACTCGTAGACATCTCTTTCACCAATGCGGATACCGGTTGAGTTGATAAGAATTGCTTAGAGTTTGCTTTTACTTGGCATCTAGTGACCTGTGGCTCGAAAAATTGACCACGAGATCTTTCACGATGCACGAATTGACATGGACGAGGAAGTATTTTGAAATAGCGTTTTCAGTAGTCACGCTTAAACACTTATATCCTATGGCTGATTCCCTCAAATACCACCTAGTTTCCCTTCCGAACTGACAGTCCTGGAGGTGAAGAGCTCTTCCTATTGGTGGTTGCATCATTACCTCAAAGGATTTCGTTAGGATGAACTTGACATAACACTGCAGTCACAGGCATATTTACAATGAAAAGGAATGCTAATCATGGCGTTCTTGGGTTTATGAAGCTTTCAAAGACAATGCATAAAAGCACCGCTTCGCATTTTGTCCAGTTTAATCATTGGGCGAATCGACAGAGTGAGAGAAAGCATTTAACCCGGTGTGGTGATTAAGCAACAGCATCTCAGTGACAGCATTGCAGAAGCAGCAGTGGCAAATCAGCGGAGCGTTATCTGTCTGCATACTTAATTAGACAATATAGGCCTCTCCCCATTTCCCCACTTACGGAGAGTCGAGCTATTACACATGCGACGAGTGTTCGGTCCCAATCGAGGCAAGAAGGGATAAGAGGACTCACTAGACTCGCGTCTACTTGAAAGCACCTGCCGTAATTCCATATCATCTGCCGCTTGCTGCTTTGATACTGGAGGGGTTGTGCGGATCTTCGGCACCTAAAAGAAGGTAAATGGGAGAAAAAATACACACTGTTCACCAATTGGCCAGTCAGTCAATCGGTCATTCATGCTCTCCTTTGAGTGGGTTGAAATCGCGCAGCTAACAGGGAGAGGACTACAATGAGTGCTCAATCAGTCAATCACTTTTGTGAGTTTTATGACAAGCATTTGGTGGGTTTGTAGAGACGGCATAAATATTGAATATGTAATGTATAAGTATGAATATATGTATTACGAGTTTAGTCAGGCAATGAGGTAGCGAAGCCGTGAGGAGGAAAAACGCGGTGAAAACTCACGTTATGCGCGGCATGGACATAGCCATCGTCCATGGTGAGGACCTAGAGGGGGTTTTCGTACGTATATTCGCATAGTATTATTAACCGGAGAGGCGCAAAGAACAAAGAAGGCGAGAAGTAAGAGCATCATAGTTGACCGACTTACGTCGTCGATGAGCTTGCCGCGGGTCTGTTTGCGCTCCTGATCGTTTGCTTTCTTGGCGTTCTGCTCGAGAATTCGCTCCCGTGTGGTGCGATACTCGAGAGAGAACTCAGCCAGAATGCGGCAGAAGTGGCCAATGGCCATGGTCTCGGCTCGGGCCGGAGGAAAACCCAGGTAATTGAGAAGCTGGCGATACCTATATAAGGAAAAATATTACTAATTCAATAAACCTCCACGAAAGTCTCAGTTCTCCTGATTGCAAATAATAAAGCTGACTCCAGACTTCGCGGAAGCACAGTTGCAGTGAACTGCGAAGGCAATGTGAAATTAAGACTTGCATCCAAAGGGCTACCACGTGTGGAACAACTGGTATGCACAACGTGCTCGTTGGAGAACACAAAGAATGATAATACAGACCTAACTACCACTTTGGGGCGTTTATAAATGATGGTGTGGTCTCAGTTTCTGACCCACAGCTTACTTCACTTTGCGGAAATGTTTGACGTTAAATGGTACGGGGATCAAGACGAGGCGGAAGCGTCGTGAATGGACGGTGATTTTTTTAATCTTCAGGAGATTACGATCTACTCGCATCACTTGTGCTTCTAGTTTTTAAGCTCACCTAGCTTTCGCATGTCCTATCTCAGCATTTTTGGTGGCTCGAGCACCGCAGCATATGCAAAACCAATTCATAGAGCTCACCGTTTTACAGTTCGTCGTTTGACGATCTTCATAGCGATTATCCGATCAGCTGCATCTGCTATGAAATCTGCCAACCTAGGTAATCCAAAAGACCATTATTTAGTTTAAACAAACAAAACCCGGTAACTTGGAGTTCGGTAGCATTGATTAAATAGAAGAACCAGAAGAAAACAGTAAAAGCCACTTTGAAATTACAGAAAGTCAAAAAATGGTCTCTATTGTGCACTGTTTGAAATAAGGTATCAAGAAGTTGAACGAACAGTCCTTTAATGGACCGAACAGATCTTAGTAATTGAGTCTCCAAGTGAGTTGGATCAAATGCGGTTTCCAAAGCTTAAGTTATTTTGTTTTGTTTTTAAAAACGCTCTCAACTGAAGGGTAATGTCTATGGAGTGTGTATATTGCTGAATAACCCCGTTTTTGCCCTACATAGCATGCAGATGGAGAGCTAAACTGAACACAAGTATCAAGAGGATCCACCAGCTGCGAACAAGAGCACAGGAAATGGGCGAAAGGAAGAGTACTTCCAGCTATCCACTAGGGAAGTAGCCTAGATGTGCACACATTAAGGCAAACGAGCATAATGGCGTAAATGAGTAAAGAGACATCTTCGAGGGACTTATGAACAGGCTTGAGCAAAAGCAACTTTTTCTCTCAATAAGCTAAACCCTCAATTATTTTAAAACCACCGATATGACTAAAGGGAACGAAACCAATAACGGTACAAGTGCCTATTTATTCATTCATGTGTTGCGTGATCTCCAAGACCAACAAAGACGATGATATGAAGCAGAGCTTTTGGTCACAGCTTAATCACGGGCAGCAGTTTTAGCCCGCTCGTCACCAGATACATGTCCAACTTAACGCTTGCTGCTGAAAGAGCTGGAAAGGTGTAAATTTTCTCGGAGAAGTGATGCATTAAGTGGATTTTGGTGTTTGCGCCTCAATCATTCAACGCGGTCTCATTTATCACCAACTGACAAGGAGCAATTGCCACACGCATGCAACGCTCGTAGCAAACGTGTTGTGCTGTTGTAAAATAATTTTACACTAAAAATTCGGGCTATAAGTTGCACCCACCCTGGGGATAACAATGGACCCCAACTACCAATCTCTTTCCGATCCAGACAGTTTTAACTAACTGAAAATGAGATTGAAGGAGATTTTGGAGAATTCCAGCAAAAAAACCCAACCTTTAAACTCCTAATACATTATTCATTTTAAAGGAAAATTACGGGCTTATAGACAAAAACTTGATTTGCTTCAAATCTCACCAGTCCGGAGGTCCTTTAAGCTAAGCAAAGAAATGAACAAAAGTGAAGACACTCTTTACGAAATAAATATTAAAGATGGAGCACTTTTTTCCCCTAACTTAAAGGAGACAAAAAAATCAAGAAGCCCCCGACAAAGAGGCGATTATTTAAAGTGCTAAATAGGCTTTAAGGAGGCTCATTTGGGTTAAATATCCATCTTCAAACGCTTGGCCCAAACCTGACAGCCAGGATGAAATGAGTGGACGGAAAAATAAGGCAGCGTGAATCTAATTAGCCTTGGATGAGGGGACGAGAGCCCCCTTATCTGCAGACCTTTTAAATGACCTCGCTCTCACGCTTCCAACAGGTAAATATATGGCAGGGCGATAAAATCGGCGGAGTCAGATTAACACATCCACAGCAAAAAAAACAGTAAGCCTCAAATTGTGGTGATTAGGAGGGACACGCTCGCGGACCCAGAGGCGGCATACATGCGCATGCCTATTTGAGTTTACCAACGCTCCAGACGTCTGGGTAACTGCCAAGGGCATTCGTACGCCTTTTTCTCTAGCATGACATGAGGGGAGCTTTGAATAAACTACACCACTTGCTAGACGGCTAGACTTCCCTTTCTCTCATAGTTGATCTTGATGAGAACATTACATCAAACCAACAAGCATTTAGGCCACAATAATCTCCAGGGCAAACTCACTTGTTGTTGATTACAAAGTTGCGATTAGTGTTGCAGTAAATGGTTTGATAGTGCTCCCAAGCCTGTCGACAATCATTCTCAACCTTTTCCAACCTCTTGTCCAGTTCGTCCCAATCCACCCGATGACATCGACATACAGCACCCATCTCTGAGTGCAGATCTGCAAGGAAAAGATGGCCTTCATAGATAACCTCTCAAAGGAAAAGCCGGCTCTTGTACCACCAAAGTCCATTACCTGTGCTCTCGGGAAAAAGTTCAAGGACAGCCTGACAGACGTGGTGAAGGAGACTGTGCTTGTGTTTGGTGTCTTTCACCTCTGGGAGACGGTCCAAGTAATCTGGATTGAAACCCCAAGACTCGCTGGAATTGAGAAAGTTGCCCATTGCAAGTATGACGGAGAGAATACAGCGGAGAGTCTGGGATTCTTGAATGTCGTACACGGCCTAGAAGAGAGAGAAGGAGCGAGAAAAAGGGATAAGTTGACAATGAAATCGCTTTCGACTCACAACCGTAGCCTTACCTGTTTGAGATCGGTCAGAGGATCAATAATATCTGCTTCCATCGTCTCATAGTCAAGTTTGAAGAGCCACAACTCTAGCCGAGCCTTGAGGTGGGAGACCTCAGAAAGGGTTAGAAGAAACTCTTCAGCTTTGCCTAGCTGGATATCACTGTGCTCGCGTTTGGCGGCTATGATCTTCTCCCGTTCCTCATCTGTTGGCAGCATAGTGTTGAGGAGTTGCTAAATCCGGGCAAAAATTTCCAGAGATGAAGAATTAAAGCGAATAAAGAGCTTTGAATACTTCTCCCGAAGGTGCCTACCTCAATGCCTTCACGGTTAATCACAGAAGAGTCCATCTTGATCAGTGCACTGCTAATGGTTCGCAGTGGTGGCAAGACCTTCATACCGATGTTGATGGCGTTGGAGCGCTTCATATCAAGAATCTCAATCTTCTTATTCGCTGAATCGTGCTTCTTCAAGAAAAAGCAGAAAAACACAGAAATAATACTGAAGCATAGAGGGAGAGCTAAGAAGAGGTAACACAATCATTAACCCTCACCATGACTTTGATCTCGGTCACTTTGTTCTCAAACAACTCCTCAAGGTGCTTATAGTCCAGCGCCACTGGAACCATATGACTCCAGATTGTGGAGGTTTTTAACTCCTCGACAACCTTTTTGGCCTCCTCATCCTTATCGTTAGGATTGAGAGGTGGTTTTCTTGTGGGCTTGAAGTCTACCTTATCTCTACTGCCGGACTTAGCAGCCTTGGTGAGAGCCTCAACATCCTTAGGCTTGGGCACCCATTCAGTCCAATGGAGACGCATAGTACGACTCTGTTTTTGAATACGCGCCCCCGGAGGAGGTGGAAGACTGCTGAGAAGACTGTTGGTGGAGGAGGATTTACCAAAAGGTGGAGGAGGTGGTGGGATTCCGCCTAGAATGAACAGCAATCAAAAATTTAAACATTAAATATTTAACTTCAAACAATCTAAGAACTGGTACTTCTAAGGCGTCCACCACTTCATCTTCAGGAGACCAGGCCTCCTTGATAGTTTGCATGATTGACGAGAGACGACATTTTTTACCATGAATTATTAATCTACTGAGGTAGCTAGGTGTGCAAGGTAACGTCTTTTTAAGTAAGAGGGAAGATAGTTGCAACTTATGAACAGTGGAAAGAAAGTTCTCTTCCTACAAGGACATCATATCATACCCTAGGATGAAAATTAGACATTATCTCATCCTCAGTGGTACCTTGACGACGTTCCTCCGTGTCAATCATCCAAGAGGATCTCGGACTTAAGTCGACCACCTTAATTACTCCCCTCTCAATCTCCCAATAGCATATACATCGATCTCAGGCTTGGAAACAAGTCGAACCGGTAAGAGAGTACCAACAAGAGGGCCAGCTACCAAGAGCGCATTCCAAACGAGTCGACAGAATGCGGGAGAGAGGGACTCACTGTGCAATGAGGCCCAAAATGACAGGAGCAGTAGTGATGAGAGTCATCAGAGCACGATGCCAAATGCTGGACCATTTGTCTCTGTCAAATTGGTGTAGATCGAAGAACCCACGCACACACACACACACGCACACAAATCACATCGGTTAGAAGAAACGTTGATGACGGTGTTGGTGTGACTTGATTAAACTACTGTCTCCAATGCGGCTGAAAGGGTACAAACAATGGAGGTGCGAGACGGATGATTATGAAGATCAGCGAATTCACCTCACTTGTTTGTCTGCCTCCCCTTATCCATAGTGACGTGCCGTCTTTCGATTCGAGTCGTTATGACGTGTGGGTTTCACCTATGAGTGTATCCTTCACATTAGAGGACTTTCCTCTTTATCACTTCTCGAAAGTTATGTTACGAGGCTCACGCAATTCAAATCGGCATTTTCATCTCACCTATGCGCAAGAAGAAGCGATTGGACAAGGACGATGCCCACTTTCCAAGAACCAGTTCAGACACCACTAATCGAAGTGTCAGACACTAGCGCACGGCGACGAACTGAGTTTCTGGTGGGTGAGGTGGTAGACTTCGCTCAGCTACTCAACAGGATGGTATTGACACTTCAAAGACGACTGTCAAGGCCCGGTCGCCAGAGACAATCCCAGGCGCGATAAGTTTTACTTCCAGTTCTTTCTTTTTTTCATGAAAAATGAGTTCTTTACGAATTCTAAAGGTGCGTCATTGTAATGAGCTGCCGCCTAATAAGTTGTTCGAGCACTTCAATGAAGTGGATTCCAGTGTGTCGAGTCGAACGACTTCTGACATATTCCCAGACTTTGTGTGCTGACTTACTGGCTAATCTTCATGAGTGTGCATAATCACCGAGTGAACTTGATACTTGGCTTCTGCCTGTTCAAACATAAAGGAGACGGGTAACTTATGCCCACAGTGGATACAGATCACGCGATTTTACTCCAAGACAGATGTCAAAGATATGATAACGAATTCCTGCCATTCACGAACCGTGCAATTTATTTAAAGACCACCAAAAATGCTTTGGATAGAGTGAGAAGAAATAAACCGTGAAAATAAAATAAATTTTCGACGCTAAAGAGAATTGAGCATTGGATAATTTGCTCTAGCCAATGGTAAGTGTGCCAGGGCTGGCTAGATTATCATTGGATATTCCTCTCTCTAAACACCGTGGCTTAGAAATCTCGGTATGCACAATTTTGCAGTCAATAGCGTTGCATTTATGCATGAATGCATCACTACAATTTTCCAGACTTTCGTTGGTTAACTGCTCACTCGTGATTAGATAGGAGTCGATAACTCATTGATAGGAAAAAATAGAAAAAAAACTTTTCACCACTTCAACTAAACCCACAGGGACAATCAGCCGTTAGACTTGCAAAACAAATGTGTGGCAGTCCACTGGGTCCGGTGGCGTTTATTTTCACGTCCTAATTTAACGTCGATTGGCTACACTGCAAATGTACATACGCATTACTAGTGTAAGGCAAACAGACGTGCCATCCAGAAGTTTTCATTTAGTTGAGGTAAATAATTTATGCAAATATTAGATGAGGTCTCAAAAGGTTACTAGTTTCTAGCGCTTAATTCTTGGACTTTTTGACGAATTAGTTTTGAACGCAGACACAAGAATATTTTAACTGAGTAAGCATAGCACACCGAAAATAAACCAAGTTAAAATAATGTATGTAAGATAAAGCGCAGTTTTAAATTGCTCCAGTACAAAATTAATGGGAGTTGGATATTAACAGTCGGAGAGGGTATAGAAAAGTGCATAAGCCAGCAGCAGTGTTTATTCAATGAAGGATCTGTCAACGAATACTGCATTACGTTTATTATTTACGGTAAATCATTAAGTAGTAGTCGGTTTAATCGACACTTTATTTGATGACCGTCTTTCGCATACACCAGTAGTGCAAAATTATCCAATGAGCTGTACGGAATCCCAGACTTCTTGATGATGCAAATTTGAAGTCCTTTATTAGTTTACTTAACTGTTATTCCGACAACCAACTGTGATTGACTCGATGCATTCATTTCGAGAGAATTTGATGCATAATTTTTGTCTCATTTCTCATCAAGCCTCCGCTAGGTAAAAAAACCAACCAATTAAAGTAAAAAAGAAAAATAGTGCTGACTGTCGTCACTACGTTCAAACATACCAGATACAAGTGGCGAAGGAGGTGGAGGAGGCGGAGGGGGACGAAGGCCACCGATGCCAGGAGGTGGCGGAGGTGGGGGCGGTGGCGGCGGTGGAATTCCACCGTTGACTTTTGCGCCACCCGCTGACGCCGGTGTCGATTCGTCGTCAGAGCTCCCGAGGTCTTGAAACTCCCTATCCTTCACTCGCAGTGGTCGTGAGGCCACCTTCTTCTCGTGGTCCATCCAAAAGTGGTCTACACCCTTCAATTTTGGTGGTTCTGGTTTGTCTTCCACTTTCTAATAATCAGAGGGAAAAGGTCAATTTGGACAGTTTAAGTTGCTTGTTGTAAACCATTTAATAGTATTGAAGTTCCAGAGAGGCTGAATAAACAAACTGTGATTTACAAAGGCACAAAGACACCGAAAAGCGATTTTTTTACCCTTTGTTATTAAGTGGTAGACCAACCGAAAATAAACTCAAGAAAGTACAAAGTTACGTGGGAAAGGTTAAGCTTTGTGCTTTAAAGTTTGTGCGATTTCAGAGAGATTTCATAGAGCGGAGAGATTTTTCCAGGAGTGGAGCGCAGGACAGCAGGGTGTGAGAAATTGCGTCTGAGGTTAGAAAAGGCTCACAAGGAAATGGATAAAAGATTCCAAAAAAAACGAATAAAACCTAACTAAAATTATCCCTCTGCGAGCAGACTAAGGTAAAATTCCGCCTTCTTTTTCCACTTCTCAAAAAAATTCCAAGACTTGATTCAGTGCAAATCCTGACTAAATGAGTATGCAAATCATGCGCATTTATGCTCACTCTCTAAATTGTTTTTTTTTTTTTGTGGAAAAAGGATAAATTTTATTTGAAGAAATCATTTTTGAGGGGAAAAATGTAAATAGAAATGTGATGCTAGGGGCAACTTCGGCGGCGAAAATTCTAAAAGAAATGAATATTTCTTTATTATCGAAAAGAATTTTGCTTCGTGATCACTTTGAGCCTTTTCTGAAGACGAAGTGAAGCAATGTCAGAGCCGAAGGTCGTCGTCCAGCTTCAAGTGCCCTTTTAACCAAAACGATAAGTCAACTGAAGCATTGCAAAAGGCGGATCTTTTACGGCTTAACCAAATTTCGTTAAAGAGTTTCGACAAATAAAGTAATTGGTTCGCACACGATATGTGGTTTGACACGACCTTCTGAAAGCATACGAAACAACAAGTGGTAGGGTGAGTCAGAGATGAACCACCTTTCCGACACCAAGAATAGTAATATTTGCCCAAGTGGAACTTGGAGCAAGCGAACTACTGGGTTCTAGAGGAAAATATTACCTTTTCAGCAGCAGCATCAGTTGTTGACCCTGGTGGAGGACCTGTGGGTAAACGGCCGATAGTGGCTGCCAACTTCTCCTTCGTGGCGGAAATTAATCCTGGTTTCAATTCAGGCATCGTAGACAAGTCATTGGTGCTTGCCGCATTCTGGAACAACAGTAGAGGAGCGTACAACTAAAAATAGCGCTTACAAGGCAGTTTTCGTACAGGAGGGGTCTGAGAAAGATCCGAACTACTAGGTTTATCTAGGAAAATGACGGAGATTAGTTAGTACAGCGTGAACATCCTGGGATACTCATCGATGACTGAATTCACTGTTATCACAGGAAGAATTGTCCTCTGAGCAACTTAACCCAAGAGTTCAGGATCAAACGCTCGACACTTCAGCGCTGAAGACTGACCACTATGGATGGAATCGTCATTGCCAGACGCAGCGTCGACTTTGAAACGCTTAGGCTATTCAAACGTCTTACTGCGGCTGAAGTTTTCGTTGCCGCACTGTACTGAAAGACTTGAGTACGCGCACGTCTCCATGAATTTAGCATCTGCTTTAACATCCCAATCTTAATGCGCTATTAGCTTTGTCAGACACCTTCATCATCAACACTTAGACTGATTCACAGCACCTGCATTAACTACTGGCTGATTAGAAATACCTGTCGCCTACCGTATTATCTTCAAAAACGCTAAAACAACAAATCCTCGATTGACTTAAACACCCTTCAGACCTCGCCGAAATTTCCGCCGTAAAGAAAGATGCGCGGTGTTTCGAGATTCAGCTTCCAGAAATATGTCTTGATTAGCCGTCACCGCATAATGCCAAAATCTGGCGGGACACAATACCATCCCCGGAGGCCGTATCGGCCTAGGAGGGGGAGATGACAAGGCTTTACAATTGGCACATCGACTCACCTCTTTTGCCGCGGTTGCTGATTTTTCATCTTCTACAAAAAGGAAAAAAAGGAAAGGGCGGATTTTAACTATGGCAACGCCTTTTAAAGCAAAAAAAAGCCAACGTGTTTAGAAGCGGCGAAAGCGAGCGTTAAAATTCCCCTTTAGAAGCTGGATCAAATGACCCAGTGGCTTTTGGCAGTTAGCAATGTCAACAGTCATGAATTATCATCAATTGGCGTTCTCACTGAAGTTCTGACAATGACGCCAGAAATTGAAGCAGTGAGGGGAGTTAATGTAGTTACACAGTAGGGATAAAAAAGAGGGCTTTGTCATCGATTCGCATTTCTAACTCGTTTTCCCCACTTTCGTTCATCTTTGTGGACGCACCGAATTTGTGAACAAGATCACTCAACCGTGAGGAGCATTGTTGAGAATAGGGCACCAGAGCACTGCATTTAGGCGCCTCCTTCCGCACAACTCCTACCTTGTCTGGGAGAGGAAGGGAGGGTGAACTCACTCAACTCCACTCGTACTTCTTTGAGGGTGGAACTCTTACCCGTGTCATCAGTACTACCTTTGGTAATGGTAATGTAGCGTTCAGCCGGACTGTCATCTATATCGCTGTTTACTTCAGCGTCCTCTTTTTCTGCTGCCGCTGCTGGCAGCGGTTTTGATGGTGCTTCTTTTTGGGGTGCTGTGGGAGAAGCAGTTTCTTCTCCCGGCTCCTCCTCCACGGGACTCTCATTGACGATTAGATTTTCGTATAGATCTCTCACGGTTTGGCGTTGAAGCTCTGATTATTTGGGGGTTAATTTAGTTGGTTAGGTAGTGAATCGGTGATGGTGAGTAAGCAGTAGTGAGCACACATAAAATACACACACAGAGAACAAGAGAGACACAAATCAGAGCACAACAGCATTGTGAGAGCATAATCGGATTGTTTTGGTCGTGTGTGTGTGTGTGAGTTGTTTGGTTGTTTAATTTCGAGATTTGGTTGGCGTGAACACAAAAGCCGCGAGGTGAACGCGAGTGAAAACAGACGGAGGAGAGGGAGGAGTGGCGAGGAAAGAACGAAAGGGAGATAAATAACGACCTCATTAGCATAGTAAAAGAGGTAAAATGCGCTTTAACCTTACAATCAGCTTCCAAAGATCCATTCGTCTATTCCTAGTCTGCTAAGTAATCGTTTGAAGAATGAAGTTATTTTCAACACTACCTGCGGTGTGCCTTCGAGAATCGGCGATTATTTTATCAGTCACCCGACGAGCGTGAGTTTTTCGTTCATCAGATCCATTTCTAAATCAAAAAAACGATAGAAGACTTTTATCGCGAACTAATAACAAAGGAGGAGTTATGACATTACATTGCCATCAAACAACTAATCAGATTCTATTACCGTCATGACAGGGTTGTAAATCACACTGATTCTACCTTTCTAACGATAAAGTGCGTTATTATCTACAAACTGGTGAGTAAAACGTGTTATGTGCCCGAATTTCACCATCCACCTATGACTCGGATGGTGGACTGTGGAATGGAATCTGATCTCGCTACTTCCATTCAGAAACGAGGTTTTAAGAAGCACAAGCCACAGAATACATAAGCGATGATCGAATACAGTCAGGAATGTTGAATGTGAGGAATCCTTAGTTACTGAACCTCACCAGTGTCAAAAGCGATTGATAAATAATGATTCTCGGGTTAGTTTGGCCCAATGTAGTACAATAATGTTTACCTTAATTGCGCATTTTACTACGTAAGCCTCCTTCCAGTCCTCCGCAAGTCAACTGTACAGACTTAGGTGCCGAAGGCAAACCTTGAGTTCAAGGCGACCTTAGTTGCTTCATTAAAATCGCTTCTTCGAAAGTGAAGACATCTCCAACCATGTCATCTTCTATGCTTTCATGGGCTACTGTGTCTAGAGCATCGTGGAGAGGAATACCAACACGTATGCTCAATCACTTCCATACGCCAAGTTTTGACAATCCGCCGGTGATTGGCAGGAAATCATATTTGGACAGTGTTAATTGACTGCTTAAAAGCCGAGGTGGTGATCAAGGAGGGTCATTGTGTCCAACACCACTGACGCTACTAAGTGGCATTACACGTGGAAGGAAGAGGGGTTTTTTGATTGGCGGATATAAATGGGGGCGGGTAGACGGGAAAGTAGATTAGACGTTGGGAAGTGCCGCTGAATGACGCCAAATCCGTTAATTTACCACAAAATAGAGATGAAAAATGGAATCAGCGTTTTATTTGCATCGTGATTCTACTGTGAGCTACTCTCAGAAGCAATCTCTGAGGAAACCGAAAGCCACGTCAAGAGATAGGTAAATGAACCCAAAAAGAGGGACATCCGTGGAAGAACCGATGAGGTCAATGAAAACCAGCCCTATTCCGGGTTCTGCATCCATCTTCAATAAGTTGGAATTATCTTCAGAAAGAAGTCGGGAAATCTGATACCTTTCCATTTTGGAGGAGGGTATAAAACTCCAGCTGGCTAGATGGCAATAAAGAGGATCTGATAGTTTAGAACAAGGCACACAGCCATGAAGAAAAATCATCCGCTACCATTTTCCTGCCATGCATTCAACAGACTTCACTCTTTTGGAAGTTGAACTGAAACTGATAATTCCTCCACTTTCTTGGCATAAGTTTGACGCTTAATTAGGCTCCAAATATGGCGAAAAAAATTTTAACCTACACAACAGTGCCACTTTCATCAGAGTGGAACCGTCGAGATCGGCGTTTTCTTGGTGTCTCGGAAGCCATCGTCTCCGTGGATTTTCCAGATAATTCAGCTCGACTAGGTCGTGGAGTTTGCCGCATTGTGTCCAACGACTTTTCGCCCAAATTCACCTGACTCTTCGACCCACCATCCTCGAAAATTAAGCTCGCCTGGAAAGAAATGGAACAGGCAGAAACTAGCTCAATCAGTCTTGAATGAAGGACATACCCTTATCTGCCTATCTTTCTCTCAATTACAATGCCTTGGCGGGGTTCTCATTACAACTAAGTGCTAGTACAAGGTCTTGCGCATTTTCGAGATCTTCCAGAACTATTCTTTTAGTCCGATAATGACAGAGTTCGACTTTGTTCAGCTAATTAAAGGCAGACAATAACCAGTCACAGAGGACGATTTCAAGCCTCAAATCAAGGAATTGATTCAGAAGAGGCTCAAAGGTTTTCCGACGGCTTCTAGTAAACTTTTAGTTCGAAAGCTTGTCGTAGGATCCATCATAACCAATCATTACAGGCTGATACAAAACATGTCACATATTTGTGACGCTGGGAATAGTTAAGAAAATCGGTTTATCTCATTTATATTACCCATTGTCCTGGAGACGAATGAGGCTGATTTCTGAACCTTAGTTGCCCAACAGGAAAAATGAGGATCACTTTAAGGAAGATCAGCATCAACGAAGGTACCTCATAGATTCGTAACTGTTCCACAAGAATCGGATCAGTACTGGGCTCTTGAAGAAGTTTCTCCGAGATCTGTTTCATGCCTTGATCCTCTAAACAGTCTGTGATATCGTAGAAAGTCTCCTGATCTGGAACCGCAGCCAGAACCTTGTTTATCAACAGCATTGTCAGCCGACTGAACTCCAGATCACCCGATTCATTTTGCAGGAGGTCGATGAGGTAGGACCAGGGCTTACCGTTGCTTTCTATTGTGGAGGAAAAAGGAGGGGAAGAGAGAGGATTGGGAAAATGTCTCATCACCGTTTTACTGAGGTGTGCTCAGGTCGAACGAAGACTTATGACTTTGGTCGTTTAAAAGAGGCACGTCATCGCAAAGGTGCTCACTTTCATGGATCAGTTTGGAAGCCGCAAATCAAAACGCCATGCAGCAACGCCACTGTGCACCTCGCAACATAACATGGTGAACAAAGTCTTGAGACACGAATGTACAGATAAACTCCCTCTCGGAGAAGACCTCAAGTGTGCATTATAGTACAGCAACGAGACGCCCAGTCATTCAGACGTACGCAAATCACGATAGTGCACACAGTTGCAGGTCTGCCGCCATCCCTCCTGAACTTTGTTGTTTCCCAGTCTACATTTTGATCCAGTGCATGAAACTTCTGACCTTGGAAGCCTGATAAGCACTACGTTGGCTGGGATGGAATAGCTGAGGAGAAAGTTCCTGCTTTAGAATGTAGTACCCAAAGAAGGTTCTCTCATTAATGATAACTGCGTCAATGATTATTGCCCAGAGATCAGAGGGATCAGAACATATTTGGAGTTAACGTTTTTAATCCATTCCCATTTTCTGTGACGGAGGACAATAAACTTGCACTTCTGACACATGATTGAGTTGTGCCTAACAACTTTAGCCTGCAGTGTCATTTAAAATTGCTCACTGGGTGCCAAATAGCGCCCCGGAGTTTCTGCCACGTGCTTCAAATCGCCTGTCCCACATTATCTTCTTATTATAAAGTACACAAATGCACATTAGGCAGACAAAAAATTTTGCAGACATTTGTTCTCTTTTAAGTGCAGAAAACGACAAAAATGAGAGAAGAGAGCAAAGATGTAAGCGATCACTTTATCTCGCTGTCATTGAGCTGTGGTAGACGAGTCGTGCCGATCTGTGGCAAAAGTGGCTTCTAATCTTATGCGTAAATCGCTTCGAGAGGGAATAAAAAGCCTTCTCTCACACCCCAGGCACTCAATGCCTGTCTATCCGCGCGTCTGTCTGCAGGTGTGCGTGCGACGCCAGCACAAAACCAGCTCTGTCAAGGGCTAACATTCGGACGACCAGATGGAACTGAAGGCGGCAATTCGGAAGTAAATCAGTGAAACCTAAGGACTGAAAAAAACACGCATTCTATGTTCCCAATTGTTTACTTTCCAATTTCCTGTTCAAGCACGGAAGCGTCTGACATTTCTAGCTGTAATGGAGGGAAGCTCTCCAAAGGAGTCGTTCTTTGACAGCATTTCTAGGCGGATTGAGACGAGGCATCCCGAGGGCAATTTCAAAAGGCGTAAATACTTAATACACTGCTATTACCTTCCTGTTTATTGCATTTTAAGATGATTTTCACACACTGGTTTCCCGACACAACAACTACATTTTCCTTGTAAAGTACAACTCCATTTGTGAGAAAAATAAGTGATTTCTTGGTTTAAAGAACAGAGCTTCATTTAGTCGTCAACATCGCAAACTCCAAGACTTAGGTGTTAGTGGGACGGCAAATGTTAAGTGGTTGTGAATCTCCTTGCCCGCGCATTAAAATTCCAAGTTGTCTGATGGCAACAACAAATGCTGCGTTCTTTTTCTTACCAGGGTAACTGGTGTGACTGTAGTTTAACTGGCTTCGTCCTCGCCTAGTTAGGTGCCTTCTGGTGGCTTTAGGGAGAATACCATACACCCAGTTTTCCCACCGATGCCAGAAGAAATAGGAATTTAACGTGTTTCACTCTCGAATTATAAAATACTTTTGAGCCATTGAGGAGTAGGCCTCTAGAAACCAAAGAGGAGAACTTCCTTCCTCCCTCAATTCGCTATCTCATCTAAGAAACTAGGCCAAAATTGGGCACCAAAAGACTGGAATGTAGTCAAGCTATTTTTTTTTTCAGATGGAGCTACGCACTACTTTGGGATTTTGCCGTCCCTAGCATCTCTAATAGAAGGTGAATAATCTCCCAGTGTCACAGATACCATCTCAAACAGAAAATAAGGAAAAGTGTAGCTTATTTTGCCTCCTTTTCCTTATCAAAAAATTTTGCCACCAAACATCAAAAATTTGATACCATCATCAGGCATTTTTTTGCATCACAGCTTTGTTTGACTTCTTCCGAAAGTGGTTTTACTGATGCTGAATTTTAATTTCTGACAATGTGCCACATTTTATCAACGAAACATTTTACCTATTAGTGCAAAGTAAATATAGGAATCTTCATTTCCCACGACCTTCAAGCCAATTGAGTGAGAATTCCACAGTCAATGGTATGGACGAACTTACTTGAGGACTTGTGGAAGTCGTCAACAGTCTCCACGAAGATGTTGGCATTGGTGTCTGCGTAGCCGACAAACACAGAGAGGAGGTGAAGGGCCGTCTTCTTCACCAATGAGAACTGCAATTAAGACACGCACCCAACTTTACTGCTGCATTTAAGTGGTCTAAACAAGCGTCAATGAGTGAATGTTTTTGTCTACCCACCGGAGAAACAGCAAAAAAGAGGCAACAAAAACTCCAGTTTACCATGTAGTCATCGTAGGCGTTAGAGCCGATGCACAAAGCTTGCTGCAGGTAGAGAGTGAAATTAGTAGCTTTTGAGGGGCGAACAAAAGAAGAAGAGGGAAAAGCAGGAAAAGCGACGGAGAAGTTGACACACACGCGCATACACACACACACACACACAACATGCGAAAACCGCCTTTACCTTGCAGGAAAGAAGGGAATACAGCCACCGTATTGTCTCCGGATGTTCACTAACTCCATTCATCCCATCCACGTAGAGAATGAGTTGACCCAAAGCTGGAATAAAGTGAGAAAGGGCATTATTCTATGTTTAACTCACAATCGGTGCAATCTTGCCCTTCCCTGGAAGAACCCCATTGCGCCTCCCCTCGTTTTATAAGTAAAGTGCGGAAAAAAGCTTCAAAAGACGCTCGGTTAGAGGGACAGAGTCGAGTGGCTAAATAGTAAAATGGTCTTTGGAGTGGCTTTTAAATGCTTCCATTTTGGATACGAGATAAAGCCTACCTTTTTAGTGCCGCTTTTTTCCAGAAAAAACAACCAGCCTTACTATGGAACGTTTTACTCATAAACGAACATGAAGAAATCATTCCTAGATAAAAAAAACTTGCTTTTCGGAAAAACAAACCAATAAATATTTTCCACAAAAAAATCTGCTCAGTTGAAGACATTTAGCACAAAGTATTTTGTAATGCTTGAAGTTGCTTTGGGAGGGAATGTTTGCGGTGCCAAGTGAGTGAAAGGATCAGTAAAAGTGCAAATTTCCCTTTTCAGAAAACGAAAACGTGGCATGAGATAAAAAGTAGTGTACTGTGTATTTTCATTCGGTTTATTAAAAGTTCTGTTGAGAAAAGAAGGCCCCATGACTTCAAGAGCAAGTCTATTTGGTGTCACGCTATCACTAGTGTAGAAAAAGAGTGGAAGTCAGCAAAACAATGGCCAGATTTGTGGTCGGTGAGTCAATCGAATTGCGGTCGTAAAAAATCTCTTCATCATCACTCACCCCGTAGAATGTAATTCTGGTGAGTGTGTTCCGATTGGGAGCCCACTGTGACAAGACACGTCAAACCGGAGTGGGTGACGAACTCGTGGACTAGATCCTTATCATTCTTGAAGGTAAAAAGGGGGAACAAAATGAGGATAGAATATTTACTAGTTTGTTTACATTATTTGTTATTAAGTAGGCCGTTTCGGTCTCTCATCTATCCTAGTGGCGTAGCGGTTTGGTCATGCCGACTTAGGCGGCATTGCTAAGCTATCAGGTGTAGAATCCACCATTTCATCAGATGACACCCAACGTCCAAAACCTCCATTTCAGTGATATTTAGTGTTCATTACTATCCTCTGCTGATATCACGAAATACGTGCGTTAAGCCTCGCGTCGGGGACGCTTTAAAACCAAGTGTTTAACTCGCCATGGTCTTGATTTGACAAAGTAATCACACTATCAAACCCAGTAACGGTGTACTAATCTTGGGAGCCAATCTGTTTCTCTGAGTCAAAGGAGGGCCAAAATAGTGCTTTGAGCTATGGTTAATAAACCCGGAAAGAATACGATGGTGGCTTTTGTAACGCCTTCAGTCTTGAAACACCGTTGCCTAATTTGCTAAGCTAAAAGTCAGAAGACGGTATTACCTACTGAGCCCATGTTTTAACTCAAGTTTGGTGCTTAAAAAAGGAAAAGACGCGGATTGGTACGGCGCTCACTTTACCTCCGTGAGGCATTTGGTAGATTTAACTACTTTTGCCAAAATAAGTAGTATACTTCCGTATTCTATAAGATTGATGCAGTCGTTTGGTGCTTTGCCACTTAGTCTCACCACATCACTTTAATCTTTCGCCCCTGTTCCGATATTGAGGAAGAGTACAAATTTTTAAATAAAACTAGTCTTTTAAGCAAAGAAACTTGAGAGGAATTTAAGTAGATTGATTAAGTTGAAATGCGACCCCCAGCTGAGATTAACAAGAACTTTCGCCGACGTCAATAATTCATGAGCTAATAGATAAGATACTAAAAGTGCCCTAAACACCTGACTTTCTCCATAACTCTGATAACTACCTGACTCACAAAATAATACAACTGCGTGTTTATTGGAAAGGAAGCTCAAAAATTTACTCTCCTAGTTTTCTTTCAATTTGATAAGAAAAATTCTCACAATTTCTCACAGTGTGCGTTTACAAGGCGACGGGAGTTACGAAACCAGCCTGATAAATTCACAAATGAATAGAAGAACATTCAAAAAACGTACCATGAAGATTTGTTTCAGGGAAAATAGGGCTCTTCGAAGCTCCTGACCCTTTGAAGAGTAGAGACGATCTGTAATAGATCAAACCGACTCCATTGTAACTTATCATTCAAGGTGTACCTATGTGAGGGTACAATGGGAGGGAGTGGAGGGGATTGAGTGATGAAGCTGATGAGAGTGATCCACAGACTCAATTATCGGGGTTGAATTGATTGAGAATGTGGTAAGGCGCGGGTGAATGAATGCATTCACATCTTGCATGTGTTGTGTGCATTCCATGCACACGTATATTTTAAGTCCCTTGAAAATCAACACCCGAAGCCTCACCACCTATCTGACTACCTAGGCGTGGCTAAGAAAGTACCTTAAACAGACGCCTGTTGTGTTCACTTTCTCATTAAAGCTTTTTTGGTCATTTCTACGCATTTGTTGACATTTCAACTGCCTTCAGGAAAATACATCCCAAAAGTTGTCAGTTCTCCTCGTTAATCAGACAATCTGAGAGCGTAGTCTTCTCATGCAAACCTCAACGTACCAAACTCAATTGACACGACTCCGAGGTTAGGAGGTTAAATAATAATTGCAAGCTCAAACGGGTTGCTTCAGTCCCTTGGAAATCAACAATAAAATACGACACGAACGATGCTTATGCCATCCTCTGCAATAAATTTCAGTTTATCAGTCAGTCGGGAAAGAATCAACCTTTTGCTTCATTCACTCGCCAAAATCCAGCTTTCAGGTGATAATTCCTAGGTAAAAAGGATGTATTATTTGCTATATGTGAGTTCTCCTCTGTTTGGCAACTAAGGGCGTGACACAGCATAGGGCCTACGGAGCGCACGTAGGGCAGTGCTGTGAGAAGCTTCAAACTTAGTAGCGATCAAAAAAGAGCAGCGTGCCCCAGGCAAGAAGGGTAATAAGACGCGTGTTTACAACCGCTGAAAAAGATACTTCATCTTTTTTTTCAGGTGTAAGGAGTAATTCTATAGGTCATTTTGTTTGTCACTGCGTGATTTCTAGAGTGCGCAATTACGAGGCAAAACGCAGCGCACCAAACTAGATGAGAAGTCACGAGGTCATGACCCCGCCCAGAGGTCACAGAGGGAGAAAGAGCTGCTTGAAGCGCTAAATTCCTTGCAATTACTCGGGTGCCACAGGATAGTGTGGGAAGTTGTGGAATATGCGCGCGTGTGTGCGTAGTTGGCAATTAATTGTAGTGGTTAATGATGCTGTCGGTGGGGATGACACGCATTCATGGCTGCGTGCAAGCGAAAACTTAAATTTACGTCGGCGAAATTAGCACACGCACGCACACCTAATGTGATCAGTCAATCACCGAAAAGTGAGTGCACAACTCAATCATTGCATCATGACACAGAAGAACCTGACTTGTAATTGTAGTGAGGAAATATAATGAACGCACTTGTAAAATGGGTGAATAAGCACAAAGTGTCTTTTCATTGGCTTACTTATGATTGCTTGAACGCGAACAATGGATTTAGTTCGCAAAACGATCGCGATTGAGTCAGCCCTAAAAAGTAAATAGAGCGGTAGTGTTTCAGAATGATTGGAATTTGGGACCACATGAACGCGTAAGTCAGTTCAAAAATGAAGAGATTTTTACCCAAAAAAGAGATGCTGCGACTGTTAATTTCATATTAAATAATTTAAATTACTCAACTACATTCATCTGAAATTCTAAAACCTAGTGACACTCAGTGACTAAAGTAATATAACGCATAAATTTTCAATAAGTTGTTTTGCATGAACGATCTTCTCACATTTAAAAGTTACTAGGGATGACAATATAGACTCATAGCAATGTAAAGAACAAGTATATATGTTTTTCTAAAGGCAAATTAGAAATCGGACGTCTACAAAGTAAAATGAAGCCATAATTCGAGCAGATATGTTTTAAACAATTTATAGAGTCATAGCATCAGCTAAACCGAATCATGGGTCAAACAAAATAGCAGGAGTTCCTTTAAAATTAAAGAGAGGTGAAAACGTGGCAAGGTTGCTTCGACATACTCATCGTTTACACCCTTTATTTCCTCCCACTGTTCTTGAAGAGTGGAATCCATGTCTAGGTATGTGCCGAAATAATTTTGCTCCGCTCCAAACCGGTAGACTTGCAAAACACAATTTTCAATCTAAAATGTAGGATAAGTAGGCAAAAAGTACTTGGTGTGGAGCCTCCAAAACTTTGTGAAGTCCTGGTAATTGTGTTCGTAAACAAACATCGGTAAGGAAAGCAAATCTAGGAGGCTTTGGAGGTTCCAGGAATCCAGATTTGGTGTAGTCAAATGGGTCCCTATCATCGAGGTAATAGGTGCGACAGGTGTATGTTGTCATTTTTAGCACATCCAATGCAATTTACATTTTCATACAGCACGCTGGATACCAAGGACACGTGAGTTAGTTAAAATAAAAGTGATCTTCGTAAGATATAAGGCTTATATCTAATCAGTAGAAAAACCAAATTAAAAGTAATTTTGTTTTTGCCCTTGTTTGAAAAAGCAATGTCAATTTAAAAAACAATAAAAACACAAAGCAAACAATCCCATCTACTTTGAATCACCAAAACCGAGAGGTACAAGCACAATGTCTCGTTTTTATTTCATTTTATGAAAAAACAATGTGCAATCAAACAGGTGGGGACATAAAGGACACTAAGTTTATCGAGCCGTTTTTCAGGCGGATATATATCTAAGTTTTGAAGGTACAATTTGTTTCTTGCGCGTGGCCCAAAATATATTGACTGCAGTTATTGAGCAATTGCGCTTACCTATTTAGAACTTTATTATTTTAGCTGACCTTAAAATTGGAAAGCGTTGGCTTACTACAGATGGCAAGAACATACGCCTTTTTAAAGTCTCTACTCTCTCATGTTTACGTGTTCCATCCTGAGATCCCTAAAAATGCGTATGGAAGTAAGCTCGTTAGTCTATAAATGAATAAGTTCGCGTGGGCTTAAAAGAATCTTCACTTTTCCTTGGGTTGAATCAGGTTGTTCTATGCCTACTTTTTCGCGGGACTGTAGCAGCAGCCTCAACAACTTCACGGTGAGCAAAAGTACAATCGTGCGAAGTACTGCATCATTCCAAATAAACGAACTTTTAAAACTTGTAAAAAGCATGAACTCTAAAAACTAATCCGCAATACTAATTCGGCAGAATTGTGTAAGAACGACTACTTTTTGTGAGAAAAGGCATGCATATTTCTAAAGCTTTTACACACTTTCCAATATCATGAAAACAAATCCACGAAAAAAGTGTAAACGATTTTGCTCATCTAAACCTCAATAGACACCTCGAAGTTTTTATCTTCGTCTGAAGCCTAACTGATTAATGTTAGTGGTAGTAGGCGTGCAAGAGTTCAAGGATTACGCAATAGATGGCAGGATCATAGTCTCATACCACATTGCAATTAACTTAAGAAACCACTGCGGCAGAATACCATCACAATAATACGTAGTTGCTCTTTTAAAATGCTCCTTCTTTTACCTACCAATGGCAGGCGAATTTACTGCTAAACACCAACTTAATGCCTGCTGATGCCTGCAAGCAGATTGCTTAATGACATGACATAGCCTCTGTCCTGACCCCTGCAGATTGTCAGCTCGATCAATGCATTGGAGGGCTAAAGACGTCCGCTACGATCCCTTAAAAAAGACATGTTTACTCCAAACCTCCTGCTAACGGACGATGAGGTCATCTCACCTGAATTTGCACTTTACCAGCTCTCAGTAGTCGCAATCCCTTCATTTCATCGAGTAGTTGTTATTTCGTTCCTTCTCACCTTTAATGCTGCGACGAGTTTGTGTTTGAGGATTTACTTTTACACGTCACGTGCCAGTGAGTTGGCATCTCTCGGGAATGACATATTGTTGACTACCTACCAGGCTCTTCAGTTTTGCCCTGCAAGATACCACCAGCTAATAAAAGTCCCAAAATACTGCGATCATGTGGCGCAAACGAGCTAGGGATAGCGTAAGTAGGAAAAGGGAAATTAGGAGTAAGGGATAAGGCGAAAAGTGACAATCCGTTCACAACATTAGATGAAAGTACCTTTTCTAAGGTGTCGCAAATTCTTCCTTTGATGTACTTTTACGCCTGACCTCTGACTAGGTGCGCGGAATGAAAGTGCACATTCACGCAACACGAACAAGGCGCCTCCATTGAGGAGGCAAGTTTGGTGTTCTTGACTCGGACAATTAAAAACGACAGTTGTGTAGATGGCACTAGCTCCCTCAGCCCTGAAGTAAAATGAATTAATCAAGCGCGCCTTCTCCAACTAAGTGGAGATTTTAGAGAATGCCTGCAATCCCTTCAGTCGGAGCCCGTAAACGCCTAAATGATGTTGAAGATTAGCGACACCTTTATTTGCACCGACTGTTGAGAATTTTCGCTAAAATTGGGAAACTTAACCAGCTAACATTTATAAAGGTGGGCTTAAAGGATGCCTTCAATAACAAAAATAGTTATGAAGTTAAATTTATGTTGCGTCGTGCATAAGAATGGATTTTTAAATTAATGCTTTGTAGGTTTTCATCTAAAAAATATAAATAACTTAGCAAAAAAGTTTTCAATTACGCCGAGACGTTTAATGTCGTCACCCAGGAGCTTGGACGATTTGTGGCAATAGAGTTGCACCCTTCAAAAAAACGATCTCCTTTTCAGAGCTATTAAATTTTCGCAATGTCTCACAACTTGTGTGCCGAAATTTTTATTATTCTCCTCGTGGCTTTTGTGAATGAATAGCAAATCACAAATAATTCACTGAACCCTAAAATATTTTTTTTTCTCACCCTCAAAACTACCATCCAGCGTGTGCTTCATTTTTTCCCCCAAAGTCTTCCTTACAAATGTCTTAGAATAACTCAAAGAACAAAAGAGGTTAACAACCGACAGCTCACCTTGTTCAAATCAAATCCGAAGTCCGTCATCATGGCTTTTGCGTCATTATACCCTTTGAAATTGCGCTCGCTTTCAGACGAGAATTCTGTCCTGTGTTTAGTTGTCTTGCAAATCTCCATGATGGCGGCGAATCGAATCGGTCTTTTATGCGCCCGCACCACCAGATGCTGCAGCTCTGTAGGCATTGATGTAAACAGTTCCTTCGCCTTCTTCGTCTTATATACAATGGACATCTCCGCTACAGTGTCTTCAGTCTCACTGTCTGGCTGGTAGGTGCACCAGGACTCCTCATTGTCTCTTCCACCAACTACATGCTTCCTAAAATACTCATCGAAATCTGTGAAGCTCATTGCTGTGTGAACGATATCTGGGGCAGCGACAATCTCATCCTGCTTCGCTCGTCCACCTACAGAAGCCTCAACCGTCTTCTCATGTGTCTTGAAGGAGGGTCTTTGTGAAAGGGGCTTGTTCTCCGCGGCTTCTCGTTCCCTCTTCTTCGAGTCCTGTCGACGTAGTTGAAGTCGTCGAATTTCTGCGTCCACCTCTGCGATTTTCGCTTCATCCTTTTCCAAAGTAGCCTTGCGCAGGGCCTGTCGAAGTCGTCTTTCCTCTCTTTCCTCCTCCAGCGTCTGTTGCTTTATCTTATCTAACTGGATCTGCTTCTCTCTCTCCACACGTCGTCGCTCTGTCTCGGTCAAGGTTGTTGCTGTTTTTGGCATGGAAGAAGACGTCGCCTCCTTGTTGCTGTACTGAACACCATAGACGGATTCTCTCCAGCTGCTTCGAACTGGAGTGATGGAAGCCTCACTATTTCCATCTCGGGAATTCACTCGTTGGAGGTACCTTCCTCCAATACTGATCCGGGGTCTTTCTTCCGGTGGAGCGATGTTGATATCATCCGCCTTTCTGCTGCCAACTGTAGTCCCGTTCTCAAAACGCGATTTTAGCTCAGTGGTACGAGTGGGAGTAGTATTGTAGTTGTTGCCGTACGTAGATGAATCGACACCACGATTGGCATTCTGAAGGTATCGGTCTGCCAGCCCACCCGCTCTGGAGGCAGTAGCTGAGCGAGTGTAGCCCGCTAGAGGTCCACTTCCATGACGAAGAGAGCTGTAATTGCGAGAAATAGACATCGATGAAGGGTTGGAGAAAGTGCAATCCAAAATTCGAGTTAGCGATGACTCAGCACTGCTGTGGGAGTCTTGTGGATATTGGCAAGTGCCTTTCGAAGGTGTAGAATAAACGGAGGACGAAAAGTAGCTCGCTGAATTTCGACCGCCTCCTCCATGCTAATTCCGACAGGAGGAAGAGAAGAGGGACGGAAAGAGAGAGGGATAGCATGAAATCATAATTGTGTTTTAGATTCCCTCACTTTCTCGGTTTCTGTGTATGCGCGGAGGTTAGGCAATTGAACGGCCATGTCAGGTGACTGGTCCCGGGGTGAAAGGGGCTGACCAATCAGCACGGAAACGCGTGCAAGGCGGAGGCTGTGATTGGCCGCTGCCGATGGGGCGCCGCATTGGTTGGCACCATCTTTTCACCCAACGGAACGGGCGAGGAACCCTTTATCCTACCACAGATGCAACGATTTGTATGCCTCGATACGAGGTAAACGAGTAAGAGATTTATGGACAATAGAAGACATTTGCGTACACCTAGACTGGGTGGTGAGATCCAGCAAAAGTTCTACATTTAATTTGCGGAATTTGGGGAAGTAATTTTACTATTCTTCAACTTGTCATCCAAACGATGAAACTATTCTAACAAATATATTATGGTGTGCTTTTGCTCTTGCCAAGGATATAGCCTCTAAAAGTCGATACAAAAGACCAGTAATCAAAGGCAAATAAGAGCTGAGAAGCAGTTGAGGAGTTTGCGCACTAATATTACTTCTTATTTCTTAAAAAATAGTTTCCAAACTGTTCTTTAACTTTAGTGGTGGTGACTTTTTTTCAGAGTTGAGCTATTCAGACTTACGATTGGCTACACATTCTATTTACGGAGCCTTGGAACATGGTGCATTGAGATTCGAACAATTCAACAATACTGTGCATAAATTGACTGTCATCAGGGGCCTAACTTCGCTCCTTATGTTTGTGGCTGAATCCAGATATGTGTCAGGAATACCAGTCTTAAATCTCTGGATCCATGGTTCAAAGGAAATGGATTGAGTCCTTCGGTGCTCACGCCTTTTACTTGGCAAATCTTAAATAACAGCCTTTCTCCTCCTTTTTTGTAAGTCAGGAATGAGATTCCTGACAACTATCATCCACGGACGAATACTCTGACGATCACCTGCAGGGAGGACCGACTTTGAAGGAGGATGATAGTCACATAAATAGCTTAAAAAACACTCCTTCTTCTTCTTCTTCTTCTTCTTCTTCTTCTTCTTCTTCTTCTTCTTCTTCTTCTTCTTCTTCTTCTTCTTCTTCTTCTTCTTCTTCTTCTTCTTCTTCTTCTTCTTCTTCTTCTTCTTCTTCTTCTTCTTCTTCTTCTTCTTCTTCTTTCTTCTTCTTCTTCTTCTTCTTCTCTTCTTTTCTTCTTCTTCTTCTTCTTCTTCTCTTCTTCTTCTTCTTCTTCCTTCTTCTTCTTCTCTTCTTTCTTTCTTCTTCTTCTTCTTCTTTCTTCTTCTTCTTCTTCTTCTTCTCTTTTCTTCTTTTCTTCTTTTTCTTCTTTCTTCTTCTTCTTCTTCTTCTTCTTCTTCTTCTTCTTCTTCTTCTTCTTTTTCTTTCTTCTTCTGCTTCTTCTCTTTCATCTCCTTCTTCTTCTCCTTCTTCTTCTTCTTCTTCTTCTTCTTCTTCTTCTTCTTCTTCTTCTTCTTCTTCTTCTTCTCTCTTCTCTTCTTCTTCTTTTCTTCTTCTTTCTCTTCTTCTTCTTCTTCTTCTTCTTTCTTCTTTCTTCTTCTTCTTCTTCTTCTTCTTCTTTCTTCTTCTCTTCTTCTTCTTCTTCTTCTTCTTCTTCTTCTCTTCTTCTTCTTCTCTTCTTCTTCTTCTCTTCTTCTTCTTCTTCTTCTTCTTTTCTTCTCTTCTTCTTCTTCTTCTTCTTCTTCTCTTCTTCTTCTTCTTTCTTCTCTTTCTTCTTCTTCTTCTTCTTTTCTTCTTCTTCTTCTTCTTCTTCTCTTCTTCTTCTTTCTTCTTCTTCTTTTCTTCTTTCTTCTTTCTTCTTCCCTCCTTTCAGTTCTGTAACTTATCTTGTTTATAGTTAATGAAACTCCACTCGGTTAGGCGGGCACCTAGACCTGAAATAACAGTTTTCTTACTCCAAACTTTAAAGAAAGCCGACTTGACAGAAGGAGGTGGTCATATGGCACGATTGCAAAGTTTAAAGGCAATATGAAAGTGGAGCGCTTGTGGTAAAGATCCTCTCAGGTCAAAAGCCTTTCTATTTGCAAAAACGTTCCTTACCTAATGAAAGACAGTCCAAATTAAGGACGCTTAAAGGTCAACTGACCTAAAGAAATTAGTCTGATAGGATGAGTGCAAAATGCTATACAAAGTTGGCACGAAAGTGCGGTCGGTCCTTGATACAGCCCGGAAAATGACCTATAAGGCACATTGAGGTCCCTACTACTCTACCATCCTACTAATATTGGGCTATTTTCAACCCGCACACATCTAGCGTCGGCTGATCTGACCAATCTGATGCACTGACAGTTGGTCACCTCTGCGGACCGAGTTCAATGCGAGATGTTATCGTCAGCATTGCAGTGAGTGTGGTGTGAGGTGACGGAACGTGTCAGCCAGAAATGACTTGAAACCCGCATTTTGGTAGCGAATCATCCAAAGAGGCTGACACTTAGGAGCATCGTTCATTCTTGACCACTGAGAAGCGCGTATGGATGGTTCAAACTTTTCCGTGGGAAGTTATGCACCTTAAGGTGGTAAGAATGCACAAAAAAGGAAGGACAGCAAATACCACCCGATATTGCTTCGTCGTCCATAATTTCCTGACGCCAGTTTCCCAAGTGATGGATGTTACCCCTTCCTGACATCAACATTAGCAATTCACATGATCACCTGAGAGAGCAGATTGATAATTGGGGAACGCAAGTGAGACTGAAGCGTGGGTGTCTGGCGTTGGGTCGTTCGTATTCACTGGTAAAACCTTGAAAAAAGTGAGTTTTTCAACAAGCTGTCGTCCTAATTGAAAAAGTTACTACTCAGGGAAGTCCTAAGCAGTAATTTTACACCACCGTGACCGCCCAAACTAACTTCTTTTTAATCACAAATAGGGGATAGCTCGGGATATGAGGGCAGAATAGTCCGAAACTGACTTGAGCAACTGTTTGAGGCTGCTAAAAATTTTAAATTATTTTCCTTCTGTCAAAAATTGCATTCATTACCGCAAAGTACCGCTCAAAACAGCTTCCTGCTCTACGCAAAAATTTTTCCACGGAAATGGTAAGAAACAGAGCTCCAAAATGTAACGTTTTTTGGCAAAAGGGAAAGGAAGGCCTCCTTGCCTTTCTTAACGAAACCATACACAAAAGGCGGATGATAATAGTAGCCTGTCAGTTTCAATCTCTGCATTGCTATAAAAAGCCCAAGCATCTACCTAATTTTTCATCGCCTCTTCCTCTTCATTTTCTCTACAGAAACTAGCAGCAACAGGACCAATTGTTTCTGTCAAATTCTATTTATGTCTCGTATCATTGGCTTTATTAGCCAAACATAAAGAGTAATAATGGAAGAGGATCTTATGACTCGCACATTGGCTGCTAAAACTCAGGCATGTGGACCAACTTAAGAGTTGATTTCCGCAAAAATGATTTGGTCGCCAAACACGGGGATTCTCTGACCAAGGCAAGCTAGATCGCTGCTGGTCACTTTTCGCTTCTAAGCCTGTTGGGCATAAATCACAAGAAGTAGGCATACAATGTGATCTTCTTCAACTGCCCCTCCCGTCTAGTGTAAGATTTGGCAAAACGCTTCTGTATTCACTCTGAAATGAGGTGCTCTTTCTCAGAGTTGTCTATAAGTGGATGCAAAAGCCGAGAAATGGCTGCAGTGATGCTGTGGCGATTGCAGAGCCCTCCTGCAGTCCACACATGGTCGCAAAGATTAGCAAAAAGATGCCTAGTTGACTACTAGATCCAGTTGTGCTGCAATTCAAGGTTGTCTTGACTTCTTCAATAGGGGGATTTGGTTTCGATAGCTTTTCGGAGCAGGTGAAAATGATAAAGGATGGTTGGAATTTGCTTAAAAACGTAAAAAGCTAGGCAACGGGTGGGATTAAAAACCGATTTCTCCTGACCGAAGAATTTGTTGAATAATTTTTATACAATAAAGCAATACAAATGAAGCCAGCCTACATGGGTGCCGCTTAGGTACGATGAGCAAGACATATTCGAGGAGACAGCAAAACATTGAGGCTGGCCATGGGAGTGGAAGGCGAGGTCTTGCATCTAAGCCGCCGTCGCCGCCTGACTACTGTCTGGGCCTCGTGTCCTCAGGTGCTTTGACTTCCTCCCTCTGGCTGATGGTTCGTTACCAATGTATTTCGGTCAGGAGGCACTGCGCACTCGTGGGGAGAAGGATGGGTGGATGAGGAGCAATTAAAAGACCATGCACACACCATTCGGATTGCAAGGTGGGACGGCACATGTTGAACTGCGTGTGTATCCAGGGTACGATGTGAGTTGACACTTGCCAAATCATTCAATTCATGCAGTGTGCCATTAGAATAAAAGTTTGGCAAAACTGATGGAAACTTTTGCTTCCATCAAATGCGCCATTGGTGCTAGTGCCTATCAACATCACTGCCCTCCTTGAAAGTGGGCGTGTTAGGGGTGGAAACCCAATCATTTAAAAGTATATTTTGTCCTTTAAGGGAGCTAAAGAATTTATTTATTTGTTTCCTTCTACCATCTACCGACTATGAATTGTGATGAAGTTTGAGAGCCCTTCACCACAAAAAACAGATCGACAAGCACCCCTCTGTGATAGCTGATATATTTGATGCAAATTTTCCACAGTAGTAATGATTTTCACTAATTTGCTTCATTCACACAGTTCCTTTTCGTCTAACAAGTAAAAAAAGAGAGGGAGAGAGTTTAAAAAGGATAGTCAAGCAGTTTCATTGGATTTCTCTTTTTTTGTAAAATTTGAGAGCAGGAAGTGGAGAGTGGTAAATATTACACCGCATAGGAATGTGTTTTGCTCTTCAAGGAAGTTGAGAACAGTACTAATTTGTTTTCTGCTACCCGACGATTGATGATATGTCGTGCCAAATTTTGAAAGTAAGTCATCACGAAAACCGATCATTAGGCAAGCAGCTAGGAAATGGACCTTCATTGATGTCCTTTTTGCCGGGAGTTTTGACCTGCGTCTGCCTATGTCTTTTGCTCAGCTTTGTGTCACCTGAAACGCGAGGAGATGAAGCACAGGAAATATTTTCAAGGACATTCGTTGACCCTAATTTGGTGGGACCTTCGTTTCGCCTGAAGGTCATCGTTTTCGTTGGATATTTCGTTGTTAAGGCTAACATCTTCGCCTGGAAGAAAGTTAACACAACCCCTACCATTAAGTAGTGATTGGGATTCAACGAATTAGTTGTTTCTAAATATGCATGAAATACTTGAGGACATACGCTCAGTTAATGGGTACATCAACTAACCTTACCACCAAGTGATGAGAAATAACTTTTTACCTAAGTATCATTCGCTGCCTGTTCTTGCTTATCCACGCTGTTGCTCCGTTTGGTGCATTGCGAGGTAGGAGATCAGGTAACTTCAAGCAGTTCCTATCACACTTTGGAAAAATCACTCGCCGCTGACTTGTAAGGACTTGTAAGTCGCATCCAACTGTTTGCTTTCCTCCAGTATGCGCCAATAGATATATGAAACACCGGTTCATACGACAGCTTGTCAACATTCTTTGCTAAGCTCTTTTTCTGCTCTTCTCAACCCGCACACATCTAGCGTCGGCTGATTTGACCAATCTGATGCACGGACAGTTGGTCACCTCTACGGGCCGAGTTCAATGCGCGATGTTAACGTCAGTATCGCAGTGAATATGGTGTGAGGTGTCGAGATGACTTGAAACCCGCATTTTGGTAGCGAATTATTCAAAGAGGCTGACACTTAGGAGCATCGTTCATTCCGTGGAAGCTTTGTACATTAAAGCTGGAGGAGTGAAGGGAGGTAGATTCTCCCCAGCATTGCTTCACTATCATGATGCCCCGTGAATGTGCCTCTCTCAATAATAACTTTCACCTTATATTGGCCTTGGCATTAGCCATTCCCACGATCACATGACCATGTAGAGAAATGTTCCATGTTGTGGATCACAATTCATCAGTCGGCGTTGGATTTCCTCATTTTATTGCTAGCACACTGAATTTCCCCTTCTGGGTGCAGTCAATTCGTAATTATCAAAGTTCGACTATTTGTGCGGGGTTATCAATTCTATCGACAGTCATTTCCTAATTTGTATTAAAGACGGTCAAAACAGTCCTTACGAAATGCAGCCATCCTTACTACCTGGATATTCACTTTCGAGTGTTTTGGAGGTACAGAAACCAGACTTTCCAATTCGTTTTCAAATTAAAGGTAGACATCATGATACACCGCTAGACCCCTGAGGTGTAGATACCAATAGACGAATAATTAGTACTATTTCCAGTACCAAGGGGTTAAAATTTTGCCTCCTTTATGCAATACACATTGCGACATACGATAATATTCCTTTTAATTTAAAATAAACTGCATTTATTGCGTATTCAACCCTGCACTTTACCTAGAGCGCCCTTCAACACATTGTCAATGCAACCTTTCCCACAAATTCCCCAAATGTTACAGAAAGTTCGAGACGCTTGCAGATTTCTATTTCTCACTGTATATAATGAAAGGGGAAGAAAAAAAGCAAAAATTGAGACAGCTGTCCGGACTCAGTGAGTGTACTCACTATGGTGAAGGTCAATCGGTTGAGAGTCCCAAAGGCGCTATTTTGTTCGGCAATCGAATGTGGCGAGCGAATATCGCAGTTCCAATGTAGCTGTCAGAGCGATCCAAGTTGGCCACATTGATTGAGGGTGCATGTAGGAGTAAGTGGCTCTTTCAGTTAGACACCTATCTACAAGCTGTACACAAATTTGACATTAAGAAATTCTTTAATAGGTGTCACGAAAGATTTCATGGAATTCACCTTGTAAGTCAAGTTTGCCCTCCCAGTTTGTGGTCGCTAACATCGCAATGACAGTAAAAGTGCAGAACTATCAAGTTGAACGGTATAAGAGATTCTTTTCGTCTGACTGCGTAGGTGCTTAAAAGCTGCTCACCTGACATTCCCAAAAAGTTCTCTTAAAATTTTTACAATCATGTTTCAGTTTTTAACCACGATCCAATTTCCCCACTCGCCAAATTCACGTCCGGACTTCACTGATACACTTCACTGTAAGTGCACAAACGGCCCAAGCATGGCTAAGCACATCTAAAGGATTTGCAACTACATCGAAAGGATGAAGGTGTGTCCATAAAATTACGATGCCAATTTGCAAAATCATCCCCGTATTGTCGACCAATGCAGAGTAATGACCCACCCAAATCCCTAAGAAGCCAACATTATCCATTATCACGATCTTTTGTGGACTTTGTTAGTCGCAATACAGCCCCGCGCGTGTGTGAAAGGAAAGGAAGAGGATGCATCCTTCGCTTTGATGTCGATCTCGTTGGTGGCAACGTCTGGATTCTACAAAGGCAATGGATTACTGTGTGTTAAGTGCAGGGTTATGCACTGCAGGTCTCTGCAGTGCGATGTCTTCATTATCCAGCACAGCACAGCACACACACGCACACAATCACGTACCAGCCTGGTGTGAACATCGTGCATTTGCTGGCACAAATTAGTTTTCTGGTAGACGAGTTCAAAATATGCATAAGGCCTTCAATAGGATAGGAAGACAAGATAAGAAGCTATAAGCTGCCAACTGGTCATTCTCACTGAGGGTCTCTTCAGGTAAAGTAGGGCAGTTGAGATCAGTGGAATGCAAGATACCGCAACTGAGACTTCAAGTTGGTGCCGCTATCAACGCCTCTTGCCTTCACTATCTCAAAGTGTATCTTCCTATCGGTGTTTCACTTGACTGATGTCTTAACATCAGTAGGGTCAGCTCATGGTTGACGGTACTTCACAACTCATCCATCATCAAGCATCTCCTTCCGATACCGATGCCTACCTCAAAGTAAGTAGTACTCACCGTGGCAGAGGGATACCAGTCTGTGTGCTACACTCACGGCCAATGTCTACATCATGGCAAATGATCCACGTCGAAGCGACTCATGGGGAAATCATCCATCACGGCCACCTCCTATTTTAACGTCAATACCGGTGCAGTGCAGCTCCCAACATCACTTGCGTGGCTGCCAATCACAACACGATCCAGTCCTCTTACAACTTGAAATACAACTGCCCTCCTCGCACTTCCTTGTGCCCATCCATGTGAATTCTGCACGTCGAGGTTATACGTCGCCATTATTTCATGCACAAGTCCCACTTACCCTTTCGCAGCAGTCAACGTCAACACGATGTCCAAACCGCACTACATGTACAATCTCATTCCTATGCCGCCACGCCAATGGACTTGGCGTGAGTGGTTCTCCCGAGGGGAGGACTGGCAACACTCGAAAATGTGCTTACGAGACGGTCAATCAACCAATTA
Source organism: Taenia hydatigena (assembly GCA_036345935.2). Classification (NCBI taxonomy): domain Eukaryota; kingdom Metazoa; phylum Platyhelminthes; class Cestoda; order Cyclophyllidea; family Taeniidae; genus Taenia; species Taenia hydatigena. The sequence goes on from JADWOT020000009.1 coordinate 2,042,709, forward strand.
TCTCATTTCTTATTTACATGCTTTCACTGGGGGAGGTGGGCAAATGAATTGGGGACGAGGGACTGAACGAAGGGGAAAACCAATTAGTCTCTTAAGCTGTTTTCAAAGGAAGGAATTTCAAGGGGTGGTTAGTACCACTAACGTGTCGAGCAAGTGAAGAAGTGAAGGAGTTTAGTGAACTACTTGAACTCAGTGCATTGATTCGAGGAATTCATCTTTGACGAAAGAGTTGAGCAGAAGGCCAGAACTACGCATAGAACCCTTAACGTCGATCAGAACGAATTAACACCCATTTTGTAAATGCTAAAGCAAAGTGCGAATCTTTTCATAAAGGAACACTGGCAACTTGTACTCTTTTTGTCGACTGGCTTACAAATGCTACATACGACAGATTTTCATGCTATCAAACGTGTTTTATTCATTGAATACTTCATATTGTGAACTAAGGAAAGTGGGAAAATTCGCTCCTAAAAGCGTTCAAATTGTCTCCATATTAAATTTAATTAGTAAATTGTTGGGCCACCTTTGCACTCGAATGTATGTGATTCTGAAGAATGAATTGGCAGGTGTGAGTTAACTAGGTGAAGATGACAGAACAATCTTGTTGTAAGGTTCGTCATCTCATTGAAATGTTTAGAGATGAAGAGTAGCAATCATGCGTCTCGGCTATCGCTGAAGGCCTTCCATGGCCTGGTGGGGGGCTGGGGCAGGGGTGGCGAGGAGCAGAAGTTCGGACGCGTGTACGCAATATCTGACAGGCATGAAGGTAAAAACAGTGTCTCGCCAAGTCGATCTTAGATTCCCGCATTGCTACGTCTAGCACTCATCTCGTCTCCTTCACCTGATAGATGATACCTTCAGTTAAACAGCCTGTCAAGCCCACCGCAAGGAAAGCATTTATCATCAATACCTTGTCCATGCTTATAAGAACACCATTAAAATGGTTTTGTAAAATATAATGCGGATTTTCTAAAAAAACCGAGGCACTCCGTTAAAAGAATGCCTTTGTAGATTTTAATACTCAAAATGCCTTTTGTAGGCTTTATAGTCAGATGCAAACAGGTCGATTACGTTTTGTTTATTTTTGCATTGCAAGACCTCGATTCAAAGGCATCCATTTTTCGTGACCAACGCCTTTTTCCGTTTGACCAATAGACCAAGAAATTTGATTGGCCAATCGAACAGGAAAAAAGGGCATTCATCTTATCAACAAACTCTACCTCATTTCGCTAATAAGAACCGGTAGACTGTTTTAAAGACGAAAAGAGTTCTTTTGTAAAGTTTTGAGTGGGCCTTATGCGTCTACGAATTTAAAGCAACTGAATCCTGATTTGTTTTACTCAACTCAATTAAAAATAAGTATGATGGATTTTAAGGAGGTGAAATGTTTTAGAAAGCTCCGTTCGGGGAGATTGTGAGCACTTCTTAATATGTCTGCTGTGACTGTAAGTTTAGCCTTTCAGGTCTGTCCTGAAGTTAAAAGACGACATCATCACGGGACAGAAAACGTGTTGTGAATGTGTAGAAAGGCAGTGTGGCCATGCCGACCAGCAAAATTGCAATCTACGAGGACTTATTTGACCCCGTAACCAAAGGTGAGAGTAAAACAATCAGCCAAGGTATTACATAGTCCCTCCCCTATCTTGAGCGTCGTTGTCGATACTTCTGTTTGTCAATCTCCTGCGTCAGCCATTGCAAGGTAGTCACTGATGCAGGAAGAACTTCAAAATAACATCCGCGTTAGTCACCACATTTGAGTACAACCAAGAAGGTAGTTGACTACAATGCCACTTATCTCTTTTGCTATTTCTACTGGACCTAAAGTTTCGTATAAATTTGGGGACTCTGTCCACGCTACTCGATTCCAGACCTAAAGAGCAATCATTTAACAAAGGGCGGAGTTTAAAGTAGTTATATGGAAGTACGGTTTCGCGTTCCTTTCCTCTTGTCAATTTCTTTTCCCTTAGCCTTGTATCTTCCTTGGTTCTCTTTCGTTAGTAGGGGGGTGGATGAATCATTAAGTGTTCACTTAACTGAGTTTTACATACAAGTATCGCAGCCAGTTCTGTCATGACCAGTATTGCTTCCGCTGTTAATACCATTCCTGCATATTGTGGGAATGAGGTAGTTGCCGAAGACAGACGACAAATTCAGATCATTTGCAGCATGTACCCTTCCTCCGCTACGACTCCGCATTCTGTTGCCGCAAATGCGGTGCCTTGAGTCCCTCTGAAGTAGAAAGAAAGCATAATACTAGAGCAGAAAATGCATTGCCGAAGTACGGTAGGGCCGAGAGTCTATTGGCATGGACTGGATGCCATGCGACCAGGCAGAAGTGCAGTAACAGACTCAACGTGCCCACGTAAACTAAATGAAGATTTAAACAAAGTGGTGCACTCAGGAGAACGTGGAGCGCTTTTTATCATCAGTAGAGGATTGCGCATCACAAACGTATGAAGCATAAACTTTAAGTTGAGCATTTTCCGTTTGTTGGTTTATCGTCCCCCCAGGAAGGAGTCCAGTGGCAGAGGTACCAAGTGGTTAGAAAAGTGGAAAAAGTCTTTTATTAAAAAAGGATTTTTTAAAGTGGACTCTTTTGCAAAAAAATAAGCGGTGGCCTTGGGTTTGATGCTCAATTGGCTGATGAACCGACGATTTCAGCATTATCGTTTTCGAACACCACAGCGGATGTTGGATTCGCCTTCATCTTGAGGAATCGGTATATTTCACCATTAAAGAGGTAGGCAACACCGAAGATTCTCAATCCACTTGTAGCATAGTCAAAATTACTTGATTGTCTTCATCAAATCCTATGAAAATTAACTATCAAAATACTCGCTTATCTAAAAGACATTTTCAGTTGTATGTCTCAATGATTTGGTCAAACTAACAAAATCCTAAGTAATGTACACATTTACTCCACATTGAAAGTAAAAGAAATGAAAGTAATTTAGATCCGAACTAAACCACTTATGAGGAACCATTTGGGGTTCTTTTCTCACACACCACGGTGATACCATTTTTGACGTCTACATAGTGAATTCCGCCCTCCATAGCAGCAACTAAAATTCTCCCTAACACGGACAGGGATGGAAAAAAGAGTTGTTTACTTTGAGAAGCTTTGCATTTAAATAGTACATTTCGTGTGGATTTCTCCAAGCAGATTGATCAAGGTGGTACGGTTTTGTGGCGAAATTTAAACGAGAGCAGGTGACGTCCTCTTCTTCTGTGTTGCAAGTTGCGATTCTTTGCCAATGCACACACATTTACTAAACCTACCTAAAAATTTGCTCCCTAGTACGCAATAGATCCAGATTTAATGCCTTGCATTCTCCATGTGGTCATGTGATTGGCGAATGCGGATACCATTGCCAGGAGGAGGTGGCATTCATCACTTAGAGGTCCCATCATTAGTAAAATGCGACATAATGAGGCAGTATTACTCGGTGCATGAGTTATTTTTGTGATATTATGAGGCAGTAGATCTTGAGTTGCGCTGATTGTTAAATACCGACCGCTCTGATTTTTTTCTGGGAAAAGTGCAGTTGTATTTTCTCCTGCACAGTCGAGCCGTCTCGAGATCTATCGAGTGCATAGACGCTGTAGTAAGTGACACTTACCGAACGACTGTGGCATCAGTTCATAATGCACACGCTACATATTCTTTTGGGGCCACAGTGTTGTGTGGATTATGTGAGATCGCGTTAGAATAGGAGAGCTGTTTTTTGTCAAAGACAGTCGTACAGCAAACGATCCATCCTTAAATGCAAAACGGCAGCCCCTTAAGATACTTTTTTATCTCAGGGACTTAAAGCCATTTTTTTGGCTTCTTCCACGACCTTCCTTGCTAATGTGGACTTAACATACCTATTTCATCCCGCAAGGCAGACAATAAGGCAAGCTTAAGACATGTTCATCTCGACTAATTTTAGCCACCGGCAGCAGATCATTCTCAACTGTTTTCCGAAACAAACATCCGCCTCTGGCTGGCTTCGCACTTCCTCCAAATCCTATATAACAGGGGTTTCCGCAGCCCTGGATCCGGTCAGCAGGGTAGGTAACTTCGAGTCACATCCATTGGGTTCAACCTACGCTTTATGGCATAAAGGCTGAGGCTACAGGAAAGAGTATCTTACCGATAGTCAGGGGCATATCCTACCCGTAAGCTTTTTACCAGGCCATACCGAAAGTTGCATCAACTGTTTCGGTCCTTTGATACTACTGATTTTTAGATTCCTCACCTACCCTCGGATAAGCATTTGATTAACGTCCTTACACCCGAGGAACTCATGATGCGTAGATGTTCTTATGCTTTTCTCAAACAAAAAGCGATTGCATAAATCAAAGCACACCTACTTACACCATCAGGGGTACAGGCTTTCTGTCTCAATGCCGAACTTTGAAACGACTGACAGTCGAAAGGGCCGGAGAAATAAGAGGAAATGTTTACAACCTCAAAAAGTTGCTTTTAAATCTCGCTTTCCTGTTCAACTCTTCTGGTTGGTGAACAAACTTGAAGTGAGCTAGTAAACATTACAAGATCAACAAGAGTCAGGCCGATTTACTCATACCTCTCTGATTGCTCTGGTTTGGAGCCTAATTAGTTCGATGATAATGCACGCCTAAAGTACCGAGAAATTCAGAGGATACGTTCGACAGTGCCCCGACAGGGTGCAATGATTTAATCACTTTTCTCGGTCCTTCGAGATCCAAATCCTCATCAGGTACTCGAGCCGTTCTTCTAGTCTTTCATACAGTCCATTCTTTCAGAACTAAATTTCTGCTTCACTTGCTCGACACGTTAGTGGTACTAACCACCCCTTGAAATTCCTTCCTTTGAAAACAGCTTAAGAGACTAATTGGTTTTCCCCTTCGTTCAGTCCCTCGTCCCCAATTCATTTGCCCACCTCCCCCAGTGAAAGCATGTAAATAAGAAATGAGATAATTGGTTGATTGACCGTCTCGTAAGCACATTTTCGAGTGTTGCCAGTCCTCCCCTCGGGAGAACCACTCACGCCAAGTCCATTGGCGTGGCGGCATAGGAATGAGATTGTACATGTAGTGCGGTTTGGACATCGTGTTGACGTTGACTGCTGCGAAAGGGTAAGTGGGACTTGTGCATGAAATAATGGCGACGTATAACCTCGACGTGCAGAATTCACATGGATGGGCACAAGGAAGTGCGAGGAGGGCAGTTGTATTTCAAGTTGTAAGAGGACTGGATCGTGTTGTGATTGGCAGCCACGCAAGTGATGTTGGGAGCTGCACTGCACCGGTATTGACGTTAAAATAGGAGGTGGCCGTGATGGATGATTTCCCCATGAGTCGCTTCGACGTGGATCATTTGCCATGATGTAGACATTGGCCGTGAGTGTAGCACACAGACTGGTATCCCTCTGCCACGGTGAGTACTACTTACTTTGAGGTAGGCATCGGTATCGGAAGGAGATGCTTGATGATGGATGAGTTGTGAAGTACCGTCAACCATGAGCTGACCCTACTGATGTTAAGACATCAGTCAAGTGAAACACCGATAGGAAGATACACTTTGAGATAGTGAAGGCAAGAGGCGTTGATAGTGAGGTACCCGGTGTTATCGTACAAATTTGGTGCCGTGTGTATTTAAATATGCCGCTGAAGATATTATTTCTATTTGCAAGCCTCCTTTTTAAATTTGATTTCCATTTTTATTGGCTTTCGTCCCTTTTCCTTGCTCATGGCGTTGCTTCCTGTTTACAGTGCGCAATTGTGAGAATATGGCGAAGGTGACCGAAGGAATTCTCATATCCGAAGGGATCTTACTTGTTCATTTATTTCTAGTAGGTTTGGTTAATATTAGTGAGCACCACAACCTTTTTAAAACAAACCACTACAGAAATAAAGCTATTTTGGAGGTATTTCTGCAGATCCAATCGATGATTTTCTGCAATGAGTGTATTCCGAACGTCAGCCACCTTATTGAGGGGACATTTGAACTAAGGGTCGATTTTTCAGGCTTTGGCACAAATCTTTGCCTTGAGGAAAAAAACCCAAAAAAAAATCCTTCTTATACAAATAAACCTGATCTTCCCTCTGTAATGGCCACATTCCATAACACGAGATAGGAATAATTGCAAAATGTGGATCTGGTTATGGTAGCCCTTCTCTTGTGAGGCTCTACGCGCTTAACAGTACACAGTGTGGGGATTTAACATCGTACACGTTTAAATATCTTTTAAAAACAGATTTAACTTCGCCATGGAACAGTCGGGAGACGAAGAACCCCCAATGGGTGGGTTTGAGACGGCCATTGTCGGTTACTCGCTAATTTGTCTGTCCACAGGAGCCCTATCTGAGCGTAAGCATTAGCTTGTCACCCGATTGATTAACGCAGAGCATGGAGCGGACTAGTATGGAGGTTTACAGAGGAAATTTGCAAGTTCTGCAGTGCTATAAATTTTGCACCCGGGCAAGAAATGAATCAGATAAAACTGGTTCTTACGTGTCGCTGTCGCGCCATTTGATGTTCTACAGCATTATTTATTCCAGTAGTCTAAAGACGAGTGTTTATTCATCAGCCTTTTTCCAAATGGGGTGTTTTTTGTGAGTGGCTTCTGCACAAACGGAAGCTCTGGTTTGACCTCATCTGACCTGCTATCATCTATAATGTGCGCCCAAAGGTAACATTCCCTTTGGGGAGGCAATGAGAGAGACAGAATGGCAAGATAAAATGGTGGCACTTATGCAGTCACCCACATGGCTTTTCTAGGTTGTGTGGTTTGATCACCGCCCTGGCGCCTTGGTGTCTATCTCATACCTTAAAGTTAGAGACTTTTTTCATCAAAAATAAACTCTTGTATACCTGCATTCGGCCTCAGACACAATTTGGGTCGCTGCAGTAGCTAGGTGATAATAAGACCCAGCATAGCTTTGATATTTCTGTTGATAAATAAAGTGAACACTGTTATCCAAGAAAGGACAAAATACTAAAAGACATACATTTGTCTACCTTGCTAGTCTTGTCAAACGAATTGATGTTGTTTAATTAACTTATTCGTGCTGTTTATTACAAGTGATGTAGCCAAACAATTGCTTTTAGTAGATTAATGTACCAGAATCATATATGTTTCCATGCAGTTCTTGATAATGAACCCAAATAAGATCTTGTCATCCAGTCTTGACACCACAATTAAGTATTCAAACTTGGCGCAAACACATAATACTATTAACCATGAGGGTTCGCAATTTCATCCAGTGGTGGGGATTACCAACACTGTCAAATTGATAATGCCATGGTGCGCAGTCATCTGGTCACACAGCTTTAGTCGTGGTGCCTACGTCCGCTCGGACGCGCCCTCGCCCGCGTTCGCGCAGTTGTTCGCGGGCGATCGATGCGAGCGGCAAGCTGCGGCACGTGCCTGCGAGCGGGCGGACGAGCGAGTGCGCACGCGCGCGCGTACGTGCGAGCGTGCCCGTGCGAGGTTGATGAAACATGTCGCAGTTCTAGAAATTCTTCATGAACCTATGCGTCACTTCGGTCCCTATTCCTCCCCCTTCCCTCTCCTGTTTGCTACTTCCAAGAGAAGGTTCATTATAGAGTTCTTCACTTGGTGGAATAGACTGCGAATAAAACTTACAGGTTTGGTCAATGAACCCGTTTGTGTTTTTCAGTTGTTACAAACAAATTGTACTACTTTTTTCTTTTTAATGAGGAACGATCTAAATTCTTTACAAAAATGCACAAACCTTATCAGCCGATTTACGGCTCGATTTAAGGATAAATTAAATGCCTGTAGAAGGCCCCCTAAAGCACTCCTATGCTCGGTGGTTCGTTCATCACTGCGATGCACCGCTCCTTCTCATCGGCACACAAACTTGCTGAAAATCTCGTTTTGTGGGATTTCCAATCGGTAAGAGAATATGAGACTGTACCTGCCTCCTTTCATTCCTTCCAGCCCAAGGTGCAAGTCCTCCTACTGAAGCGTCTTCAACATTGACATGCACTTCTCAGGTTAAGAATTAACGATGATTCTGAATGTGTTGTACCGGAATGCAGATCTTTAACTACTTCTAATTGGCCTCTCTTGCCACCTGATACCATATACACTTCAATGTTGACAACAAGCTCTTGCATTTTTGGAGTCAAGTTAAACTCGGTCCGCGGAGGTGACTAACCGCCAACGCATTATATCTTCCAGGTTCAGCTGAGGCTAGATGTGTGTGGGTTCAAGAGAGCAGAAAAGAAGTCTATTAGCAAGGTAGTAGAGCGCACGACAAAAAGGTTCTGGTAGGCTGGGACATAAACCGATGCTTCATGTGTCCAGACGTGCGCAGCGGAATTGAACAAACAGTTGGATATGTCTTGCACGTTGGCAATAAGTTATGTTACCTCACTGCATCGAGCACTGCGCGAACGTCCTTGATCTCCTATTTCGGAATGAACTGCACAAATTGGCCAAGCATTGGAATATATGGTGGCAAACTAATTAGAATTGTCATCCTACTTTGCGGCAAGGAAGAAACAAGCAATTTTATGGGTGAAACATGACAATGATTCTGAGGCTAATGGTTATCTCCAAGACAAACACATGTAGGTGCCATCGAAAAGTGCTCATTTAACAGAAAAATTGAACAAAATAAAGGAAGAGTTCCATATGAGTTTGTTTATTTGTCCGTTAAAATGAACGAACTACAATTCGAACCGTGTCAAAATTATTTCAAAGTAGCAAAACCCATTCTTAATGTAGGTTTGAAATATTAAGTGGCAAGCAGATACCTCTTCTACATAAAGAATTTACTTCACAATTGAGAAAGGTGTTCGCAATTTTAATGTTACCAATTGAAATACGCATGTGGTGTGGAAGGGTAACAGATGACGCCGTAGGGTAAAGGCACTCTCTGAAAAACTTTTTGTTCTACTAATTTTTTGCTTATGACTTCCTTTGGTAATAAACAAGAAATAAACCCCAGTTGAAAACGAATGCATTGGTTGCGCCTCTCGATTTCGAAACCTTTTAAACTACTTTAAAGCATGGCAATTGGTAGAGATCAAAGGATCCATTGAATTTAAATACACAACATTCGTATGATTCCAATTTACTTAAAAGCTTAATTTTCTTAAGAAAAAAAGAGCAAGAGAGTAAGATTTACTCCCTTTTAAGTAAAAACTCACATTAATAAATAAAATCAATAAAGTTTATCACATGACGGGTATGCAACATGCTCCATTGATAAATCGATATTCACCCATCAGGTGATTAAAAGCACGGCTGCACCTGAAAATTCAGCCATGAAGTGGAGGACTCTCCTTTTATTCCTCCCAGAAATGTGCAGCAGAGGTGACAAAGCGTTACGGGCACCGTTTAAGGGGAAAAAAAGTCATTTAATTTGGTAAAGTTATATAAACCATTTACTTATTTTAAAGTGATTTTTTAATAAGGCCCAATTTTATTTTTCAGCGTCTTGAGTTTTCCGTAGAGACAATAGGATTGCTTCGCTGACGTCCAGCGGAATTGTAAAGTGGAGCCCTGAATACTCGCATAGCCAATTGCAGAGGTAAACAAGTAAGAAAAGTATTGCATACCATCCTCGGTTTTTAAGCGTCGACGCCGAGGGCCTCCATGGTTGACCATTTGCGTCGTCCGCCACACCGCAGTTGGTGCTATGCGAAAGGCACTCACGAAACGTTTGCGCCAGTCATTGAATCGCCGTACAACTTGGCAGGCTATAGACTGAAATGGCGCTGAACCCCCTTGAAACTTCTATTGAATTTGGAGCTTTCTTATGGTTGAGAAGTGGGTCAGGGGAATAGAAGATGTGCGGCCCCTCATAAACGTCTATCGTCGGTCGAAGGGACACTGGCCTAGAAGCAGTCTTAATAAATGACTGGATGTAAAAGTCTTGTAGGGATAAGATTTTGCATCTATTCTTCTTTGCCATTTCATTCTTACTTCAGTGCTACCCAGCCATATCCAGAGAGGTGGAGGAGGAATAGCGTGTTCATCTAATCAATATCCGCCTTCAAATATCGTTGACATCGCCGTAAAGAATGTCCCTGTGGAACACGAGTTCAGACGTCATTTTCAGCCCCTTTGTTGGAGGCCGTCACAGGTTCGCCCATCTAAATTCAGCTATCGAATCAGGGTATTTGCCCCATGGGGTCGGATCCCCTTTCCGTTGTTGCCATTGTAATGCCACAAATCTTACCCTACTTTGAAAGAATTTATGGAAATAGAGCAGGAAATGTGTTATCAACGTACAGAAGGGCTGGAGTGAGCTATCAGTATGGTCCGAAGTCGCACAGCCTAGCGCAGGTACAAGGGCAACCTACAACTCACTTGATTTCATTGTTTAAACACTCAAGGGTAGTTTGCAACATACAGCAATAAGTTGCTGAAATTTGTGAGAATCGGTATTGGTTTGGTATATACAGTATCAAGCAGAGATACACACGTCAGACTGCCATTGGTAGTACCACTTACCATTTTGGGTTCGCCAGTTGGTGTGGTGATGGCATCTGATGTGGCGCTAGCTAGCTTGCTATACAGCAAAAGGAACAAAATTTGCCTTTAAGGCTGGTTTTATAGCAATTAACATTAACAGCAGAATGTGCCACTCTGAAATGGCTTAACTAAACCGTTGGATTAGTAATGGGGAATCACCCAGGGCGGCTACATTAAGTTGAGGAAAAAGCCCCTTCGCATTGACCCTATTGCCGCATTATTCCCGCATTAATCTGCCGAGAACCCTTGTTGAGGTTTAACGCATCTTTTTAAACAATTTGTCTACGCTGACATTAAGTGAGAATGTCGCAACAAAAGCTTACCAACAAAGTGCCATTTTTAGTTTGGTCTTCAATTCACTTTACACATTACATAAAAACGTCCCTGACATCTTTGGTTGGCAGCTGGTCGATTGGCACAGCAGCACGAAATTGTGTTTTGTGGTAGTTGGTGTGCGCATGAATGAGTTGGTGGTGGACTGCAGACGCAACTCTTTGCTGAAGGTTGTCCACATGCTGAAGTCCGATCAGTTATCACTCGTATACACTCTTCTACACCATACATTCCACACCTGGATGTGTGCAAGAGGAACACCAGCTTTTTTAACAGAAGGAGCCACAATGGATGGATAGAAGTAGCCGGTCATCACGATGCAACTCACAAGGCATCAAGCAATTCCGCTGCAAACCAACTGATGCAAAATTTTAATGATCCACCTTGGGATGGGAGGGGTAGGGGGCAGACGAAAGGATGGCATGAAGGAAGGGAGGGAGGGGACAGAGGGATTGGGGACGATGCACTGCCATCTCGTCCTCAGGACTTCCCTAATACGATGGTGGCTGACACCAATTCACCAAAGTGCCATTCTCACCAAGCGCCTTTCTTGTTACGCGTGGACGATACATTTCACCTCTGCATTTTTTTGCCACTTCGCTCTACGTTTCGCAAAGCTTCCCACATCTGGCTCCATTGTGTCATCTGGTTTTTGATATGAATCCCTGTTGGACACAGTTCACCCCGTAGAGGACACGATATTCGGAAATTTTAATAGGATCCACAGCATATTAGCAGCGGTGGTATGTGGCAGACGCAAACTCTTCATTATCATTTTCCAGCCTGCTGCGGGAGATTACAATTTACGTAGACGAGAGCTCTTCATTACCCGTTTTGATAGCCTGTTGGATTGGTCATATTTATGGTCTCCCAGTCCATTCTCTACGTTAATAATGATTCTTCTTAATTTCTAGGATATTTTTTTACAAAGTCAGAGAAAGCCTGCGCAATTAACCACTCAACTATCGTTACCATTTGCTGAAGCCTTTATTTGAGCGTTGCTGCTATAGCTTCCCGGTATCGCTTCACTGCTCCGATTGTCAATAATCCTTCCGTGATTTACGACTGTAAGGAAAGTTATGCAATGAACGTCCATCAAGGGTTGAATGCGATTCTTTTCATCAGTGGAAGCGCATGCTGCTAATTTGGTTTTAATTCTTGATCGTTACATCTTCTGTTAGGCAAACTGTGTGGGAGAAGGAATCATTAAATGACCCATGCTAGAAAGTTTTCTAGATAGACTTTAACCATCACACTCTCTGAGGATATGATAAGTAATGATATTTTAAGCTCTCTACCAAGTCTATGCAGACCTTGGGATTGGGCTTACCAAGAGCTGGTAACGCTTGAATGATATAAATCGTCCAGTTAATTAAATTCAGCTTACAAACATTTTGACTAGTGTCGGCTGCAGCTCTCATCCCTATAAAGCTCCAAGTTCCTCCCCAAAGTCGGCGCGAAAAGCTTATGCTCCACAAAGATCCGAACCAAAGGGCATGAACGGGATGTCATGAAATTAAGATGGCAACCGATTACACAGAGACTAAACGAGCTCCCTGAAATAAGGTCTTTCTTAACCCCGGAGAAGGCATTAGATGAAACTTTGCTGCAACAATTTGATTAATTCGCAGTTTTAGTTGCTCGACCACTTAATGTTTCACCGTTGTGAACTTTCTCGGTGATAAGGCTCTTGAGCCACCACCGCAGCCTCTCAGCCGTTCTGAACATGCGGAATACATTTACTGTTTTGGTTATGATTTCTGTCATTTTAAGAAAAGATTTACGGCTCTACATCAATAGCAGTGGGAAGGGAAAACAGTCCTAAGGAATCTGGATTCTGAATGCCAAGTGTTATTATGAAGTAAGAAGGGTATGGGCTACGGATGATTGCACTTGCGACAAGAGCCAAAAGTGGCATCTATCCGAAGGCAACTCCTTAATTCCGCGTTCTAATGGGGTGTGACGAACAAGTGAATCAACTCAGCCGTAAACCATCTGGGAATGTTCGCTAAGCAGCTGTTTTCGGTGTCTGTCTACGAGTACTAGTTGGATGAAAAAATGATAGCCCCCTACACCCCTCGCAGCTGGATAGAGCCCGGAAGCATAAAGCTAAGCAGCATTGCAATGAAGTGAAGTGGTAGGTCGACAGACCCAAAGCCTCATCTTCACAAAACAACTCTAAAAGCTATCTTTTATTATACGACGACAAATTTATACCATTGTCCTCACGACTACCAATGGACAAACGTGATGGTCTGCGCAATTTCCCCTTCTCCAATACGGCTTCCAGGCAGGATGAAGCTCTGGTTGCAGTGGAATTGCCAAGAGAACTAAGCGATGTTTGGGTCAAACACATTATCGGTTACACGCCAACCGGATGACTGGCACAGATGGACAGTGGATGTATTTCTTACAGCACCAAATACTTTGAGGTGGTCGGCAGCAGAAAATTGACCAAGAAACTATGTAAAGATTTGGCCCTTTACCCCGCATTTTGGTTAAGCAAACATTCGAGTTCCGTCATCAGGAAAGACTGAAGGCGCTGCACTATTGTAGTTGCAAATAAAGGTTTTCAGTTTCAGCAGAGTAATTAAGACCCTAATGTATTTAAAAGTGAGAAGCCAAGCCACAGCTCGAAGGAATGCGATGAAGTGAGCAGCACTTGGATTAAGAAAAAAACACTTCAAACGCTTCACTCTACTAAAAATGCCACTTATGCTAATTTTCACCTTTTCATCTTATTTTAATTCTGTAAATGGAGATTGTGTTAACAACGTTTTCCTATTTCATGTCTATTTGGGCACAACGTCTGACAACAGTGACAACATAGAAGTGTTTGGGATAACATAATCATCATTCATAATAAAAAGGGGGAAAAACCTGTCGGAAAATGGAAAAATTGATAATGGTTTTGAAACTACACGTAGTATGAAGTACACTTTAAGGGATTTCTTGCCTTTTTCTAATAAAAAATGCTAAAAAAAAGAGGTTAAAAAATACAGTTCAAAGGGAAATTATGAGTCATCAGTACCGATTTGAGAACATTTATTGATTATTTCGTTTTCAGATGCTGTGGCATTAATTACTGACGGTGCGATCGACAATTCAGACCCAAGGCGTGATTGAATGCGAAAAAAATTCGGAAATTACAATTTCGCGCCATTTTTTTAGCCAATGAGGCCAGCTGGATGGTAAAGTTGTCAACAAGAGCCGATCCCGTGCACACAAGAAGTCGCTTTGTGGCCCACTCCTGCTTCCCTACAAGACTCTCGAGCCACTCGTTTGTGTGCTGAGTGATCTCCTTATATTTTTTTGGCATTAATCCACTCGGGTTGGACTGACTTGGCCTTTGGTTAGTTGAAGGGATCAGGAAAGCTGTTGTTGGGTGCATTTTGAAGAACAGAATCAGATCTTAAGGAATAACTCAGCTGTGTCATTGATTAAATTTTTCCAAAAAACCTTTAGTTGGGTGAGAATACAGCATTCCGCCTTTTGTCAGTGGTTTGTACGCCCTGCGTAATTCTAAGATCGGGAAAAGTATGGGACTAGAATCCCTTAGTCATGGAAGTGGGCGATTACCTGGTAACCAACACCATGTCGCTGCTTTGCTTCCGTAAGCAAAACAGTTTTTCAAAGTTCATTTTTTGTAAAGTGTTTGTCTCACCACGTGAGGATGATGCATATCACCTCTGGTTGCCTCAACGATTGTTTTGTGCTTGAGAACGCTCCCCACATTAGGTTCATTTACTTTACATCGATCAGATTCGATTGTCTAATGACAAGCTAGTGGACCTTACAACCTTTCATCCAATCATCTAGTGTCATTCACCCGGCCAATCAAGCCCCAAGAAGCTATGTGTAATGCTGACCAAACAGAAATCATTAATCTTGCGGTGACGACTGCGATTCGGCGCTTCTCCCATTTCTCGTGTCAAACAACAAAGAGGGTGCATTTCCTCGTCATAGACTGCAAAACGGCGCAAAAGTCGTTGGCATTTAGGTCATCCTTTTACCTTGCTTCGTCTTTCTCATTTACAGAAATAACTTCAAATGGTGAAATGGGTCAAATCTTGTTACAATTCGTCGTTCACTCACCTTGGTCTTCAATTGTGTACTTGTCGAGAAACAAATTCAAGTGCGGGTTTTCTTTCCCAAGCCTTACCATTCCAATATTCCTTGTCTTATCAATAGATCTAGAATCGGAATTGAGCAGTTTCCTTGCGCGGACGCTGCGGTCAAAAACTTAAGTAAGACCAAGTCAACACTCTGACGTCCTATTCGTGTAATTTCCCAACAGACTCTCCACTTGTGTGCAACCTCCCTTCAATCTTACGAATTGTTTGCATACATTTCGGCACGCGGGGCCTTCGTTTCCGTAGTTTCACTTCCGTTTCACGTAAATTCAGACCTCGTAAATCAGCCTACAGACTAATGGTTGTAAGAAAGTGACAACCATTTCATCGCCTGCCTTGTTATCCACGCCCTTGGAAATCAGCCCTCCTGATCAAAAGCTCATTCAATGTGCTACACACTCCTCCCTATTTAATGTAGCGTAAGAAGCAGAAAATCCTAACTCCTAGCCATGTGGACAGAACGACTGTCCTACAGGTGTGTTCATTTGTGTGAATACAGAGACCAAGTTCTCCACTACTCTGGTTCGCATCTTCTCGGACTGTGAAAAGATGCTGTCTTGGCCTCTTGTCGTCCTTGATGCTGGCAGGGCGCGTACATAAGGAGTAGGGTGTGTGAGTACCTGTGTCACAACCCCAATGTTTGAGACGTACAGAGTTCGCGTTCATGCTATTATTAGTGAGTGAGGAGCTCAAAGAGAGTGCTGTTCTGGAATATTGTCAAATCAGCTCGCACTGAGGTCTGAACGGTTGTCTGGAGCTATGCAGTGACTGAGTTTGAGAACCGATATAAATGATGGCAGGTTGAAGGTGTGAATGACCTCATCTGACATAGCCCCCGTGTCTACTCCCCAAAGGCATGTTATTCGGATCGTTCTTCTTCGGCATGATATACCTTGAAAATGTAGGCAAGTTGGTGCATCCAGGTGACTTTAGGTACTCATTTTCAGCGAGCGCGTTGAATGCCACCTCCCATTACGCCAAAGTGAAATGAGAGATTAGGATGGGTACTATGGTTTGTTAGGTGTTGTAGCAGAGAAAGTAGATCCGCTACTGAAACATTGACCAGGCACTTGATCACTTTATTTTGATCAAGTTGTATTGACAGTTCACTGTGCAAATTGGAAGACTGTGCTGGTGCGGTTCTAGTGGCACAGGTAAACCAAAAACATAGAACTGGGTCAATAGAGGAAGCGGGGTAAAATGCATCTCTCAGATGTCAAGACGGGCACTTGACAAGAATTGTCCCAATAAACTGTTCTATGTGCAGAATCAGTGCATCAGTGTGGTTTTGGCTGTCTGTATTGTGTTTGGAGGATTCGGAGGACGAGGCGAGATGCGTATTATCGCCCTAACATACAGCCCTTGATACCATGGAAGAAGACGGCAATTTTGATTGAATTCCTGTCTTTTACAAACGTCATAGGACCTCCAATACCCTCGCATTTTAGAGGTAGCGTAGACAAATTTGTCCATTAAGGGAATAGCAAAAAGGCGAAATGATCGAATTTTCAGAGCCCTCACTTTTCATCTACAATAACATTCATAAGGCCATTTCACTTCAAACCTCATTTTTTCACCGAATTGCCAAATGAATAGTGAAACAGTGTCAAGTTCAGATGAGTGTTACTGCGCATTAAAGATTTGAGACGGGAACTCAGAATCAACAGCTCTAAACTCCATCTCACTCATCCAGCAAAGTTCCTGTTTACCCTTTGACCTTAGTGATCCACTTTGCATTGTTTTATCGATAATTCCAAACCACTCTCCACGTTGACCCAAAAGTCGAATCAAAATTGCCCGATCTAGAGTCTCGACCTATGAATGAGATTCTGATTCATCGCAGCACAGACATTAAACATGCTTTTACTCTCAGTAGCGAATACACTGCCTCCCTTCCTTTATACTAGGACGTACCTTTCAAGTCTTTGATCCTCATGAAGTTCACAATGGCACTGGCCGAATGGGTTGACAACAACAAGCTCATCAGCGGATGACATCGGATAACTCATTTCACTGATATCACCTTGAGGTCGTGTCATTAGCATCTGGTTGTTCTGATTTATTCCGATAGATAATCATGGAGGGCCAAACACTATGGACTTCCACTCGCATGCTACCTATGCTTCCTTCGAATTCGAGCAAGCGTTTTGGTATTATAGAGGAAAGCGAAGGCACTGGTGTGTGCAAGTCGCAAAGCTCGGGACTTCACGTATTATTCAGTAATCAAGCTTCATCTTTTTCCCTACTTGAAAGACCGGATGAAATTGCCATTCCAGCATGAATGTCTGCTGACAAAACATGGAGCGGATCTCTCGAGCTCGGATAGGGACAAATATGATTCATAAAGTTACTGACTAAATTAATCGCCACCTGAAACAAGCCAGTAAAATTGTCACTCCATAGCGGCAAATTAAAGTTGATAGGTTTAGTGAAGTAGCGAAAGAATGGTCCACCAAACTTGCACAAGCATCGATGCTTCCCATTTCCAGACAGAACTGGTTTCTGCTAAATTGAGATTTATGCCCAGCATAATGCTAAGCTACATAAAAATTTTTTAAATTATCGCCCTGCTGTGCCATACACCTCTGCTGATCAGCATTTGAACTTATTCAAAGCACCTTCAGCTGGGGAAAGTTACAATGGGGCGACAAAACAAAACGCACCGTCCGACTTTGACACGGATCAAACGGCTGTTTTCGTTGACCATTCAAACCTGACGGATGTTATCGCACTTCGTCAAAGTTTGAGAGGAAGCAAAATGCAGTCTTGAAGATACAGCAGAAACAAACTCACTAAGAATGGTTCCGAAGAATCCTGAGAGGCTGTGCAATTTTTTCGAATAACTTAAGTTTGGACAACCATCTCAATCCATCAAAAGAGATTCAAAGCACTGATGTACCAAAGATGAAGTCAACGATTGGATAGAGCGCTTCTTAAATGCTTTATTTCCTGGAAAAAAGGCCAAGTGCAACTATCACGCCATTACGGTAAATAATAGTGACGGAAGATAGTATCGTGAGTCAGTACAGGACAGTAGCATACACATCTATACGGAATGGTAAGGTGGGAGTGGAGAACCATTAAAGGCACAAGGATACTCGCGATACTTTAATCGATACGCGGAGGTGGCATATTTCCACCAGTTGAACGGCTCGGCACCGTCGCGTTTGTGAGGGTCAGAAGATGATGGTTGCTAAGGCATAAAATGACAAGGAAACATAAAAAATATGAGGAAAATTTTGCGCTTTCAGTGAAATTTTTCGTTTTTCTTACCATAACCTCGAAAATTTCCGTGAGTATGAACCGCTAGACTCTCCGCTGAACATAAGAAATGAATAGATAAAGTGTGACAGAATAAATTTGGATGCAATTTATGCACCTTAGTGGCTCATTATGATCACATTAGCTGCGGCAATCTAGGACGCGCACTATTGGTCACCTCCCCACCAATCAGCGCATGAGGATCTCTCCTCCAATTGAATTCTGATGGTGGACTTAAGAACTTTAAAAGAACATTTCTAACTAAAAAGCCCTTTTAATGTCATTCCTTTCTGACACGTGAACCACCACAAAGTCCATGTAACTTGACCTTATTATTTTGGATTTCTGGGCGGTTACGAAATTTATCTAAATCCCGTAACGTTAAAGGCAAATTGCAATAACTAATCTCAGCTATTTTAAAGAGAGGACTAGGAAAATGATCTGATCCAAGGGACGCGGCAGTAGTGATTCATTTGAATATGCAAAAGACCATATTTTGATGAATTCTAAACGTTCAGCCGTGTTCCAATGTGATTACCGGTATTTTTAAGATCTGGCGCAGGAGAAAGAGATTTAGAAGGCTTTCCTTATCTTTCATTGGACTTATTCAGAAGCAACTCAGGTTTTTTTACAAAATTCATTCTTCTTTGCTAGGAAATTTTATCAGAGGCATAGAAACCCTTAAGCATACCGCCACCCAAAGGTCACTAATAAGGGGGAAACATGTTGCTAATTTGAGCGACCTAAAGGACCGGAAACGAGGCAGCAGAATTCAAGAGGTTATACGTCCAGTGTCTCAATAGCCTCCTACACCATTTCTTTGAGGAACCCCAACATACAGACTGTGATGTAGAGAGATTACGGATCGCTTTAGCCCTTTGAAGTGCACAGGTGTTAGACTTTTGATAGGCCATCAAACTTCCAAAAGCATGCGAAAATAGGACCTTCATGATTTTGCAGAACAACCACGATGTACACTGAAACTATTAGCCAGCGATAGGCTAGACGATAGTTGGTTTCGGCTTTTCAAACTGGTCGACAACAAAGTCTCAGCTGGGTGCAAAATTGTTTCATAAAGAACTGCCACTGTAGCTGAGTAATGCGGACCTTTTCAGCCTCCCATGATTCATCAGGTTATGTTCTGGATTCTCAGCTTTGCACTACGCTCACGGCACAACTGCTGCTAGATCTGTGTACCTTGGAACATATTGAGAGAAGGAATTCAGGCACCACGTCATCTCAGTTTTTGGGTTGAAGAACATCAGAATACCGTTCGCCTAGGCCATTGTTCATTAGAGGTCATAAAGACACAACGCAAATCAGTGCCGTTAGAAACATCACAAATTTTTTGCGGTTGGAGTTGGGAACAGCCTAACAGAATGTGAAGCGCCAATAAAAAATGAGCCCTCCAAACTGCATCAAGCTTATAGGTACCTTTAAGGCGTCATTGTTAGTCTTCATTTCTGATCCTTCAGTTCAAAAAAACCTAGCATCTGAGGATAAGCTACCCCGTGAGTGGTGGAAGAGGGTCAAATTCCCAAACAACACTAGAACGAGCAACGCTGGATCGACTGGCGGCAAATGTGTTTCATGTCTTCAATCAGCACACAACGATGAAGACCTCAGAAGAAAAACAAATACCACAGTCCATAAGAGTTACTGCTCAAAACAAAAAAACGACGCAATTATTGTGAAATTCAGAATTTTCTAATCCACTTATGCATTCAAAAGTCTGTTGTAAACGTTTCATCAGCTGATAAAAGCATGTTCTACATTTATAGCGCTGTACTAAGACTAAAAAAATTGAGGCGTTATGGGTGCACAGCACTTGCAGAGAATTTGTTAAAAGGAAGCCGACAGAAGGGCCATTAAAAACTAAAAAAATCGCTAAAAGGAAAGAGCAAAATTGGGGCACAATGCTCACAGCGATTGGTTGCCAGGCCAGGACTGTAGCGGAACTACCGGCGACGGGAGCATCCCACGGGTCGCGGGAGTGGGTCCAACAAAGGGCAGGGTGGAGAGGACCCTCTGACCGCCTACCATCCCACCACCTCGACCACCTGTGCGTAAAAAATGATACTATAAGGCATCTCTGAATCTACTTGTTTTACATTGGCAATTCTTTACTTCCACCCTAATTTGATTTCGAAGTGCCAACCTGTCGCTGCTGATATTTCATTTGAATATTAAGAGAACCGTTGGTGCTGAGCTGGTGTAATGGTAAAGACTTTATGAAGGCGGTTGTACCCTCTTTCATGACCATTCTTTGGCAAAGATCTAAGTAAAGTGAAACAGTGAAGCTTACATTCGACGTTTTAACAATAAAACTTCCATACTACGACAAGAGTACGAAGTTAAATGATGTACTAGCAAACCTAAGTACTGTTGGATGCATTCAACTACCATCACGACAAGTTGGGAACCGATGTAAAGTAAATAAGTGTCCTAAAGCACTTCCAACTTTTTCAAACTTAAATTCATAGGATATGGTACATCGCAACCTTAGATAGGAGTAAATTTTGCCAACAAGACAAAAAAACCTAGCGCATTTTACAAGGACAAATGCGCTCCATGATTCTCAAGGTATTGTTATTTCAATATACTAAAATCACCATCAGTGAATGGCAAGAAGAGCAGTTGTTATAGTATCCTACAAACGAAAGCCGACGGAATGCACGTTACTTTAGAACAAAGCAAAGGAGCTCACGCATAGTCCAACCCGCAGCAGAAAATGACTGCCAACTCCCCAAATTATGGCATATTCAAAGACTAACAATGAACTGCTTCAACATAAGACAACTGTCAACTTGGATTTTTGAGACAATGGGGTTTAAAGCCCATCAGACTGTTACCAGAAATTGGAGGTTGCATGATTTATGACAGGACCATAAATGTAAATGATTTTATCATTCCAAATGGCATTTCATGACCCAAAACCCTCGACAAATACAATATTGCAGCTCGTGAAAAAGTGAGATCTAAGTTCCTACACTTCAATTACACGATTGTCCGTATTGTGGTCAGATTTCGGGTAGAGCAACTGGATAGCAACATTGGGTAGCATGAGATCACAAGCCATGGTCTTGACACAAAATACATTTACAGGAATCTTCGTGAACGCACGCTATGGGCTAAAATAGCAAATATTTCAGCTCATAACCATAATTTTGATTTTGGGAACAATTTCAGCTTCATTTCTGGGCAGACTACTTCGTAAGTGATTGACTATATCACGGAGGGCATATAGAAGGTGAGGCAAGATTCCCTTATCTCCTCCCTACCTCTTCCCGTGGGTCTATTCTGCAGCGATGTGAGATACTTGGGGTCTCGAAATAACAACAGGACTTTCCTCTCATTGATTCACACTGATCTTGAGCGTTTCTGGAAAAATACTTACTATAGCTTTATCAAGTAGATGGATCTCAGTCATAATTGTTTGAATCTTAGCAAGTGAAAATTCGCCATGAACAATTCTCTCTGTGATCCACGTACGACCATACACAATGCAAGCATAGTCTTTCGAGGATGAAGTGATAAGCGTCTAATTGTGGGGTGGACAGTGAGTGGATCCCCTAAGTACAGCTAACAAAGTATTCGGGTGCCTGACTACCAGAGTCAAATTAATTCAGCCAATTCAAGGCAACGCGTTCCCCAGATCTGAAACCGAGCCAAATGCAACTCATAAAACTCACAAGCTCGGATCGCATCAGGTTCGACAGTATGGGAGTGTGTAAAAAAAAAATAGGGGAAAGAAGCAGAGAGAACAACAAGGAATGCAGTACCGACCCTTTAGCCGCATGATAGCTTATTTTTTTTTGATGAATAAGTATTAAAGTCCACAAAAGCAAGCGAACACGAACGCCGCATTGCGGAAATGTGAAGCGATTAATGAGGGGATGAAAGTAGGTAAATCTAAGGTCATCGTTGGTACAAACCGTGTCTATAAAAGCAGAAGGAAAATGCCTCCCAAGTATGCATTACTACCATCCTCAATTTCCGCAGCATTCTCACCCTGATGTCTAGAACTGTCACCATTAGCCATTTGATGATAAATGAGTAACAATGTCTTTGAAAAAGCCCAAAAAGGGCTCAATGGACCCGGCGCATCTATTTGAAGCCAAGCAAAGTATCCAAACTCATTATTACTTGACAGTAGAGTTCAAGGCACCATACATGGCAATTTTAAGTCCATATCAGCGAAAAAAATTAGCAAAAATCAAAATCCTTTCATAAATGACCTAGCTCACAAAAAACAATGAGCCAAAGAACGTCGAAATGCAACACCATGCAAATGGAAGATGTTGGTAGACCAATCAAAGATGCATCAATTTGGGAAAACCCTCTCTTACTGAAAACGATGAGAAAGCATGCGCCTCTTCTAATTAAAATTATCCGAGATTAAAGCGTCACTAACCGTCAGTAAGACATTATGTGGCTGATGCAGTGATGTGTCGAAAAGCACATCAACAGGGAGGAATCGTGATGGAAATTTAGTCAACGGGTACCATGCGCACGACCGTGCGATCCTAAGACTACAAAGTTGTTTTTAACCGTGAAAAAATAATTGTTTTCTGACTTAATGACGATACTAGTTGGGTTTTCTATTTCAATGGAAAACTCACCAATATCTAATCAACTGCCCTCCATTTAATTTACTAACTACTCACTAGATACTCGGGAAAACATACTTGGTACACATGCGGTACATTGCAGACTCAATTAATCACTACGAATCGTTCTTTTTGGATCAACCTACTCTAAACACCTAAGGAAACTCAAATGCGTGTCAGTAAAGTCTTTTCACAAAAAAGGCTAGGATGTCTGGAACAAAATTAGTTAGAAGAAAGCTCTACTCTCATTCCCTGCATGACCTCATACCTCGTGCCGCTACAAAACTGGTGAGTAAGAGGGCGAGAGACAATGTCCCAACCTCTGTGTTCCCTTGAAAACCAGTAAGTTGAAAAGCAAACCTGAGAGTAAAACGGAACTAACTGGAAGTAGGTTACTTATTTCTAGAAACAGAGAGCTCCATAAAAGCAAAATTCATAAGATCATACCTTTTTTGAGGACTAATTATTTCCGACCGACAAAATATCTAAAGTGACTATTTGCAGTTATTCATCTACTTACTTGCATTACACACGGACAGTGCTTCAATAGGCAAGGTAAACCAGTGGAAAGAGGAAATGTGAATCCGTTTGTCTCCTTGGATCACGGTTATTTGCCACGACTTTATGATATGAAATCTCCGTAACTATGGACTGAAAAGGCGCCCTAGCTATCTGAAGTGAACCAGTGTGGCACATCTTGAATTCTTTAGCAACCGAATTTCTGTTTTGTGGTAAAATTTTTAAGGCGAATAGTATCACCAGGATGAGGTATAAACAGAGGTGTTTATAAGTGCTTGGAAGATGAGTCGCCGAGGGGGATATGA
The DNA here is from genome assembly GCA_036345935.2 of Taenia hydatigena. NCBI lineage: Eukaryota > Metazoa > Platyhelminthes > Cestoda > Cyclophyllidea > Taeniidae > Taenia > Taenia hydatigena. Next base: position 2,066,351 of record JADWOT020000009.1, read on the forward strand.
AGCAGTAAAAAACAGTCCCACCTTTTCCGGATCGGTTCAAGTCTTATCAACATCATCTGCCAACAAATAAGAAGCTAAAGACCTTAAATTATAAATGCTAGCTTAAAGTTAACTGAAGTTTTATTTTACTCCCAATAACAGTGGTTAGCATAATTTACTTTCCCTTTCGTGCCATTCTGCCGTGGGTGATTGTTACGGTTGTTATTGCTGTCCTTGCTGTTACGCGGTGAGACATGGTGATGGAAAACGATGATCCCATTTCTGGTAAGATTATATGCGGTTACCCAACCGTTTCTCAAATAATTCTTGAAAAAAGTAAAGCACACAACTCACTGAGCTATGTATCGGCAAAGCAAAAATAAACGACCTACTGACTGTCAACAGCGAGGCGATGATAAGGTATTCAAATTTTATCTCCTTCATTTATTCACCACAAGCCTTGTAATAAAAATAAGATCAAATAAACAAACTCTAAAGTAATTTAATATCTATCAAGGGGCATGATTTCCTTTGACCACAAGCGCCGAGAAACAAAGGGATCGCTCTAACCTGGAATGGCTTGCACTTAATGCACGGGTGACAGTAATGCAATAACTTGGATCTCCAAGTTTAATCACAATAAACGCCAGAAGCAGGAGATGTGGGAACAGAAGAAGCTTTCGATTGATTGCGATACATCAAGTATAGACCAGCTGACACTGAAATGACTCATATTCACCTAATTAACGGAGTTCATTTGATTGATCACAAATGCGGTTCCATCGCCTTTTTTCCAAGCATTTTTGCCGTACTTAATGAAGTAACTCGATTCCACAGAATTGAATCGCGCAGTATCTATCAAACAGAGGATCTACCTCACTCTGGTGACAAACTTCTATGACTTTCGACGAAAAAAAACGTAAACCACGGAAGTACTTTGTAGCTAACTAATTAAAAAACCGCATTCAGACATGTCGTACCATCTGGCTGAATGAAACAGTGCCGCTATACTTTACCTGCTTTGCTGTTTTCAAAGGTGAATTTCATAATTACTGGGGAGGTTACATGGAGGAACAAGTGGAAATGGAAGATTTTTATTAACCAAAAACTTGCGTGTAGGAGCCGAATTCATCGCGCTCCGTCACTTACCAGCCGGGCGATTTTAAATGTTTCATCATTACTTCAAACCTACTTAAGCAGTTGGGCGACATGTTGATGTTGGACGATTTTAAACCATGTAACAGAAGAAAAACCGGTCTTTCTTACCTCTAAACAAAGCGGAATCACGAACTCCACGAAGTCCACTACTGTCACGGCCATAGGATAGCTAAACGAGAAGGTAAGAAAATAATTTACTTTTACAATTATTCGAATTACAATCTATAACTCATCTACACGCTGTTTTAAAGTTCCCAACTGCAATTAGGGTGATCTCTGAATACCAAGAGAAAATTAAAGGAATGCATGAATAGAAGCCAAAGTCTGCGACGAGCAGGGCACTAATATTAAAAGGTTGTTCTAAAACCTAAGGAGAAAATTGCCTTTTCGCCTGTGCACCGAGAAGACAAACATTGAATGCAAACAGAGGGTCAATCTACCAGAGATTCAATGTAGTCTTATACGTATCTGTAGGCATTGGGAAGAACGGCACAAACTAACTGCACCACTCTCCCTCGCGATGCAGTTTTCGCCCTAGGATAACGGTGCGAGTGCCAGAAACTAGACACATAAACGCTTGTACACTTATCGTAGTCCACTGCCAGCGTTCGTGTAGGCGGCTTTGGTGAAGTTAGAACTGCCATGAATTTTTCAAGTCACTATCCGTAAACACGATTATGGGCTTGGAGACAGTACAACACTTCCAGTCTTTTCAAGCAATTCAAAGACGGCTCTACCAGAGAGGGGGCAGTCTCCGTATTGTGCTCACAAAGAGGAAATTTGTCCTCGCGACGGTCACACCTAGTTGACAAATAAATAGCGCACACCAAGAATAGGACTTGTGATCATCTTCGTTGCAGGGTAATGATGCTCTTTCTACTCCCTCTGCTCCACGATGGAAATTAAGTGCGAAAATACGATGAGGTCCTCGTAGTAGTGGAAGAAAACATTATAAGTTTTCCAAAATTCATAAAAGTACAATATATGAAAGCTCTATCAACAACTACCTCATGAGCAGCCCCTGAGCAAGCGCTACCTTCATCCTTCTCCAATTTATTGAAGTCGTCCACATGCAGACTAGGCGGCCGACTGGTATTCTGAGGTCGAGATCGGAAGACATCCGTGCGTCCACTGACACTACTACTAGTAGCCACACCTACGCCCAGAAGGCTGGATCCGCCGGTTCCGCTACTAACGCCACTGCCGATGTTACTGCTACCACCGCTGCTTCCACCTCCACCTGAAGATTGGGTTGGTTGACGAATTGTGAAACCTCGACCACGCATTGGAGCGACTTTGAGAAAGGAAGGAAAAATGCGTTCGATAGATAGAAACAACTTGCAAAAACATTTGAGCCAAACAGAGAACTCGAACTTTCCAGCGATAAATACCAAGCCACAGTGGAGGCATTACATGCGTGGGTAGTTGCAATAGCTGCCACTTCTATCGAAGGCCAATAGAGCTCAGATACCATAAATCAAAATGATAAACAGTAGTACTAGCAAAATTGTGTGCATACAGAGTGTATTAACGCAGAATGGGCGAAACCTGAACCCATGGTAGGGTGATGACGGTGATGTTCAGTTACACCAAGACATTTAAACCGTTCAAGTGTTCCGAAGATGCCTCTGTCCGTCAGTGCTAGACCCAAATAATATCAGCTGACTTCCAGCCTACGCCACAGCTATAAATCTCTTGAAGGGACATTTGGACAACGCTAGAAACGCTTGCTCGAGATTTAACATGTGACGCAATTACGCTGGACGGATTCGTCCAAGAGCTATCACACTGAGCAAAAACAGCTTTCTAAAGCTGGCTGTTCCGGATTCTTTCATCCGTATTGACAAATCGATCTAATCAATCTATGCTCCCCTCCTTGGAATTTGCTATTTTAAAGGCCTATGTCCTAGTATGATTCAAATGCTCCCAATGCACAACTACTTCCGGACACTTCAGGCCGACGTTTGACATACCGTATTTCTTGGCTGATCGGCCCGTCTGAATGATATCAGAGGTTTGACCCTTTCTGCGTCTCTTATGGTGAATCATGGCCTCAGTGTCCTCCACATCTCGTCTGCGACGCCTGATATTGCCCATTGCTGCTACCTCTGCCCTCAAATCTACGCCTGGACAGACGTGACTGGCGTAGTCGAGCAAGTTTATAGTATGCAAGTGACGTTGAGGAAAATCGATGGCGGTGGAGAGGAACGGGGGAAGGAGGGCATCGTGGAGGCCACGTCGAGCGGCAAGGAGATGGGTTAGATTCTCCACTTGACGATCGATAAAATGTTTGTGGTGGTGGTTGTAGAGTTCCACGAGAGTCAAGGGAACGGGGAGGAAGGGGATAGAGAGAGGTTGGACAATGTCGAGATTGGCAGCGACGTTGGTGGAAATGTCATCTGGACCAGCTAGTAGATGCATCAGACTCTTCATGCCATCGCGAAGAGGACGAAGAGTAGAGGAATCAGCCTCTGTAGCAACTGACATGGCGGTCTGGGGAACGTAAAATGAGGCTTATAAATAGGCAGCACATAAAGGAATTCGCTACTTAAACCGAAATAAGTAACAGTCCAAAGATGCTTTTGGAGCCTGCCAGGTTTTGGAATTAAAACCGACAATATCAAACTGTACTTAGGCCATCAGTCTTGAAGAAATTGCATTTTGCTGGAAAACTCTTTAAAGATAACAAGAGGGTTGCATTTTCCAGTGTTGAGTGCGAATTTGGTCAATGGTCACAAGAAGTAGGGAAAAGGTGCGTTTAGGTCGAAGTGACTCTATAGTAAACTCCAAACTTTGCACTTAACATTATTCTAATCCACTCACATCCAGCCTGCAGATGATCTCCTTCACCAAATTTTCTGACCTACTACCGCCGCAACCGAGTAGCTGCCTCAACCACAGTGTGGAGAGGCGCAGTTGACGTTCTGCTAGCCCTGCAGTGGTGGTAGAATCGGCGACAGCTCCAGCGGCTAAAACCGCCTCCTCTGCGAAGATTGGGTCGGCGAGAAGAGCGCTAATAAGAAGAAGAAAAGCGCCCAAGGTGGCGCGACACTCGATGCTGAAGCGATCAATGAGACCCTGCAGCAGGTTCGCGAGCACGCGCTCATGCTGCTTCTGACAGAGGTGTCTGTGGATCAGGGAGAAAAGGAGAGGAAGTAGGGGAGGCACAAGCTGTCAGAGAATCAATTATATGGAATGTGAGACGCATTTAGACTCTATACAAAGAATAAGGACTTGTTTATTATTAACAACACAGCTATATCCAGATGGAACGAAGCGAAACCAACTGGGAGAAAATGTGACAGCGTCCATACTACATGTAGCCGAAAATAATGTATTTGGGAGGTTGCACTAAGTTGACAACGAAATAGGAAGGAATGGACTTAGGAGTGAGTGAGTTTTTGAAATCAAAACGATGCTCAGGACAAAACATGGACGATATAACGGGGTAATAATACTTCGAGACCGCCTCGTATAAAGCGGCATTCGCGTTGGTGATAATGACTTTTCGTTCACTGACAACCAACTGGCCCCCATAAACAAAAACACTACCCGCAAAAAAAGGAATTCTGACAAGCCAAATAATGTACCTCTGAATAACCGCAAATCCAAAATCGTGAAGGGCTAGACGGTGAAGAATACATAGGACTTGGGCTGCCGATGGCGTAGAGGCCCTTCCAGGAGGATGAAGATGAGTTAGCAGACAGGCGACAAGGTCACTTAGCCACTCAGCCGGGGGAAGATGATTAGAAAGGTCAAAGAGAGGGTCAGAAAGATCAGAAATCGCCTTCAGACCTATGCTAGTGTCCAACAGACAGTTGATACACTCCTAGAATGCGCAAAAGGAACGAGCATGCAGGTGATAGAAGGAGAGGAGGAGATTGAGTGATGAATTGAACCTACAATGACCTTCGCCTGCGCTTCTAAGTGACAACGGGACTCTGGTGGATGAACTCCTTCCAGAATGCTCGAAAAGACGAGCAGAAGACGATGGCTTCTAGAGGACCGAGATCTGAAATCGAAAAACAACTAATTGATTCTACATTTAGGGTAGGAACGAATGAATGTAAAACTCCTTGAAACAATAAAAAGCCTCCAGCAGTTACGGTGATGTTGACGAAGAGTCTTTCCGAATAAGGTCGAGAAAAGACTGCTTGCAAACTGGGTGGTGCAAGATGAAGTGAAGGAGGGAGAGGGCGTGCAGAATCTCCGATGCATCCCCAATGTTTCCGAAAGCGGTGATGTCTTCGTTTACCATCACTGCTGACGATGGTGGTAGTGAAGGCTGTGATGAGGAGACAGGCGAATCTGGCAGAGTTGGTGGCTGCTGAGCACCCAAGACTAATTTGCTGCCCGAGGTTAGTGTCTTGATGGCTAGAGGAGGATTGAAGTCCACTGCACTGAAACGTAGGAAGCGAAGGATTTCCGGTTAACTTTATTCTGCGTTGGCATCCAGAGCTAGGGATGAATAATTGCACGGTCATCCGCGATTCGGTATTCACTTTGATGACATGGAGTTCAAATCACGTCAGGGACTACCAGTCTCCCAAACCTTCAATGCATCCATATCAAAGCTGTTCCCAAACTCAGGGAGATGTATACCAGCGCTGGTGAATTAAGAAGTCGAGTAATAGAACTCTCGGTCTGGATATAGCCAAAATATTTTGATGCGTTACTCCTCGTTTCATTCTGTGATTAACAGACTTGAAGTCTCATCTTCAGAGAGATGAACATGTGAAAATTTTCACGTTACTGTGAGATCAAAAAGTAGTCTATTACAAAACCGCTGTACCAACAAAATGTTTTACTTGGCAAGCATTAAGCCACCTGATGGGCACATTTAAACTATGGCTTGAGTGATGAGGTGAATGAGCACAAAGTGGCTGCATTTGAAGTAAGCACATTCACTTCAAAATCTTTCAACAATGTTGTCAAAGTTGGGGAGCGAAGTCGCTAATGGTAACGTATTAGAGACGAAGACAAATCAATCGAAAGTAGGTTAGTTCAGCTAAGTTACAGAATTTGTACATTGGAAAACACCCTCTGAGCTCACCAGGGAGTTCCTGCCATGCCTGCCGTCATAGCCGTTGAATCAGTCGCCTCTTGATGTTGAGCATCATCACCAGAACCACTCCCACCACTGATTTCAGCACTGGCAGCTTGGTACACCTCGAGAAGGGTATCCGCGGCCGAAGCGGCAAGCATCTGGGGTAGAGTGAAGGAGCCGAGGGCTGTAATGCGGTCCACGAAGACCATCAGACGTTGGTGGAGCGCCCCATCGGGGGGACTGGCACTGAGCACCTCGACAAGGCCGCACACCTCCACTGCGAGGTCACGGGTCAGGCGGTGGCACCACCAATCACGCGCAGCGGTCACCTGGAGCAGAGTGAGACATGGATGGCAATGAAAACATTCATTAGCTCAGTTGTTTGGGTAAGTGTTCATCCAGTAAAATGGATCATGAGAAAAAATGAATTGCTACCAAGTCCAAAATGATGTAATAAACCAGAACCGACCAAAATAGAATCATCTCTCATAATCTAAATTGACTTTGTCGTTTGAAATCTTTAATTGGAACAACGCCTCAAAACCACTATCTAAGAATAAGCGAATTCACGGACCGTGATATTCAAATAGAAAGTGCCATTAGATAACTCACAGCTTGTCGCTCAGACGACGAGAGAGCTCTCAAAGTCTCCACTGGTAACGGCAGTGGAAGCATATCTAACAGGAGCTGTAGACCCGGAAGGAAGAAGGATGGCGAGGAGATGGTAAAAGAGAGGATTTCTCGACATACCGACGACCAGAGGTCCTTTTCAGTGCCTGAAATGAGTGAATTGCATAAAAATTACCTAGTGGTAGTAAAAAAGGCTTTCTAATGGTGGTTTTATACGGGAAACGCCTACATGTAAAAAGTTAAGGTAGGAAACCAAGCTGTTGACTCTTAAAGCATTAGTTAAACTTCAAGGGGTTTTAAGATGGTGTAAGCGCTAAAATAGATGCTGACCTTTAATGTTACAAAACTCGACAAACAAGTTTAAAAACAACTTGACTACTAACAGACACATAGATGATTGACAATAACAAAAGTACCTTCCGATGCGTCCATATCCAGGCTCGCCAGAGAGTAGGCAGAAATGCACCGAAGAACGTTTCTTCGAATCTACGAAAGCACGACAAAACAGTAAGGGAACCATTGACACTTTATGCCATTCCAACGGTTGTCCTACATTTTCACTTAAGCGGTAATGGACTACGGCAGCAGCAGCATAAGCCCTACAGACAGCCTTTACAGGTGTCCTATCTCGAAAGTCCTCCCCTATTGCGTCTGCCAACGCAATGACCAGGTGAGTGAGAATCGCAACCCCCTCCGCCATCATATCAGCGACCATCGTCTCGACAGAACCCCGAACATAACCTCGAGTGTTTGACTGCTGGAGAAGGAGGTGGTCAGCAGTGCAGTCAACAAGGGTAGAAAGGATGGCAAGACCATCTCGAGCGTAGAGTTCAATCACATTGAGCTCAATGTCGCCACCTCTGCCGCCGTTGTCAGTGAGAGAAAAGCGGAGCAGCCGAAGGAGGAGGAGAAGGGCGGGTGGAGGGGTGGCTAAACTGTCTTCGCACACTTCAACGAGAGGACCCAACTGGTCCGCGTACCAGGCAAAGAGCTCAGTGGGGGAGGTGATGAGGGTGGGGCTAGAAGCCTCACGCAGCCAGAAGAGCCAGGGAGCGCCAGCTTCGGAGAAGGTGCGTTGGTGGGAGAAGAGTTCAGAGGGTGAGAGACTGGAAAGACGCTCTTCCCATGCGGTTGCTAAAAAAAGAGAACAAGAGTCCAGAATGTCTTTAGGACCTCGTAGGATGCACATTCAATAGAAGCAGTTAGGTTTTCCGCGCCGCATTACCGTAGTGCAAATGGTTTGCCAACTTAATTTCGCCTCTGACTACGGTGAGGCAGAGGAAGGAAGCAAATGAGATGTCCAACTCCGCCTGCTGATATGAGAGAAGGCGAATGGATTAGGCCCTTAGGGGTAAAGCATGATAGTCAGAAAGTTAGATAGGGGAAAAAAATACGCATATTGGTAGGTGGCGATTGCAATGAAGTAGCTAATGCCCCTTAATTATATGCCTCCATTTTGGCCTACAGAGGGCACAAGATGGCATCTAGGGCTTGAAAAAAGCCTCGGTATACAGAGTTCATAAGAAGCACTGTATGGCATAGAGCAGAGCTTCTTTTGACTTAACCGTAATAAATTAGCTAGGTCTCGTGATGCTAGGTAAAAAGTACAAAATAATCTTTCACCAAACTGGCACTGATTTATTTGGCAAATCTGAACAACTGGTTTCTTCACTAACAGCAATTCGTTATTTGGACGTCGTGACATGAAAACTTGAAATGCGAGACTCGGTTCAGATGGTATATTGTCGTCCAAAATGGTAATGCAAGTCAAACCTTGCTGCAGTCAATATTTTACAAGCCATGAAATGAGCAATCTCAGGCAAACATTTTCCACTAATGTGAAGCCCCATTCCGATAGAGGAGGCCAGAGCAATACATTGGCGACTGACAAAACCGCTGATCCAAACGAAGGTTTGGAAGGCCAATTATGATCGACTATGCCTAGAGCCGATGTTGCTTGAGTGGTAAACCATAAATGATCAGTCGCTGATCAGGAACGGACCAAATTGGCCTTTTTGAGAGAGGCCCCGACCAGCGGCCATAATGTCATGCCGATCAGTTCACTTTCGTGCGTTTCAACTTTCTACCTCAAAAGTTGGCACAATGCACATCAGTGAGTAATTTCGTTTTCCGTTATAGTATCAGAAAATGTCGATCCTCGCAAAACGTTTAACGGGTGCATCAAATCAGCAGAAGAACTGGACATCATTACAGATCCCTCCCACAACTAATTAAGCAGTTTAGACGGAATAGAAGGGCTTACACTGCACAATGCGCAGAAGACGAGGCGCAAATCGCTCCAGATAACGTACATCGGAGGAGTGACGCAGCACACCTACGGTGATGATGGAAAGGAGACTGTTAGTCCCCATGCGTTCGCTAGAAAAGCCCAGGCGCGAGAGCAGGGCCTCACACGGTTGTCCATGCTGACCCTGATCCTGATTTTGCTGTTGTGATGACTTTGGTTTGACTTCGGCTTCCGGCTTGCCTACAGTAGTGCACGATTAGGTATAAAACGCCAGTGAATATAAGGAACTACTTCTGATATAGTAGCTCTTACATGGTCGAAATGATCGGCTAAAAAGTTGAATAAGTCACGGCCATAATAAGGATGTCATCTAGCTAAAACACCAATCTAACTCTATGCATGTTGTGCACAGTTATCTATGCAAATAGAAAATTTGCTCATGATCTCCTCTCCAAATGGATAGGTAAATTCAAATGATCCAATTTAAAAAATTCAGTCGCGTCTCTTGCCGTTCATTCACATCGTTCGCCAATGCTGCTTATTTCAGAAAAAAATCGTTCTCATGTCACATGCTCCCTGTTACCAGGTTCTGATAAAGTTTGATCCACAACACTCCAGAGTTTGAATTTCTTCGCATTGCACCAGACCAATCAGAACAACCAAACTCGACGAAGTTATATTCACACTGCCACAATTCCATACTCAGGTCTCACTGCATCCACACTGCGATAGTGCCACTGTACGCTACTTCCCGATTGAGAAAGCTCACCTCGTTCGCTCTCTCCTGCTACAGTCGAAACTTCTGGAGCACAAGTAACGGTAGCGGCAGCCTCGAGAAGTATGAGACAGGGGACGAAAAAGTCGCCAGCTTCAGCGGCAACCACTTCTGCGGCCCAAGGTGCAAAGTCAGGTGTGAGGAAGAGACGGGCCAGTGCAAAAAGCGCAGTGTACAGTGTATCGGTTCCATTGTTCGCTGCCTCCGACCGTGCCACTTCCGTCATATACCGCTGACAGCCTGTTTCACCTCCACGGAAAGATGCACGAGTGGACGAGGGATGGTTTTGATGGTGGCAAATGAAGAAAGAATAGAAAATGGATGTCAATGAGTTTAACATACTGTGGTCGGAAAAGAGGAGACATCATCATTTATTGATTGGCTAAATTCCCATTTGCCAACCTAAGGAGGCAGTGGACATGCCACTACATAGTGCGCTTATGGCGACAAACTACACCCTACCACAGACGGTTGGAAAACAGCTGGTAGCCAAAAGATACATTCCAACCTACTAAGAAATAATGTTGAAACTAAGAAGCAATCATGAGACAATTAAAAATACATTTAAACATGAGATCATATGACAAAGACTTTGGCACAGTAACAAATTTCCAAATTCAAAATGATAAAAATTCCAAGTTTTCAGTAACCAATCACCTTTACGCCTCGTAATCGCAATAAGAGTATCAATGCAGCCAAGTGCCTCCAGCTTGACAGCCATTTCAATGCCCAGTCGCCTTCGTCGCTGCGGCTGCAGATGGGCGCGGAGAATTTTGCCAGCTGAGGCAGGTGCTGAGGCGAGGAATAGGAGGCCCGCAGGGGTGCTCAGGAGGGCTGCGAGAGTCCGCCGAGCGGCGTCAGCGATGACAGTTGAGCGCGCTGTTCGACAAGGCGTCTGATTCAGTAGCCAGATTAGATGGTCGAGGAAATGACTGAAATGTAGGTAATCTATATAACCATTTTTAGTTCTTCGATCAGAATCTACGCAAATGTCAGGATCAAAAAGTGGTCAAACCAAGGTCAGCTAGTTGAATGGTAGAGGAGGGTGAATCAAATAGAGTTGCCCCATCTTAGTCGTCCCATTTGATCCCATAAATAAAAAAATGAATCGTAGTTGCATAAAAAACAAGGAGTAAATTAGGCGATTCACGCTAACCCTTCAACTACAAGTTGGAAGAGGTTGAATACAAAATTTTCGCTTCCTTTCCTTAGTAATTATTTCATTGTATTTTACAATCACCATAGCCGGGGTGAATCAAACTGTTCTGAACCTTGGAGATAAACTGATCGGTCTTTGACATAAAAAGGGTAGGGAGCAGCTCAAAATATCCGAAAATGACTTACATTGAATCCAAAAGCCTGTAGAGTACAAGAGAGGGATCACTGAATGACTTTAGAGACCTCAACTTGGGTGCGTCGTTTGGTAGAGATGACTGTAATGAGTAAAAAGATGGGATCGAGATCACGAATTTGAAAAATAGACTCCTGATTTTTGTTGACCTTGAAGCCTCTGATACGGGATTGTCCTGTGCTTACCCGTTTGTAACACTTGGACTACCATCAGTCCCAACATGGATACTACTACACCTAAAGTCTATCTGTATATGATATTGGTCAATTGGGGAACCGAAGAGGAGCGCAGGTTCCGGAATGTTTTAGAATTGCTAAAAACATCGAGGCGGAAATGTTTTCTGCGCCTGGGGACATCTTAAGCGCTAGCACTGACATCTCGAAGAAAAATCAGATCGAAGTACACTGCAGGAATGTGACCGAGAAAGTTCGTGTGATTTCCGGCACAAATCGCCACTATGACAGTTTTGTCGCCTGTGAAAATTTTACGATGCCCAATCTCGTTCATATGCCTGCATTATAAGTCATACATTAGATAAGCATTGGTTCATTATCGATATGGTATTATCCATTGTGCTCTCCACTAGCTTCCCCCATTTGAAGCGTCGGTTAAGCCTGATAGACGCGGTTCGAGGTTGTTCAATTTACGCACTGAAGATCAGATCTTAACTTACGAGAACAGATTCTGGATCGGCAATCGTACGAGAAACGGTGGCGAGGTACATTTGTAAAGCGCACTCCTTCTCTATCTCCTCTTGTAAAGAAGCGACCCCAGTCGTCGATTTCTTCAATCTGCAGGGCAGCGATTCGCGTAGTCAAAAAATCCGAAGTATGCAATATATAGGACACTTACCGTTTCATAAAATCGTCGAATTGGAGAATGGTTTCATAGAAGCGCACTTTTGCCAGAACACGGTGGCACGCTAGAGCCACAGGAACGGACTAAGTACGGGTAGAAGGGGAATGCGGAAGTTAGATTCACAATTAAGGAAAGTTTATAGGATATGTTTATATTTTCTCAGGGAAATGTTCCGTGTGGAAGCAAAGCGTCATCAGGACAAATAAAGCATTTCTTCTATAAAAAGAAACCTGAATGCGCCAGGATGAGACGTAGACAAATTATGCACTTGGTATTTGAGTATATTAGCTGTAGATTTCATTCCCAATGAGCTTTGAATCCCAGAATTTCCACTTTCCACAAAAATAATCAGAACCGACTACTTCCAATTGAATAGAACATACGCAGAGTCGAGGTTTGTAATGGCCGAAGCTCGACAGAAATTATTTTGCGCCGTTACAAACCCTCAACCACCATGCATCAAAGCTAATTTGAGATAATTTAGTCTCAAAAGTCAACTTGCCTTGTTGCTTGTGAGAAAGCGCACAATCCGCTCATAGGGAGTGGGCATTCGTTCCCCAAGGCCGGCACCTCGGACTCTATTTTCAACTCCTTCTCTCTTCTGACCCACAAATGCATTGAATCCGACCACTCCCACACTTAAACTCCGTTCCAATGCGCCCACCACGTGCAATCGTAGGGGCGTAGAAATGAGTGGAGATTCGAGCAGATCCATCAAGGCGTGTTGAGCGTGGAAACCGGAGGTGCTGGAGGAGGGAGTAGACTGGAGGAGACGAGAGGCCAGTGCCTCACACGTCGTGGAAAGGAGGACGCCGACCAACTCTACGCCGACGCGAAGGTGACGTAGAATGTCCACGGAGTCAGGTTGTCGAAGAGCGCTGTCTAGCTGGAGCCCGGTGTGAACCCAGATAATCAGGCAGTTAGAGGCGGCTGCAAGGAAGGCAATGAACTAATAGAGTTTCAGTCTCTTCACGCACTCTATTCAAACCGCACGGATGTGAAGATTTCCAAACATTTGTGAATCCCTACATTACACAGTTTTCAGTAGCGACATAGGCGCTAAATTGGTAGAGTGCAAGGAAAACGGAGCAGAGAAATGAGAAATTAATCGAAAAAACTCTCCTGCAAAGGAATCTCCACAAAAGGCAACACGTTTCCAGAAGTAGAAACTTATCCAGACAGAACGCAGGACATCGAAAATCAGAGATAAGTCTACTAGTAACAACTATTCAAAAACTTCTTGATATTGTTCAAATTTGGACAGATTTTCTCGTAAAAAAAGCCGGGCATGCACAATGGGCGTAGAAATGCATATGAATTCAGAGGTGGATGGCGACTTTTGGAATCAAGACCTCACTACCTGTGAGTGAGTCAAAATATCCTCACTTCGATCGTCTCCTTAGTGATTTAAGAAAGCCCAGAAATAAAAATAACGTTAGCTTCAACAAGACAAACGTGGTGCGAGCACAGCTAGCGACACATTGGCACTATATAACTTCAGAGGTAGCACCAATATTAAAATCCAAGCGTGATGTGTGCAAAATCTAACATACCATTATCAATAGGATGTAAATAGCTTATAGTAGTAAGGATCAAATTAAACAAGTTTCTTGGAATCATTTTCAAACACGACACAAGCTAACAAATACCACATTTATAACATGCTTTATGTTTCTAGAGGCAAAAAGCTACCATGGACCTACAGAAAGAAGTGATGCATGCCTCGGGAATCTGGGGTGGGCAGTGAATGCTGCACTTGAGGACAGTTAACCAATGATATTTTAGTCAGTGTTACAAACGTTACTAGCGGTGGACCTTTATAGCATGAATTGAAGAAGTAAAAAACAAATTGATGGCCCTTCGGAGCTATTGTTCCCCTATTCTCCACTGTCAGCTTTCACGACTTACTGAGCTAAATGCAAGCGAATCGCTCCCATTAAACATAACTGAAAGTTGGTTTTGGCACGTTTATCTCGAGCTATTCTAACCAAAGGCAAGCAACTTGTCGTTAGTGTGATAAACATAGCTACTTTTTCCACTTCGACCATTTCTGGAAGATAAGCATCCTCCCAACGACCCCTTTTCCAATTTGACGACAAGCTCCTCATTACTTCTATCAGGTTTAATTGACAGTTTGTGGATACAAAAGAGCAAAGGACCCATCTTCGCTTTATAATGAAGATATGCTAACAATCGCATGCGTTTTAAAAGTCGCGCACGTGACAAAATAGACCATTACAGTGAGACATGCCGAAAACTGCACAAACTTTTAGGCAATCTGATGGATGGAAGGTTGGATGCAGACTTATTGAAGGAATCGCTTTAATTTTGCATATTTTCTCGTCTAATAAACCAGAATTTCATTTACCCTTTGGTTTTTAAGGAGCTATGAATCAGAAACACATTTTGGGGTGGCCACTGCCTCTGAAACGAATATAGGAAGCCAGCTCGATGTACAATGCGTATATGTTCTTTGGCAAGAAACAAGTTAAACGCAGCTTAATCCCTTCTGTATCGTTTTTCCGCCAGTATCATTTAATGTGTTTTATCCTTAACATGACTCTGTGAATGACGTTTGCATTTAAAGAGGTGATTGGCTCATTCAGCCGGGCGAAATGCTGATCAAAATTTATTACTATTATATTCTTTATCACAAAATTCACGACAATATTCACAAAACTCACATTCGTAGGCGTCCGGTTTATAAAGAGAGAGAAAGGCCAAACCCGAGGGCAGAGTATGAATTAGTTCCTCGACACTGTTCAACCACCTGAAGGAGAGAGACAAGGGATGAAGATAACAGAGAGGAGGAAGTTAAGACCATCTTCAATTAACCACTAACTCAGCCTCAAATTTATCCGCATCAATGCCAAACGTATTACACGTCTTGATAAGACGATCTGCATTCTGTTTCGAAGCACTTGCATCAGGAGGTGGTGGCGCCAGCAGAGAAGAATAAGTGGGACTTGTATCCTCCCCTCTCCCTGCCTCTTCGAGGTCCGATCGGTCCGTTGAAAGAAGCCATTTGTGAACCTAAGCAGGTCAGCAATGGACTTCAACAGCATTGTATCTCACCTCAAAAAGTGTAAAGGTGGGACTGGGAAGTCTTTGTCGATTCACCGCAGGCAGGGACTCATCGGGAAGGTCGACTGTGGCAAAAGGATTAAACCGCCAACGGCTGGGCTTCAAAAGTGGGTCAGCTGGATCCAAGATTTGAGCTTTTACGATGGGATTCTAAAAGAATAATGTAGGAGAGATTTGGAGAACTTGAATAGAGAGGAGAAAAAGAGAGGATCTACTTACGGATATCGCCTCTTCGTTGTCTAAAAGAAGCTCATCAGTGGATGACAGAACGTCACAACTCCTTTCCTACAAATAGTGGAGATGCTAATCTTAGACAGCGAGTAATAAAAGAACAGACTTATACGCACCAGAAAGTAGTGGTCGTAAAAGAATCTACCTGGTCCTCATTGTCCTCATTAGCAAGAGGCGCTTCGCTTGAGGTCTTAGTGAACTCTTCCTCTGGAACTGGCAATGCAGCTGACTCATCGAGCTTGTTGGTTGAATTCAGAACGTGGGACTTATCTAGGGTTGCGAATGCGCTGGTATGAGTGGGCCAGTTTTGAGAGCTCTGAATGTGCGTTAACTGGGGAGAAGGTGTTTGAATAGTTCCAACAGACCCTAGAACCGACAAAACTGGAAATGCAGGACTGCTAGAAACTAGGGGTGGAGGGGGAACAGAAAAATTCGGCATGGCTATTCCCGATTGCTGAGGAGGTAGAAGGCAAGGCACTCCAAAAACGGCCACGGTTATAGTGGAATAGTCCCCACGTAGGAGGAGAATGTTGGTGGTTACAGGCTGTGTCAGCGGGACACAGCATATTCCATTGGATTCATTATAGTCATATCTGAAGCAATTGGGCAAATTATTGGTCACTTACTCAGCAATTTGGAACAGGGTGGATGCGAGGTTATCATTGTAGCAGTAAAACTTGATGCTAAATAAAGCTGGATTAGTTGTTCTATAGAATTAAAATGGCGTACGAAATACTTACCCGATAACAGCCTCATCTGAAATGTTACTCTCGACAACAGAACCAAAAGGCACTATCCGGATTTCAGATATGGCAACAAAGTTGGGGAAGCGTATATAATTCAATTGGTTCTGTAAATTAGAAGGAACAAACAGCTTACTTTGCATTGCTCGTCAATACTAAACGTGTCAAAGAAGAGCAAAAAGGCGTCACCCATTGTGCCAAAACGGGTCACACCTACTATGCCATCGAGGCTAAACTTGAACTTTGGTGAATGACCAACTGGCTATGCATTGTAATTAAAGTATAAGAGAAAGACTTACGTTGGGCAATTTAACCACGGATTTTCTATTAACCGCAATATTTTAATTTTAAGAATGTATTTAATACCCTGCCGAAGACGCTTGAAAAGACAGAAAATCACCTACACTTCAACCATCCTGCAACTGCACCATCGTGCATGAACGTACAGAAGGGGTATTATAATGACAGCTAAGTTTTAATAAGTCCATCCTTGTAGTACTTATATTCTTTAAATGTGATTTGTAGGCCAGAGGCGGGAGAACAATTTGAACCACGTGACGGAGCAGCGTGGAGACTCGCTGGAGCGTGACACACTACCACTCTATATATTAAAGATGTCAAAACATACGCAGACTTCTACTAACAAGGGTGACCAGAAGGGAGAGGAGGAACCCTCCACAATCCTATTAAAATTTTGTCTTTATCGGATTTTGATGCACTCAGAATAAGGGAAGCATTGGTTCACGGTTGGTTTCTGAAATAAGCGCATCAAGTATTTTAGCCAATAACTGTGAGTTCGCTTGTGCTACTGTAATAAAACCTCGTTTTTCTAATGCAAAGCAGTCTGACTGTGGTTTTCACTTTTAAATAATGCTAACCTTGAGGGTGCGTTCCCAATAATGCCATTTTGGTAGTAGGGGTCTATTCGAGCGGAGACAACCAGCGTCTTCCTTCGATCAAGACCAGATCAACTTTGGTTTCTATGAGCCTTAATTTCGTGCACTCACATTTGTGAGATAACTGAGTGTTTGCTGTCTATGAACGTGGTTCTCGTTAACTTTAACAGCTTCTACATCACTTGACTGGCATTAATGCTGGACCAAAGTGCCGCCAATAGGATGCGAAGTGAGCGGTCGCAAAACGCTGTCCATCTGCTATCAGCTATGTAACCTTGTTAGAATGCAGGATCGCTAGACGGAAATAAACACGGTCTTTACGATATAGGGAACATTCGACGCCTTGATTAACACCTCCAAGTGCTCGTCACAGAGCACCTGCTCAAGGCATCCATTAAAACATTCCAAACACCCGGAGCTCTCTGAATATTTTCGGTTTCCTAAATTTTCTTGACAGGAATTGAAACCCTATTAAATTGCAGGAAATCTCTATCGATCGAAAACTGACGGATTGATTAGCGCTTCGTTAAAAATATGTTACGCTTAGCGCAATACGGGAAAAGTTGCGATCACATGACCACACTTTACCAAACAAAGCCCCTCTCGCCTGACTGTCAATTCGCCAAGGTAAAAATGACACTACTGCTACCACTTACCACTACTCTCAACAAGTGGAGTCTGAACCTGCCGCTTTGCGTACCTCACTTGCACTTGAAATGGTGCACATACAACGGCCAGACGAGGAGTCTTAATCAAGCCACTGTGGTGCGTACTCCCACGTCCGTACATGCCCATTCACTGCAAAGACAGACCTTGCGACTTCCAACCCAGTCGCAAAGGCGACTTCGCTGCATAGATCAGTTAGCCCGGACGCGGCCACACACAGGAGTGGGCGCGCTGTTCAACCCCAAAAAAAAACGCAATAAGCAAACTTATTTTTCTTTTTCAATCACAGCCGTGCGTACTTTTGTGTGTACGTATGTGTGCTTGTGCATAGATGTGTGTGTACTCAAAAAAACAGTCTCTCCAAGAAAGACGCCGAAACAGTTAAAGGCAGTGGAAGAATAGGCAAGAAGAGAAGTGGAGGCCTATGGACTGCCTCCATGCTCCGGAGTCATCAGCATTTCCGTGTTCACTCCCACACAAACGCCATCACTGGCAAATAGCGACGTCCAGCTGGATTGCTGCTGCTGCTGCTGATGCTGCGTGGAGGCGGCAGTGGTGGCTGTCTGTGTCTGCACGTTGTTAAACCACTGTTCCAAGTCTCCCGCGTCGCACACCGTCTGCGTTTGCATATGCGCAAAGCTCTCCGCCGGTGGCCAGTAGCAGTTGCCTGAATTACTCGCGTCGAAGTTGGCCAAATCAAAAGTGGTCTCTACAGCAACTGAGTTGGCCGATTGGTCGTCTGGCCGACGCAGGCTGCGCCATTCACTGCTGTAAGGCGAGGTGTTGGAACCTGTGGGAGGGATGAATATGCGATATGAATTGCCTCATTTCTCAGCATACCCACTACCGAGATCGCATATGGGTGACGGATCCAGGAGGAGCAGCTGAATCAATCGAGTAGATGGATGTTAGTTACGAATGTTTGACCTTCAGTAAGAAATTTAAGATGAACAAATCCATCTGCAGACCGCTACAAGGTACGCCCATAGGCCACCCTCCCCAGTTCTTCAGAACGGCAATGGTAGCTATTTGCGAGTTTACTTCAGCTACGACTCCGGGGACTACAAGAAATTCACGCTACCAACCGCATAACCTCTTAGGTAATCCGACAAAATAACCGAAACACGCACTCAACATGATTCACTCAGTCATCACACTACATCACATCTCCTGGAAGCTAATCAACAAAACGCAGTTCAAATGGAATACTTCCCACTGGAAAAAAACAGTATGAAGGTTAGTAGCACAGAAAGCCCCCCAAACATTATGTCTGAGACTGTGCAGGCAAAGTTTTTCTCGCACGCAATCGTTTCGGCTGATGAAGATAACGACCATCAGAAATGAAGTATTTGATTAGATTAAGCAAAAAGCCTGAGAGTATGCTCGTCTAACACAAATAAATGGCTGCTGATGGAATGACAAGATTAAGTCATTCAATTTCTTTTTTACTCACAGCTTGCGTTGGGCTTTTGGAATAAGAGCATTCAATCAAATTGGGTGATTGACAAGGACGAAAGAAACAGTCGAATCAAAGCGATAGCCACGAAAACAAAAAAACGAAATCACAGACAAAATTCCGGTTGACATGATCACAGTCATGAATCAAGGAATCGTAAAAACGACTTGGCTGAATTGCAAGGGTATGACCAATGGCTATATTGGAACAAATTGTGCGGTTCCACGCATCCCGCTGTTCGATGTAGCGGTCCCATCCCGCCATTCACTACATAATTGCAATTCTGCTCCCCGTTTTACAACAACATATATCTGCAGAACGTTGACAGACCTGTTTGGAGAGGGCCAATGTTCATATTACCATGCCATAAAGCAGTAAGGTCAATTAGTACTCATCTCTGGTTTGCGCACTATACCCTGATAACCCGGTATCCGGGTAGACGTGCGTGTATACGCGTTACAAGCGGAGGTAAACAATCACTACCATGGACACAAACTTGGTTGGAAGTCGAGGAATGCAAAGTGTGTTTGCATTCCCAGGACTCGAATTTGGTGAGGAAAAGGGGCAAACCACTCGATCCTTCCGCAAGCGCATGGAATTGTTGAGATACACGCATTATACGGCATGAATTTGCTTCAGTTTGTCGATAAGAAAGGCTCTCATAGTGCTCCTCATCCTTTTCGTCTTTTTTGGTCGAGTTGAAATCGCTTCCACAGCTGTGAAAGTGTCAAGACCCACGCACGCGGATCGAACAGCAGCAGGAAGACCCTTCCCCCTTCCTGCCGACACCATGGAGCTTAGTACCTTAACAAGTTTAGCCCCCACGATCAGCACCGATAGCGTCAGTGAGATATTGGTGGCCGTATGGATGGGTATCATCAGTCCCATTCATCTAACTCCGAACCAGACACTAAATTTAAAGCAACCCAAAACACGCATAATGATCGTTTTTAAACCAGTACAACTGGCTATCAAAGCGCATTTCCTTCCGATTCAAGGGCAATTTGGTGCAATTATGGCCAGATTTTGCCTCGGACACCACCGGTCTCGCAGAGAAGCTGTATTGGTGGACCAAGAAAAATCGTGGATTCACACCTCTCGAACCGCCATGGTATCCCATTCTGAAAACGTGTTACATTACCAAGGTCTGCATCTACTAGTTTGACTAGTTGGACCTGGACAAGGTATCTGGGCGTACTTCATGAAGACTCGGAGGCAATTTTCGAAAAACGGTACCACGCCGCGCTACATCAACACTCCGCTCAAGCTGACTGGAAATTTCAGACGTTTGTAAGTGAAGGTGCCTCGACTCCCGCTGCCTGCTCTCGCTGAGTAGATCCTACTACTACGGCCATTGAATTCATCGGATCGATCAAGACCAGGACTAATTTCCTTCACTTTCCTCAATTCTGCCCTCCGAGAACATTACCCGATGCGCGCTCCTGAGGACTTATTTACCATAACGGATGATGGAAAGTCATTAGCCAAGATGAATCTTGCTAGTCCTCACCTTCAAACCGAAGTTAAATCGGTACTGTTACCTACTGCAAATTCTTCATGATATCAAAGAGGCGCACTGATTGTGTTTTTGACATTAAATACAAGCGTCCACACTTAGCCGTCCACACATGCACATAATCAAGTTTTGCCTTCAAGTGGAGTCGCGACTTGGTAGTCTTTTTCGTCCCTTCAGGTGGATCCAACCATTCATTAAAGGTGAACTATATAGACTTTGTACACCGACAAAACCAACCCACTTTCGACCATTCAAAACACTTTAAGTGTCGATTGGAATGCAATCAGCAAGACTGTGTGAGTGCAAATTAAGACGTTATCATGGCACTTGGGACTAACACCTCTCCATGGCATAAAACCTTTCGACTAACAAGATACAGCATGACACACAAATGGAAGTGGGAGGGGTAGATATTACCAGGTTGGATGGACCACATGCATGTCAGGAACGAAGGAAAAAAGGTGCGGTATTTGATCAGAAAAATGCCGTACCGACCGTAGATCCGATGAAGAAATTGAATAGCATTATCAGCGGCGTGCCTTTCGATCAGTTCATATCGCCTGGTTAAATCAGGGAACACCTCCTTAGACCAATATTCGTGACCCAGAACTGCTGAGAAAAGCAGAACAAACCACTCGATGTGAGCATAGACTTAACAACTTTGCAAATTAGTAAAAGTGACAACTCAATGTGTCAAATAGCCAAGGTACTACACACATCTTTTGATAATGGCTGGTCACCGCAAGCTTACTACCACTTGCAAGGTCTCGTCGAATCCATGTGATAGCTTATACACATGCATTGTGAAGCCTAAAGGTGCATCAGTCTGCCAGCAATGATTCACCTCACTACTTGTTATTTTAAGCCACCAGATCGCAAAGAACAAGTTATAATAGTAGGTCAAGCAGACTCGGATTAGTGAACGCCATAAAATCGCATCGGCGCTCAACTCCCAACAATGTTAATGAGGTGCCAAAAAATTCATCTGGGACTTTCGAGCGTTATTAAATCAGTTATATGATCTGAACATCAAGAAAGTCATTAATTTTTGACGTGGGAAAAGAAAAACGATATGAGGGTTACCAGGGAAGAAAAACGAGGATTCATGAATCGCCCGGTTGGGTGATCGATATTTCACTCGCCAACTGCTTTTAGCAATTTTTGGGATTCGATGCTACACTATCTTTTGGAGGTAGTCTCACTTGGAAGTGGATCAGATGCTGATGACCTGAAGAGCTTGAAATATCATCAAAATCCCTCCTTTCAGAGATGTTGAACCGCATTCGGAACTAGAACGAAAGGGCAATTTATGAAAGAAAGGAGGCTAATCCAACTCGGGCGACGCGCAAGTCAATATCAAACCCATTAGCCCGTTGGGAGCAGAGAAGTTGGAGAAAGAAGGCAGCTAGATAACTGAACCGGCCATGGAATATTCCAGTCCTTGTTAGCACCTTCTGCTATCCCAATATCAGTTCAGTACACTTGAAAAATGTACTAAACGAACTCCGATATTGCGATTGGCTTGCACCTAGGCTGGTGCTTCGACCCTTAATCAAATCCACTCAATAGTGGGACCAATTGGAGCATGGAGGGGGTGCAGCCTTACCTGCCATTTAAGGGGTAAAGCAGTG
This sequence comes from Taenia hydatigena, assembly GCA_036345935.2. NCBI lineage: Eukaryota > Metazoa > Platyhelminthes > Cestoda > Cyclophyllidea > Taeniidae > Taenia > Taenia hydatigena. The sequence goes on from JADWOT020000009.1 coordinate 2,088,620, forward strand.
AAAAAGAGGGAGGAATACTAGATAACGCCTTGTGTGAGGGCGATTGGTAGCCTTGGCTTCAAGAACAGCTAATTAAGCATTTGCATCTACAAGTGCACACACATGTTGGGTCATAACTAGCAGTGGTAGTGCATGTTTCAACGGCACGGAGGTGAGTTAAGTCTACCCGCTGGCCACGATTACGGCTTGATGACTAACTCAATTTGCATGCATAGTCACGATGTGATGTGGCATACCCTACACACGTTCACCCATTTGTGAAAAGGCGTCAAGATCGGTTTCACAAGCTCAGCCTGGAGCTCTGTTTGTTCCCTCCTTCAGCAGTCATTCATAAGCTTTGATATAGGGGCATCAAGTGCCAAGAGTAACATTACCGCTTGCACCGAATTTCGAGATGAAGCTACAATTATCATAGTAGGGTTTTAGCGGCACTCATATTAGGAAAAAAGGGAACAATATCCCAAAAGAAATCAAATAACCAATGTGTGGTTGGGAAAAAAATGAATGGCAGAAAGTTTTTCACTGTAGGAAATGGTACAGATGTGACCAATTTGATTCATCTAGCGAAACACACCCCTATCCAAGAGCGACGCAAGTCTACTTTGATAACATGGGTGATGTTGATGGGGGCCAGGGCCGTTGTGAAAACATTGCAAGAGCAAGACAGATGATCTCACGCGGAGTGGAAAAGTTGCCATGTTTGTCACAATTTATACTGTTTCGTAGTCAGGCTACTGAACGCATTGTTGCCACAAGGAGGTTCGTAACATAGTCAAATGAAATAAGACTATCTGTGCAAAGGCAGCAAACGGAAATCAAGGAAGGAATCCATGCAGATAAAACAGTAGATGGATAGAGAAGGATGCGAATCTACACAAATGTAACGAAAGTTCCCCACCCAAGTAAGAAGGGATTGGAAAAGACAAGTGATAAAACCAGAAGGTCATGCGGATTAAAGAGTACCTGCGCCATAAAGGGCGCACAAGTGAGATAATATCGCATGGAGACTCAGTCCATCGAGATGCGGCCTCTCCACAGCCGAATACGACTCAAGACAAAACAAATGGTAAGAGAAAAGCGCTAAATATGCTAAAATATGACTTAATTCAATCATCAAAAGCATGCTAACTGGTACGTAAACGGATTATACGAGTTTGGAGCAGATAAAGTGGAGATTTACCAAAAAGTCGAAAGGACTTCACCCGCTGATCACGCAAGGAGATATCCAAAACGTGAAAACAGTAGCAGCAGCATATGTACTACGTACTCTCAAACATGGATCACAATTTGAAGGCCGGACGGTTAATAGGAAGAGGAAGCTTCAAAACAATTGGCAACAACCCTAAAGTTACCAGCGTGAAAGGAACCAAGCTTGTGATAAGATTAAGCGGTTGTAAGACTATCCATTGGCTCGAGACCGCACTGTACGCGTGAACTTACACAAATTAGGTTGGATTTTCGAGGCAACACAGGAATGACCATTTCGCTCAAACATCACGAAAAAAGACTAGGCAATTTAAACAGCCCCAAACTTTATGTTGTGTACATTTCTACGACTAAGAGCATCCTCCAATGTTGCATTGCTACCGCACTGGACACAAGGTGATCGAGAGAGCAAGGAGAGAGAAGACGCAAAACACCTAAGCGGTACGAGCAGACAAACAAATGGTGCAGATTTATGAAAGGGAAATGGAGGAGATTCGCCAAGTAGACGAGAAAGTCCTTTGCTGTTATCTACATAAAATACATTATCGAAGGCCGGACCAATCAATTTACATCTATGATTTACCAGCACAAAAGACTAGGCGAGCGAGAATGAAAGAGAAGTGTCTGCTAACTGCGCTTACCAGGACAGTTACCAGGAGCTGCAAAGGCGTCATAGCACCTGTTTTCAGAGCCTCCAGAAGGGAGGTAGAGGGGTGCCCCTGTGTCAGACGATACAGTGGTAGTTGGGATGGCAGCGGTCTGCTGGAATGCATGATGCTGATCCTGTGGTTGTGGCGGCTGTTGGGAATGGTAGGTGGTCATGGTGCCGTTAGAGTTCATCTCGGGGTATTGGAGTTCGATTGAGTGGCCCGGTGACATGTAGGTGCTGCTGTGGGACATGTCTGGCATGACTGAAAGGACAAAAAGAAGACCATTTCAGTACGTATGATGAGGCCTTAACGCATTGTCTAGTCAGCTATTCTTTGCCACGAGCGATCATTCAGAAATGTGGTAGAGGTCCATTGCCATTAACATTCAAGCGCTGATTAAAAAATTAATTTCGTTATTCCTCGGCTATGCAGAATTTGGATGATGGTGGTCCACATGGGGGAGTTTTGGTAGTCAAAAGGCTCTAACATCTCTGGATATTCAGGTCTGGAGACTAAACAAGTAAAAGGGTATCTCGTTATTTAGAGCTGCATAACTAGTGCGCGGTGAACTAGGGTCTAAGTAGGCCATCAATATTCCAATAAACAAGAAAGGAACGAGAGGAGAGATTAAAATCGAACACACTACCATATCGCAGTTATCGAGATGTGAAATGAATCATTTATGAAATATTAGCTATGTTTTCCGTTAAACAAATTTAATCTAGTCCTTTCAAGAGCCTCAATGCTTAAAGGAGGGAAATTTGAGCAAAACGCTCAAAACAGCTATGGACATTCAAGTAGAGTTGTGAGGAGGCGAAATGGGGCCTAGGAAAAAAACAGCCCTATAAGCGTGCCTTAATGCAAGGTGTCTGACAATCTAAAGGTGATTTTGATGAAAGACCGACTTCCTCACACCTCTTCATCGAAAGCAGGAAGGTGATAAAATTGCAGATAATCGACCTTTAACTAGTAATTTAAAGGGATTCCAAGATTCAATATGGGAGACTTTGACATACACAGCGTTCCAAAGACTCCACGCTCAAATAAGGACGAAAATATACTCATACAGTAAAGCCCATATAGATTGTTAACGATTGGCGAAATGAGAGAAGAGTGGTACTAGGTAGCCCTTAGGCTCAGCAACCACGACAGCATTTCAATGAGGTTTGCCAAATTAGGAAGAAAAAAGTGCATACGTAAGACACAATAAGAGCTAGGATCAACTGAGTAGTGTAAAAAGACTACCACTGTTTGGTGAAAAAGAGAATCTCAAGAAAGGCATTAAAGTTCGAGTACGTACCTCTATCAAGGTAGGCTAAAATGTGAATAAGAAAAACATTTACGTTTTCTCATATCAATTTGGTCACCCCTTAAGCAAATAGTGGGCTAAGCATCTTAAGGACTCTTTTCCAAGGCTGTAACAAAATGGCAGTTCGTGTGCTGGAAGTATTATCCGTTAAAATGTGAATAAAGCAACACCAAGCACTCTTCTGTTGAATCTATTGCTCCAAGACCATAATCCCACGATTCTTTCCTTCTTCCAATTCCGATCGATCGGTACGATTGAAAGAAGAACCGGTGCCCTAGTGAGCGTAAAAAGGCGTCCCATGGGAGCAACCATAAAATACTAGCTACTATTGGGATAAAAACTCGGAATTGGGCACGAAAATGAAGCTCCACAGAATACACCTATTGGTCTTCGTTACATGTTGAAATTGCTTGCAGCACTCATTTCACCTCAGTGATGGAAGTGTTGTTCAGTGGCTTTGCCGCTGCCTCGAGCTTCCTTTCAGTCCAATGGCTAATTGAGGAATCTCTCATGCTTCAGAAATGTCTCATCAATAGCACAGAGGCTACAGTTTAGCCATTAGAGGCGGTTCTGATCACAACAATGTGTAAGAACAAGGATCCGATTCATCTTGCACAACTAGAGGGGGCAATGTGTTGAAAGAAAATAGTGACAAGAAAACGTTGTGAAAAATTAAGGAATGCGGGAGAAAAACCTCATATTATAACTATTTTAAAAATCAGAAAGAATACAGAAAGGATGAAGTATGAGTTAAGTAAACATTTGCTGGTAGATCTGAAAAGAACCAACAGGAGAGATAGAGAAAAGATTATTAAAGGAAGTTGAAAAGAAATCCTGAAAATGGAGAATGCGAGCTTGACTGTAAGCCGAAAACTCACAGGTGGGTGGAGGAGGGGAGTTTCCAACTGACATCTGCGCCGTAGCAAGATGGCAATCAGGTGGCGAAGTGGCGGTGTAGGAGTCACGAGTCATCTGACTATTGTAAAATACGACAAAGTCGGTCTGCTGTTCAGATACCGCTGCGGTTGAAGCGGGCATCGGACAGTGAGGAGGTACATTGACCTCAGTCTGAGTGTGAGCATGTGACAGGCGAAGGGTTGCTGTGCCCACATCCACTAGTGGCAAGAAGGTCGGACCGCCTCCGCCATCACCACCACTCCCCCTGCTGTCGGTACTGTTGGGAAGACTGAAAGCAGGAGGATGTCGAGTCTGAAAGCAAAAGACAGTTTCTGTCAGGCATTTGAATTCCTTAGGTATTAGGCTTGAGATAGCGGGTTCGGAAATACATTGGGACAGATAGATTGCTTATCCCAGATTGCACGTTTTCAATAGGATCGGCAACATAGCATCGGGTTCCTTCGATAAGTAGATCGTGGAAGTGTCGATCCAACGCCTCAGGCTGTCATTGAGTGGCTGTCGGTTAAATAAGGTCAACTTCCTTAAGAATTAGGTTAAAGAGTTAATGTTTCCGCTATCTCAGAAATAACCATTTCTAATTTCAGCTTAACTAGCTACTGAATGCAAGGCCTCGAAGACGAATCCAATGCATGATAGATCAACCCACATTAACCAAGACAAAAGCTTGGCACAGTTGCTTCGCCCCGTCACAATTAGAACAGAAACAGGTACCGACAACCGAAAAAAAGAGGTGTAAGCTCAGTCTATTAAGTAAAGGTTGCCAACTTTTATTTAAAAAGTTAACACTTTCAGCTACCTCTTTCTGCTATCCGATTAATCCATGCATTATAGCAGACGGATGTCCACTGCAGAAAGCTACACTGATTAAACTGTGATTTTCGAACCACAAACATTCAAATGTTATTACATTCAAACTAGCAATGTTTTCAATGAATGAATGGAGAGCACCCACCTCCGGACTGTAAGAGAGACTGTTGAGTTGCATCGGTTGACCAGGACAGCCAATAACAGAGGTGGGCGAGGAAGTAGAAACAACAGGTGGAAGGACGGTGAGATCGCTCCGCAGTTGAGCAATCACCCCACTTACAAGGGAGGCGGCGGAGGCGGTAGCAGCAGAGACAGAAGCCTGGTCGGCACCTACTCCTAGGGGAAGAATGAGCAGCGGAAGAATGGCCAGTCTGGTAGAGGTCTGTGCCTCACGCTGCTCACTTTCCGGAGCAGTTGTGGTAGATCCGATCGGCAAATTTAGTGATGATTGCTGCTTTGTAACTGGTGTGGTTCTTAATGCTGACGCTCTAGAAAAGAGGTCAGAAAGTTTTCCAAAGATATTTTCCTTTATAAATCCAGGAAGGAACAGGGTTGAAATCATATTAGTCATGCACGACGCGGCCCCAATATTACAAATTTCATAACTGCAGCAACAGTGCGTCTATTCGGTGTGGGATAAAAGCTTGCAAGGGACAATCCGATACCTGGAGTTTCATGTGACGGTCGACTGATTCTAGCATCGTATTTGGACAGTTTTCCCTGACTTACCTACAAAGAGTAATAGCTGGTGAAAATTCGCCAGCTCGGGACTGGATGAAGCCGATGCTGCATCATAAAGCAGACGCCATCAGTGTTGAGTGAGCAGGTTTCAGCATCAGTATGGTTTTAATTTTTATAGAGAATATTTGCGAATGGTGGACAAAGGCCTTTAATACAAAACTCTTTCTTCAGAATCGTACAAATTACCCACTGCATGGCCATAGTTACCTTTATAACTTTCAAAAGGCAATCAAAAGCTATAAGTAATCGGACAACTATTTGTTTCTTTGTATAACGATCAAAAAACAAAATGGCCTATCCGAGATTATCCTGGATTTTAAATTAACTGCTGATGCTCGGTGAAAGGAGTGACAACAGGGAGGGAAAGGCATTCTTTATGCATCAATCAAGCCATCACATAAGGAAGGCATGAAGACGGGACTATGACACAAGATGATAACTAAGTAATTGCAACTTCGAGCAGTAATCGTTTGCCATAAAATCTAGTGAACAAAACAGCACGCGACTTTATCAACGTAGACTTGTGGCAAAAATCACCCTTCATTACTCTACCCAATGAGTTGTTCCAGTGGACATCCTCCAACTATACATAAGTGAACAAACCTCGTTTCAAGACAAAGGTGTCCGTTTTAGTTGTGCACTTGCACTTAAATCTCAGTGACGTTCTCCCAACCACGCCTATACTCTTCTAGCCCTTCTAATAGTACATGTTCCATATTGGTATGGTTTACTACGATCGCAGAGACTCGAGGAGCTAAATCATCAACCCACGCAGAAATAGATTGCCAACTCTGGGCCACCAAACAGAATACAGTAGATTGTATCGAAAGCTTGTAATGGTTGAAGAGAATTGGGTGTTTCCTCTAAATAACGGAACAAGGGGAAAACGAGTTCTCAAAGAATTTACAATTGGAATACCCTTAAATTTTACAGCAAAAAGATATTGTTTGACAAAAAAACTGCAAAGGCAATCAGAAACTGGAATTCTCTTTCAAAATATCGATTATTCGGGGGTCACCAGGCTTTAGACTAAGCGCTTACGTCCTATTAAGAGCTAAAGTCGGATACCAATTGGGTTAGTGTGGTTCTGAATCAAAACATACACACCTCAACCATCGAAAAAATGCATCCACCATCTTAGCGATAGCTTTTATGTCGACAGAGAGGTATTGAAATTCAGATGGCCAAATAGCAGGAACTCCGAAATCCGGTAGACACAATTTTTTTAGTTTCTGTGTTGGCATTATTCTGAATTGTTCAGTAAAAAAAAAAAAAAACATCCCCCTTATCGAAACGACCAACTGGCTAATGTGATTAACGTTCGCCAACCAGCATCGTGTTTCCAGGCTTCAAAAATCTTCGTAAAATGGATAATGATAGTAGCAGACCACTAAATGGACGTCGTCGACCCTGAGCATTTGATTGCACAAACACAAGATGCTTACTCAAATCCTAAACGAGGAACTTGGGCAGTTTGCATATTTCTTAGTTGATAAGAGCGCATTCAGATGAATGCAAAGAATTACAAATCGAGTAGACCAAATCGACCACCCCTTCAATTTAATTGATAAGAAACAATTTGTAAATCCCTTTAAGGCACTTGTAGTAAAAATAGCGGCAATTAATTGTGTGCAATAATTTCCGTATTTCAGTTAAGGCTTTTGCGCAGTTCTAGGTCAGAAATCGTGTGAAACTCTCCGCAGCACTAAAGTTCCACTTGTTTACCAGTTTTTAATACACCCTGATTCTGCTCTGCTGGCTGTGTCGTGACCCCAAGTGAGGTGCCGTTTGATCACCATCAAGCACAGCTAAAAGTGGTGGTCCTGTGTTCTAGTAACGTAAATTTCATAATTACCATTGGTTATGCACGCGTGTTAAACCAGAATAGTGTGAATAAAGGGGGAAATTGATGTACGACCACGGTTTGAAGAGTCCCACTCCGACGATATTTGACAAGCTAGTTCTTTTACACTTCTACATGGTTGTGGGCGCCTCCATTAAGAGCATAGATAATTAAAAAAACTGGCAACAAAAAATGGGTCCGTAGGCACTAATTCACATCTCGCAAAATCCAAGCCCAGTAACAGAGCAAGACTTTGACCTCATCAATGCATGCGAAGCTTTTTTTTGAAAAACGGATCTACCCCTTACCAACATTTTAAGTAAGACAAAAAATTTAGTTTGGCTGAAAAGCAACGACGAAATATCCACTGATATGAACATATCGAAAGCCTTTCCTGATATTCCAAAAGGAATTCAGTGCTTGAACAAGTGGAAATATTTAGAAATTGCTTGTTATAGAATAGTAAGAGAACAATTGTTCAATTCAATGGAGCAAATGCACTATCTTCAAAGAATTCCTATCAGAAGTCAAAAACCCACCCGAACAACAGCAAACTGGTGAGTTAACACGAGTGATGAACTGTAAAAGCATGAAAATTATCCTCTCATCATACCTACTTCAATTAGTTCCGCATTGAAGCTGATGCATTTCGAATGTAAAATGGATTCTCTGTGGAACGATGAGGGAAAAACTCAAATTCAACGTATCAAAGACACGTTCCAGTACAAAAATACAAGTTTCAACAAAGTGAAATAAAGGAGATGATTAGCCGAGCTGTATGCAAATTTCGACTAATTTCTAATTCGCAAATGAACCCTTTAGAATGCAATCCCCGTAACATAGGGCGTCTAAAGTATCTCCACAACAAAACTTTGTCGTGGAGCAGATTTGTCCCGTCAGTGACAGTTGGTGTTTTATTTAACCCGAAATGAAATTCACATTCCACACTTACTATACAGCCAATCTTAGATCCATAAATCACAGAAGGAGACTAGGGGTAAATATGAGCACATAACGAACCTCATCCGAACATCATGTCCTGAGCGGCGAGCATGCTGGTTGAGAAATTTCTTGGCCTTGTATTTCCGCCCACAAACTGGGCATTCGAAATGCGTGCCACAGGACTTCGCATGATAGGCCTGCGCACTGGGCGTAGAAAATCGCTGACCGCAGGTGGTGCATTGGAAGGTCTTTTTCATGTGTACCAACTGATAATGCTGCAGACAAAATAAGGCTACGATCGGCTGCTCCGGTCCAAGAGGTGAGGCGAAATTTAAGAACAATCACTACCTGTTTCAAATGCCAGAATTTCGAGAATCCAACACCTGATGACTTAGTATATTTACAGGCAGGAGCAGGACAGTGGAAGACGTCATATATGTCTGTTTTCTTCCGGAGTAAAAAAGCGATATCTTTGGCATCCTAAAGAAGTAAAAGTTTTTAGTGGCAAACTGTAAAAGAACTAACATTTACAAGACCATGGGTTTTAATAAAGTGAGCACGGAGATTAGATTGTGTTTTGACCCGCAGGCCGCAGATATCACAGTTGTAGAAAGCTGAAGGTAGCGATTGCAATTCCTCTTTGGGTGGGGTGATATGACGGATCCTTGAATTGGTGGTGGCATCGGTTACGTCACTCTGGGACATGACGACGTGGAATCATGAATAACAGGGATAGGGTTTGGCCACGGTGAAGAAGATCTGAAATTTAAGAGAGAGCAAACCCATTGCTATGAGAAAATATCCCTAAAATTGTGAAACTAAACTGTTTAAAAACTTGTGTAGCACCTCTTCTACAAGATTGACAATGATGATTATGAATCAGAGGTCTCGAGAAATTCACCAAGTTAACGTACAGGAAAATAGATCTGCAATACAACACTGAGGTAACTAGGGCATCTATCCAACCACAATAAGCATAAGTACAGCGACTACAAACTGTCAAGAATAGATATGTGCAAGATCCTTTCGGTATTTGAATTGCGAATGATTACAAGAATTATCCGAAAAAAGTTGGATATCCTTATTCGAAGAAGGACGAAAAAGAGCCAAGTACAAGCAGAGGTAGAGGCGAAAGTTGCAGATAAATGAGACTCACTTACGAATGAGCTAAGCAGTTTGAATAATGCTGATTGCTGCTACCGACCAATAACCATGAAGCCCAAGAGACGTTATCTAGGGTGCTTAACGCGTTCATTATGGTGCAAAAAAAACCACTAAAAAGCAGATATATATCGAATATATGCCGAATATGTATTGAATATATGTTTTGCCCTGGTACATTGCTTTCTTTTGCCTTCAAGGAAGTCTTAAGACGCTACACTAACAGTGAATTTTCCTCTAAAACAGAATAATCAGAAATGATTTTTTCAAAATATGACTGCATTATTGCAAACACTCAGCTTTTACAGTTACGACTGTCAAGTTAGAATCATTAGCATTGAGCCCGAGACGTTAAAATCACTTGCGAACCTGTTTATTTTCTAATCCGAAGTAAGAAAATTTGACCAAAATGCTCTAGGTATTGTAAAAAGGATATAAGCATGTACTATATTCCAGAGCACACCAGGACCTTATTTTATTTACATGTTAAATGACCTTTGATTGTACTGTACGCACAAAGGCCGCTGTGAGACTTGCATTTGTTTTGGTGGGCGAAATTTCTTGCATGAGTGCACGGGATGTTTGCACTAGATTCCCCATGCTAACATCTGTGGTGTTTCTTCTACGTTTATTCCAAATGAGCTTATGTTTATATTTAATCCTATTTGCAATTAAGCACTCTTCCTCTTGCGGGTGCAGTTGACCATAGTACTCTCCACAATATGCTGGCGTCAACGAACTTGTATAATTTGATGTTTGTTTGGAATTTGAATGTCCATTACTTTATAGTGAAGTCTACGTGAAAGATTTCGAAACCTTTTCCTGTCACTTTGCCTTGTGACCGCGCTATCTATATTTAAACGTGATTTCCTCCCCAATTTTAGGTATGGCAAATAATTCAAGAAATTTTGTGATATCTGAGAACCAGACTAAATTCGGTAGTGAGAAATCATGTGACAATCTAATTTCTCACCTTAAGGCCTCTAGAAATAGGTACTTTATTGGAGTCCTGCTTACATATGGCATTTAGACAAATGGACGAATCTGAGCTTTCTTCCCTAAGTCGTTCCGTAATCTCAATCGCAGACTCCCTGTCTTGTGAAGATCTTCTTAAAATCGTCGATGCAATTCTAGAGAGAGACGTTTCAGGTTTATTGAATACGTGGTCTTACCTTTTTTTTCATAGCGCCTTCTGAGAGGCTTAAGCTCATTTCACCTGTCCTTTCTCGTGCCGAAAAGTTGCCATGCATTGTAAAAGAGACTCTGATCCAAAAGATATGTGAGCATCTCAATGCGTCGAAGCATGGGGTTATTTGTACTATAAATTGCAGTCAAAACGACCGCGAGGCCTCTTATCCTCTGCAGATCTTACTCGTTTTTGACATACTTGCCTCTGTTCTGCGCATCCGATGCCCCAGCAGAGCCAATGAACTTCATGATATTTGTTTCTACGTCCGTGCTGTTGTCGATTTTCTACGAAGTAGAGGTATATTCTTAGTTTTTCGTTTTTCTTTTGACACCATTTCCTCAGCCGTGCACTCTTCATCGGAGTGTTTGGAATCAGCGCTTGGTTTCCTTCTCGCCCTGTGCAAATGTTCCGGTGGCTCATTTTCCTGGATGTCTCAACTCACTTCAGAGACTCTAGATAGTCATCCTGTTTTACTTTTCCTCATCACAATTGAAGTCGAGCTGAAACTCAGATTGCCAGCTCATCTGGAGGGATATTTGGAGGTATGTGATGTGTGTCTTACTCTTCTTTATTCCTTGTTTTTGGTAAGCTGTTGAAGCCAGCTTTTCCTTGTGGATGTTTTAGATGGATCCAGTCGATGTGAATGTAGCACAAATCTGTTTGGAGTTGTTGTCCTTGCTAATTGCTGAGATTGTTGAAGCTGGTCATGAATCAGCAAATAACGTAAGTCAATGTTTGGAACTGCTCTTAAATTTGTCTGTGGGCAAGGAGTGTTAAGAGATGAACTAGCAAGTTTCATGTTTCATTCAGACGGACGACAGTATCGTGGCTTTAATTTCCGACGAAACACTATCCTCCATATTAAAACGGCTCATTGAATTGGGTGAATTGATGGCCACTTCCTTGACCCCAGAGGACAACGCAGCACCAACTGATGCTCCATCGGGCTCTACCTTATCCAAAACTGTCCATCCAACTCCCATCGCCTTGCATGTTCTAACCGTCTACCTTCAGTGGAGCCTGCATGTCTATAAAAACCGCTTTCTGGCTGTTGGTAGTAGGAATGAGTGCATTGCGGCTTTTGACGAAACACTTTTTCAACCAACCTATTCATCCACCTCTAAACTCTATGATAAATTGGCGAAAAGCTTTGAAACGAATGTTTGGAATCCTCTGCAGCCCCTATTGAGAATTGTTATGTGAGTCGACTTTGTACATTTATCTGTTTGACGAAGGCTTTTTGGTACGGCCGCGAACACTGCCTCAGATAAGAATTGACAACCATAGTTAAGACGTTTTTACTGTTTTTCTGCGACTAAAAATCTGTTTTAAAGCTCCGCTGCTCGGATTGCTGTGAGTTCAACCGATTCGATTCAGTGTGAACCGGGGCTAGAAAATCGAGCTGTCGCGTATGGTTGATATTGTTATCGAATATGATAGTCGGGGTCAAAATCACCGGAAATATGGTGGGTAGGAAAGGTTTCAATCACTCTCTCCTGTTTCATTATTGAAGCTCTCCAAGCCTCTCCTGAGTAACTCGCAATTCAGGATATGGCAGTTAGTGTCTGAACCGATTCTTACACTTGGCAGTAAAAAGTGAATAGACATGGAGAACTTCTCCCTCCATTCAACCTCAATGAATGAGAAAAGGGTGTCTGAAGACTTGGTATGTCGATCAAACCTGAAGCTCCTAACAATGTCCGCTTGTTAACATTTTGTTCATTTCCCCCTCGTCGTCGGCAAAAACATTCTCGTTGGAGAACGGGATCCTTTTTTTACTTTTAAATGCGGAAAATTTGACAGTGTTTCGGCTATCGACAGCGGCATTTCTTTTCACCGTATGCCAGGTCCCAATCTCTCGTACTAAGGTCAAAAGTTTGGCAGAGGTTTCTCCTGGCTTGCGGTGGAATGTGCTTCGATATATGAAAACTACCAAATGTATCGTCTAATAGACATTGAAATGAAGAATTATTGTGAAATTTTTGATCACAACATCCTTCCACTAGGGATACCTGACTATTTGAAGGGAATGGAAGGTCTCAGCCAAGGTCAAACCACCTCTTTACAAAAAATCTCCTGATGTGTTGTTCACAGCATCATCTGATTACCTCTTCACTGTCACTTTCACGCGATCAGAGGGATCGAAGTCCAGGTCAAATGATTGTGTGCATGACCTGTTGTTTTTGCGCTTCCCTTCAGACCAGACGTGTTTCGTCCGACCTGCTCCGCTGAAACGTCCAAATCGCTGACTCTCTGTCGCAAACTCATCCTCCGTCTGGCAAGACTCTTTCCCGCGGTTGTTGTGAACAATCTCGATACCGGCTTTATGCTATCCTTGCTTGCCGACCGGTCTACTGGTGGGGCAGTAATTCTTAAGGTACTCAGTTAATCGAAATACAGTAATCCTGGAGTCTGCGAATATTGAAAATGCTTTACATCTGAAATACTACGTCGATTTTTTATTACGGATCTTTAATTTTAAACGTCGCAGGTCCTTTTTCTTTCTTATACTAAAGGCCCTTCTTACCATTACCAATTTCGGCGTATTATTTAATTTTTTAATTGCACTTTGCTGAAACCTCTATTCCTGGAGAAATTCTCTTGACGTCCTGGATGGCACACGGAAACAGCGAATGAAGTAATTATTTCGCGAGAACATAACTTGCCCAAGCAAAACGGCAGTAAGTAGTTTGAGGGGGATTGTCATTCCAAAGGGTCATTTAGTGTTGATGTCACGTGGATGGCCTGAGTGGTGACAAGGGTCTTATACGGGGTATGTAACTCCAACTGAGTGATAGACGGAAGAAAAGAATGCATTTGCTTCTTCAACACGTCGTCCCTTTTCGTATCAAGTATGAATTTGCCCGACTTAATTCAACTGATACCTGAACTATTTGTCAGTGCGGCCGAATCATCTCAAGGCGGATTGCTTCACTACGTCACGGGTGCCAAAACGCGGAAGTCGCCTTTGTGTCCAATGTAATGTGGTTTTTTAAAATTGGGGATTTTCGCGTATGACCGTTTTGATCATCCCTACCGTATAGGGATTCGTCGCCTATGCCACCTGTTCACACGTTGACTGAATATTTACAGGAATGACTGCCGAAGCTGTGGGCTGAGGACCATAGTGATTGGCATCTCCACCGGGAAATAAGCGTCCGTCTAGAAGTTTTACTGCAGTTGCGAGTCCTATCGCCACTCTACCATCGACGTCTGTTGTACCAGTAGACATGCCCAGTTTCGGGTTCGAGCCTTCCTTCAAAAGCATGTTCGTTCATTCGCATGTGCTGTTGCATTCGAGCTTCCGGCCAGTACTCCATGTGGTGTCTGGCCAGTCCATAGCAGATGATAAGGATTAACAGCCTCAGATTGAGTTGAGCATCTTACGCAAACAGTGATGGGCTGAAATGGAAAAAGTCGGCATCTCTGATTGCTAAATGACCGTTGTCCAAACGTAATTTCTTCTGTTTTTTTCCACTACAGAGCCCCATGGGAATGAGTTATATGCGGGACATCTGTAACCTCCTGGAGACCTCGCAGATATGCCATGAAATAAATGATTTGAAAGAGAGTAATGCTTCCATCGACGTCATCGGTAGACTGATCTCTGTTCTTGGCCTCCCAGCTACAGGATCTACGATTCTAGACCACTTAAATGCTGAAGTCAATGGACAGTGCTGTGATAGGTGCAGGATTGCAGCGCAAGCACAGTTAGCAGAGAGATTTTGCGATGTCATGGTTATGCTTCGCACCCTTGTCGTCAATGCCTGGCTTATTGAATTCGCTCTTCGACTCGGGCCATCTCGGCTCTTCGATCCGGGTAATGAACGCCACCGTACCATGAAAAACATTTTCAACGGTTATCCTAACTCATCAAAAGCGTCGCCAAGCAGTGTTCACACACTTCTAGTTAGAGTTGTGAGTCAGATTTTGAGCAGAACTATTATTTCTAGTGGATTCAAACTTCAGTTTACCCAACATATGACCAGTACTTTTGAAGTTAGGGTCTTCATACCCAAGCACATTTCATGCATTTTAAACGGCATTCGTTTCTGTGATGTACTTTCTGTAGTAGTAGTAGTTGTTGTTGTTTCGCCTCGTTATGGCTGCTGAACTATGGAAAGTCTTCTTGGTTTTGTTCAGTTTATCATGAGGACTCTCACGCCGTTTCTCCCGGCATTTGAGTTCGTTGAAACGTTATAACGGCTGTGTTTGAAGGGCCTATCTTGAATAGAGCAAACTGAGGCAATGGATAGATTTTTGTCACTCCCACACCTCTTTCTTTTCTTCGAAAGTCGTCTCTGTTGTACCAGGAGAGGAGGAGGCGTATGCATCGACATGGGTATCCGAAGCGGCATTGGCGGTTCTGCGGCAACTAGCGAAACTGGAACCATCTTCTCTTTTGGACTGGAATTTCTACAACTACCAGGATCACACTCTACGGGGCTTCTACACTCCGTGCACACTGCGTAACTCCGCGGAAGCTGTTCTACAGTGTTAGTTGCTTTTTTGTCCTTTCAGAGGGAGTCTCCAGGTCAAAACTGGGATGTTCTTATTGGCATTTTTGAGAATTGGATGCTTGTGATGTGTAGTGAGAAATTCCACGTCGCTAGTGATTGGTAGCGCCACTTTTAAACTTGGGATTGCGTTTCTGGATTCTGTGGAACAGACTGGAACCGAGGTTAGACATTTTCGAGACTGGTTTTCTGGAGTGTTCTGGGATTACGCTACTGGTGTACGTGGTTGAATCGGTCAATTCCCTATCAGCAGCCATTTCTCTTTTTTACGGACTCTAGAGCTCTTGAGTATGGAACTGAAGAGAATTACTTCCCCTTTCTTTGTGCTCTCCTTCTATTTCACGTAACAAGTAGACAGCTGGGTACAGATGAGAATGGTGATGTTGTGGTTTTTATCCCTTCGAATATCATTTCCGCCTTAAAGAGATCTCACGAATTCATACCACTATCTTATATAGGGTTCCGCTAAAAATGGTCTCTGACCTTTGTTTAACTTCTCTCTTGGTTGGATTTTTTCATCAAGGTCACGGTGTTAGTTTAGTATTCCAGCGATGGGAGGGAAATGTTCTCGGGTGCATGCATTGCTTTATCCTTTCTCGCAGGTTGTCGCAACACCTGTTCCTATTCCTCCGCCTTTCGGGCTGCTTGGCAGTGCAAGTACGCCGAGGTGGCATCGGAAATCGCCTCGCTTGAAAGGAATGTATAGCAGTATCTTTTGAATAAATAAATGCGATCTTATAGCAGACACTTCTGATTTCGTTGAGCATACCGAAATATGGGTTTCCTCGTTTAGTTGAAAACGATTAAGAGTATCAGATGTGTGGAATTAATTCAGCCGAAGACGAGTCGGTCGCTGAACGTTTGGGCGTCGTGAATTACTTAGGTCAGAATAATTTGATTTCAACCGCCCAGTCCTCTTCAAATGCGGGGAGAAAGGTTGACCACTCCGCCTGAACGGCATCTCTTAGTGGTTTTAGTTTGTTTTCACAAGACGAATTTGCTATTGCTCAGTCAGAATGTCACATTGGGGATATGCTAGCCTCCGGGACCGCGGAATTTTTGCTGTTCGGACTTCATTCCACGCAGCCTCCCCCGCTTCTCAGTACGTGCGTTTGAATTGTTTGACCATAAGTCGGTCAAAACGATTGTGGATTACTTTTCGTATTATTCAGATTACAAGACAATGTACGTTAAACTTCTGTATGGCTACCTTTTCAAAAATGTTAGGTTTTTATGGGCTTAGCTGGAATCGTGACCAAGATGTAAGCTAGGAGTTTCAAGACCTTCAAATTCGTTGATCCTGTTGGCATATCTTCCCTTACTTGAGTCTTCTATTCGCCTTGTTGGAGAAGCTTGTGCTTGTTGCACTAAGTTCTTGAACATTCTCGAAGGTATCTGCGTAAGCTTACTCACGATCGGTTAACTGGCGCTTCTTTCGCACGTGGAATGTTGGACATTTCCATCGTACAGCCGACTACACGCTTATAGACTAACGCTAGGCCCATTATCTGTTTTTTAAGGCAAATGTTCCCCTTATTACTGCTACAACCTATCATTTCAGCAGCTTTTCCGCCGAATCTAAGTTCCTCAAAAGCAAAATCACGAGATTTTGCCTTGAATTTTTCCATTCCCATGGAAATAGTAGACATTAGATCATTTACAGACCTTGTAAGTTAAAGTTACTTAAAGTTGGTTGAATTTGCCAACTTTGTAATCTTAACAATCACCTAAGCCACGAGAAAGGGAAAGAAGGGGATGAGATCAGTTTAATGGTGTGTGTATTTTGAGATGTTAAGAAAAGTGCAGCACCACTTCCAGCAGGCAACTGCTACTCCTCGAGATCCTCCAGGCACAGGCGTCCTACGAGAGGCGCTATTTCTAAGGCGCCCAGCAGTGGGCTCTCGACTGTGCGACCGGCATCGGGGTCGATGGAGATATCCAAAGGGCTGTTAGCAGGGACGGAGATGATGGCAGCAGTGACGATAGTGGAGCCAATCGGAGTGCCCTCTTTGAAAGTGGTTTCCCTGTGGCCGGACCTAGAGCGCTGTGTGTTGTGACCACACAGCTCCACTTTCACTGCTGTGGCATCACCCAGTGCGTTAGGAACCTCGCCCAAATCTGCAATCGCCGTCCCATCACCGTCCTCCACCTCTATTCCATCTGAACTCACCGAGTCCTCTTGACTCATTCTTTGTGCAACGAGATGAAGGCGTGTATTTAGGGGCTTTAAACGAGATTCAATTCTTTTTTGCAGCCCAATAGTAAATACCTTGATTTATGCTTCTTGAACTCAACCCCTTCCTTTATCTTCTTCGAATTCCCAGCCTTATGCACACTCAACGCCTTTTTGAAAATTCCGGCCCTACAAATCGACATCCCGTCCAATGTTGTAGAAACTAGTCAAATTCTATTATAGGTGCTAGTAATGATTGACTTGTTTAACACCACCCGCCTCAAATTATCCGCGTTCCTCCGCATCGTCCTTTCGCGCAGAAGAGGAAGGGGGTGTTAGTTTTTAGTGCGGATGGGGTGGATTTTATTCCGCTTTTTACATCCCGTAATGAATGGATTATTTGTTGGTTTACGAATTCGTTAAGCATCTCTTCTCAATTTTTTCTTCTACGCCCTTCTTATGGGTACGTCTTAGGGTGTCGAAGATCAACCCAATACCTTACAGGCTTATCATCTACCCCATAGTGCACCGTCTTTAAAGCTTTTGATTTCCCTTGACCCACGAACCTATTCTTTACATGCCATTCTTATGCATCAAGAAAGGGTGCATTTAGCCCATGGAGCTTACTCCCCACCGTTTCAGTTTCATTGACTTCTTCAGGCTTAATCGACTCTTAATTTATGCAACGAAGGTGAAAACGTGCAGAGCTTGGGCTCCAGAAGCACAACTCGTTGAGCAACTTCGTATTGGTTATGAATAGTGGAGTTACTCGACACCCAACGGAAGATCTAATGAACTAAAATGTCTCCAAAATAGGCCTTCTCATCGTGCCGTATTTCATCAGGTCAGTTTTCATTTACTGATCTGAGGATGTTTCATTATATTATCTTTGAATTTTTCGACGAGACACTTATGTACCCCTAGTGCCGTGCCAAAATCGAAAATACTTGCATTTTATCTTAGGGTGTCAGAAACCACAAAGTTACAATTTACTATTTAGAAAGCTGGTAAGTAGGTGCTTTGACAAATAAATTAATTATTTTTGAAACTTACCAAACGGAATCACGGAATCATAGTACCATACAAATCGAAATAATTTCGCTACTGCATTCATTTGGTTTCAGGTTAATTGGAGGGGCGTGGAAGAAATACATTTGAATAATATCTCTGCGATTCGCGAAAGACCGTTACTATACGTCCAAGTTGGGAAATACCTACTGCGTTCACTACTTTCCAGATACCTTCTCTAGAGATATCCGCACGAGAACGATTCATCCAGATAATCACAGCACGCACACACATGTCGCTCAAGGCAGTAGATCTCACACTGTCTGGAACTGGCCATATTTATCTGCCGTGCAGATGGCATTGGCTCCAAGCACGTAGTTGGCCATGTGCGGCTAATCGTATTTTCCATCAGGTTCAGACCTCACAGGGCACAGCGATTCTACATGCCAGATCAAAGACCTTTTAGATGATCAGGCTTCCTTCTTCCACAGGTAACTAGGCGCAATTCGATGAACAGCACGTCGGAACGCAATTTTCACTAGGTATATAATCTAAGTAGTTTAAGCAGAGGTAAGGCGTCATATATTTTCGATTTCAGATTCAGTCCAATATAATTTCTCTTAAGTTTTAAAATATTTTGAGAATCCCCAACCAGCTTATGTGGATTCAACAGACTTCCGGTACTGTATACAGCTACTTTTGATTACATTGAGCCGCTCGATGAAGAGAGTTTCATTTCAACCAGTTTCATTCACTTATAAGTTTAGAAAGCGTTCCTCCCGTTGCTTCTGCACCAATCATTGTTTCTCAACATGTATATCTTTGCCTGAGTTACATTATTACCGATTGTCACTAGGAAACAATCAAATTTACTTAATACACATTAGTTTAAATCGGTCAACAGGCGCAGGGAGCCGTATTGCGTCTCCTACAACGCCTTGTTGGCCGCTCCAGATCTAGCGTTGGGTCGGTAGTTCAATGTGCCCATAGCGAAAATACTTGCCCCTGACAGCAATTTTCAATGCCACATAAATAAGTCTCCCCTGCCAAATAGATCACAAATCAGTTCATACTTACTGGACCTCTACTTTGGTTTGATTCTCCTCCTGTACCATGGCCTCCAACGTGGCAGTCGGTGGTGAGGGTGGAGGAGTGGGTGCTTGGGCCTTTTTCATTGCCTCCGAGATCACTCCCATCACTGGCCGTGATGGCTGGAGGTGGGGGTCCACGTTGGACAGAGAATAGCTGGTGGAGACGGTGGGTACGAGGGCAGAGACAGACTCGGCAGCAGTAGTGGAGGAAACAGAAGATGTGATTGAGGAGGTAGAGGAGAGTGTGGGGGAGGCAGAGCGACTGGCCTCCTCATTCTCCGCCTGCCCTCCATCACCGCTAACGCTGCTTCGCAGCACTTGTATCTGACTCTGGTGAAGTGGCGCTTGCTGCTGCTGTTGCCACTTGCGGCGGAACTGTCGAGTTGTAGTCGTTGCGGTAGCGAAAGGCGTGTGACCAGGACGCCCGATCCACCGCGACCGACCAGTGCTAAAGATAGGTTGCTCTCGATAAAGTGGTGCTTGGTGAGAGGGCTGGTGGCGACGACGCCGTCGCTCCTCTTCTGTTTGGGTGTGAACCCCGCTATCACTGTCTGATTTGGTAATACTGGACTTCGCTGCGCTCGTTACAGCGCCGATGGGGGTGTTGCCTATTGAGCCGCGATGATCAACTTTATTGGTATGCCTGGAATTCAGAAATAAAGTGGAAATTTATTCTTAATCGCCTTAGTAGTTGGACACTAGGGAAGAACCTGCGCCACAAGGAAAGGCAATAATTAGGTAGAATTAAGCGAGTTGGTACACTGTGGGGAAAGTACCCCTATTTTGCTTCCCATCACGATCTTTGCAGCAAATGCTAATGAGAGTTCTTAATTCCAATCAATTTTGTAGGAAACCAAAGGAAACAGTTTCTGCGGAAAAAAACAAAGTATTCTTCAAGTCATATCAATCTAAAAGACAACCTTCCACTAGGTCACAGGAATAGCTACAGTATTGTGGCGCAAAATCCATAACCTGCATCTTTAGCGAAATTAACGAATGCAAAATAGAAAACATCTTTTGAAGTGTAACATCCTTAATTTCACTGAGGCATTAGTTTTGTGTAGAAAATAAGATACACCTCCACTACCTGGAATCACTTAAGCATGATAACACTGCTCCTAAGTTACTTGAAAACTCAAGGCCTTTTACTTCTTTTTCGCAATTTTTGCGCTAATTTGCATCTACTGGTTCGTTTAGATGTTTGTAAATAAGTAGAAGTCGATGACCCCAAAAGTCTACTCAAAATAATTTATGCCACAACATTTTGAAAATAAGCCACAAAATTCGGTGGAAATTTTGAGAACATCTTTTTTCGCTTTACTTTCTTAGAAGTGACCTGCTTAATGCTTTTCGAAACCAATTACATGCGAACAATTCGCACGAAGTCTGAGACTTAGAGGGTTGAAAATTGATGGTTCAAAAATCTCCTATTCTATCATTATGAAAATACTGCACCGACGGTTAAGGTAGTCAAACGCGATTCATAGCCGTGAAGCGAACCCCAGCAATTTTGGGTAGTACCATGATTTTGCGTACGTGTGAAGACAAAGCCTCCGCTCCCGTAATTCGGAGCACTCCTTGGAGTAAAACTAGCAGCCACAACCCTTGTGTCTTTATGTGATCTGGTGGACAAAGGTAGCGGCCACCTGCATAAAGTGAATCTCCACGTGTTTACCAATCACAGGAGATCGTGGAGTACAGCTCCTTCTAGTAGGTTCCATATTCCAATCTTATAGGGAATTTAATGTGTTCGAAGTCTTAAAACAAAGGACTTTTCTGACGCTGTAAACATCTACGGCAGGTGAAACAATATTACGCAGACATACGATGTCAGGGTAAAAGATAAAAAGTGGCAAACGGAGTCATTTTGCTTGCATTCAGTAGACACATTTAACAAATAATAAATAGCTTTGATTTGCCATAAATAGTGAAAGCAATATTGGGTAAATTCTACTTTTTCATCTACCATGAGATCGATTAGCTCGTGGCGGTCTAGAGTTCCGAAGAGTTTGGGAAAATTTTGCACAAAAAACACTTTCGACGAAGGTTAAGACCGCTTCTCTTGCGCTTATTGGAGTCGTATGAAATTCCTACGATAACTTAAAACGAATAGAAAACTTTATTAGTAATAGAAAATCCGATTGATTGGCCACACCAATTATGTTGAACTTCACTGCCTTTAGTGCAAGTAAAAGGCATCACCATCTTTTCGAACACAAGGTAAAGTGCACCTTAGCATTTGACTGCGAAAGTGATGCCCAATTTGACACGTGAAAATTCACTCAGCCACAAGACGATACCTTATCAACTGCACATGGCTACACATGCTTCTTTCCGACCTGTACACGTACATCCAAGTGGTTTCACTAAATGAGAACAACTCTTCAAGTGGTTAAAGGTAAGAATTTTTCATTCAACAAGTCCTGCTGTTCAGTTTCGAATCAGGGGCCCTACAATTACTTTAGAGGCTGATGCATACAATAAGGATTGTTTTCAACTTTTTATACCAGTATATCGATTCCCACTACCAACGCCAATTCTGAGACAACAACGAATTCGAATCCTGAGGACGCTTTGAAGACGGTTTTCGATCATGCTTACTTGGCGCTCCGCTTCCCAGATTTCACAGATGGGACGCTAGACCGGGCCTCTCCATGCAAGAAGTTGAATAGCATTGGCTTCGAAATCTCCGTAGCCCTAGGAGCTTTCCGTGTAGAAAGATGTTTTCGGTTTATTTTTAGCTAAAATGCAGTAAAAAGTGGTTTCTGGATGCATTAATGGATTTTATTAAATGCGAAATTTTGAGGAGAAGATTAAGCGACTGGCTACAGAATAAAGCAATTAAGCCTTGACGATTTTCAGTACCTCGTCAAATTTGTCTGAGTGTTGTTTTCTTTTCTGAGTTGACCTTTGCGAATTACACAGAGTCATCGATTTTCCCACTGCAGTTCGATTGTGCGGTCGCGCGGAGGATGCTCTGCGCCAGGTTTCTATCTCTACGCAAAGAATTGAACGATTAATTTTCACAAATCTTGAACGTATTTTCATGCGTTCGTACAATGCAAATTAGTATGACTGCAATCAAAGTCCCAATGCATTCTTAGCTTCAAAAACCTTAGATCGGCCTGCTTGCTGCAGTTTGCTTAGCCACAAAATTTCGAATTTTTGTAGCATACTTAAAGTGCTGCTTCTCTCTAAACTACTGGCCATCCTGTGAAGCGATTTCGACCTCTTTGTAGCACCCTGAGGTTGAAGGAGTCTCACGAAATCCCTCCGGTGAATGTCCGCTCCAGAATCTGGTGTGTATTTTGGACGAATGGTGTTTCCGGATTCGCGCGCTTCACTGGCATTGGCGGCGATCTTCTTTTGCTGATTCGAGGTGAAGGTGAGTCGAAGACGCTTCAAACGACTCCAGAAGCCTCCACCTCCGCTAGCACCTCCGCCGCAACCACCAAAACCGATGCTGCTGGATCTCACTTTTCTCCTGGCTGCGTCTGCTACTGACTGTGCTCGTCTGTAAAAACAAATTGAAGAATGAATGAAGTCATTCGTTATCTATTTATTGTTTGCTCAGAAGATTGATGGCTCACCGACGTTTGACATCCGCTCCATCTCCAGTAGAGGCGATATCAAAGGTAGTGGTGGTGCTATTTATATCCATACTGTCTGAGCAGTTGTTGGAGTACACAGAATTGGCCTTGATAAAACCGCTACTCTCACCACTGCCACCACCAGTGCCAAAATCGTAATCTTCTTCCCCACCACCCGATGTCGTGTCACGTGCCTCCACTTTGAGGTCTATCACATCACCACCAATCATCTCGTCCAATTCTAACAACATTCCGTGCAGTGCCTCCTCTGCTTTCTTAAGTGAATCCAGCCTTGGAAATCCCGGTGTCGCGGTCACCGATTGCGCTGGAGTCGCAGAACGCCGAAGACCTACTCGTGGACGTCGACGTTTGATGGGAGGAATGTTCTGCAGCCGCTCAATCTTCTCAGTGTATTGGATCATCTTCCTGACTAACAGAAGGTAGCGAGGAAGGCGCTGAACAGGAGCCAGAAGGTAAGTGGTGATGTCATTAAACTCGCAGGCAGGATGGGATTGTAACTGCTTGAGGTGTTTACGCAGAATGGTAGGACCAGAACGCATCTTGTTAAGCATTTGTATGGCACCGGAGAACTCGGAAAGGTATCGAGCGTAGAGCTTGAAGAAGGGCGCCGTAGACCAGAGTGGTGCGCTGCGGTAGTAGAGGTTGGCGGCAGCAGTGGCAGTGGAGGATGCGGAGTGGGAGTGTGAGTAGCAAGCGAGAGGTCGCTTCCCCTCAATCATTTCCAGGAGGACGCTAAAGGGAGTTGAGCAGGAGCAATTAATACCATCATTGGCCTCATCATCACCTCCACTGAGAACGCTTAGTTTTCCACGTGGACGCCGGTAGCATTGGCTGTAGTATTGGTTATAACGGTGATGGGTTTGGTGGGGTGGGAGAGGCTCCTCACTCCAGGTGTCCTCAGAGTGACGCATCTCTTCGGCCGTGCGGTCGAAGGCGAGTTTCATGGCATCAAAAGACTCGCGATGGAGGTTGCAGAGGTCATCCACTGCCGCAGGAAAGAGTCGTCTAAATGGGTATCTACTTCAACTCAGAACTCATCTCGTCACATAGATTTCACATAAGTAGAATCCCTAGATACCTCTAATTTGTAGAGTCGATCAAGAAACTAAAGTTCAGTTAAAACGCTTTAGTGTTTTTTTTTAAATGTTTAGAGGAAATGTGAAACAGTACTTTGTATTTACTTAGATGGAAGGAAAATCTGGTGAAATGAACCCGCACATAAGTTTAATAAATGCGCATACCTAAGATATGCCCTGAAATTATTTTACTTATTAGAAAGGCGTTAAAAAATAGCAGTGGCAGTACTTACATGAACTTCTGCCTATCTATTCGCCAATTAGGTGCAAAGATCTCATCTCGAAGGACGAGAAACTGAGCGAGAATGTGGAGGTAGGAGCTCTCTGTGTTTACTAGCTCTTCTAGTACCATGAGGATCATTGATCGCGCCTGTCCCACCTCCATCCTCACTGCGAGCGTCTGGGGGTTGACCGTGGCATTAGAGGCGGGGATATTGCAAGGCGCGGGAACGGAGTTGCGAGTGCCGTGCATACCAATGGTCGTCTTGCTACCGCCATTACTGTAGGGAATGCAGGGACTGCCTATGCTGCTGGAGGACGAGGCTGAAGAAGAGGTACCAACTGTCTCCATGGTCCAGAGCTGGCGATTCACGTATTTTGGGGGGAATTCGCCTATACCTTTTGGAGTAATAAGGTAAGAGATAGTGGTATTTTCTCTGCCTTGTACTCAATACGGAAATGCAACTACGGCAAACCGATCTGTGAAGTCTTAAATTGTGCTATTAACGGAAAATTAACCGCTGTAAACCTTGGAATGCTACTATGGAGTGAGTTCTGGGAACACATTGGGAAATGGAAAATTACTGCCTTGTCTTCCAGCGGCTCCTACATTAATCTACTACTTGTTCCATCATGACTGGTATGCAATAGTGTGTTTCATGAGCAAATAAAGAGTTGGTGGTTTTAGATGGATTTTCCTTTAGAACCTCCATCGGCAAATTCAAAACGAAAAAAGGTCGCACAGCCTCTTAAGGCTAATCTAATCAGGAGAACATGGAGTGGATCTATAACTAATTATTTTCTGGAAACAATGTGGCCAAGTTATTCTTGTAGACTGTGATTAAAGACACTGGGGTAATCCGTATCGCTGTGCCTTAACTTCGCTATTTTTATAGAATCACAATTCTTAAGTGTTTTTAACCTCAAGGTTAATTTGGAGTATCAGCCTTCTATTGAGTTTCCTAAACTCACTTAGAATGGATTCCTATTGGGGAGAAAACTTTAATCACTCCTCTTGCACACTTTGCTAAATTGTAGATTTTATGTCCTGCTTAAACCACCCCAAAGGGAATCTAACATTTATTTCTTTAGCTTTGTGCCTAAGAAACGCAGGATTCCCTGCATTCGCTGATTTCGAACATTGACTAACACAGCTTTAGTAAATGTTTTTGAAGACAAATCCAAAGAGAACGTGCAATTCCCATGTTATGGCATCTGTAGTTAGAAGGTACCAAAAATTGTTTCCGCATAATGAAGAAATGAAGACTACTCCTGGTACCTCTACTATTATGTTGTGTTTCAAAGTGTAACAAAAATGGCTCAGTATCGCCATTGAGACTTTGTAAAGAAAAAACGAATATGGTGTTTGTTAGCCGCGTAGCATTCGAGCATTCCAAAAGCTGTTACAAGTAGTTTAAGGCTTGAGCTTTCGCAAATATTGTTTTCTGTTGTTTAGCGCAAGCGACTCTTTCGAAAACCTTTAAATTTGAACAAAGATTGATTAATCTCCCTTAGACCTCATGCAGACATCAGAACTTAATGGTACTAACTAAGGGGTATGAGCATGAACTCCCACAGCTCCGCCATCTATCGCCCTTGCGTCACGAGAAGTGGACCTGGGCTAAGGCATGCATTAATTTACCCACTTCTCAGTGGGTGACTGCCGTGTCCTAATAAAATCGGTTCACATGCACCATACCGCCCTGATTTGAAGGGTTTACTATCAACAACACCTAACCTCACAGATTTTCTGGTGATCTTCCTCTTCATTATCATTTACATCTCTAGTCTATTAAATTATGAGAGTTAGAAGTCAAGGGGTTACCGTTGTCATTCTGCTGGATACAAACAACTCATTTTCCCATGCAAATTATTTAGAAGTTGTACCCCTTTAAAGGAGCATGCAGGAAGAGATGGAAGAAACACTGATCCTGTCGAAAGGAACGATATATTGCATGAAAATTATCTTAAGGCCCATTTACAGAAATGGAATACGCAGAGCATGACTTGAGCAGGATCTAAAAAATTAAGTCGAGTCGAAATGCGCTTCGGCAAAAGGCATTAAAATAGAGTCATCGCATATTTGATCACACTTTAGTGAAGCAGCTGCAATAGCACACTGATCTAGAGCATATCCGCCTCTCCACGCATTCAATTCACATGTTTTACCCATGGAATCACGTACTTCACACCTATTTTAATAAAGACAAAGCAGTCGAGATTTTGTGCACTCATTGCTCCAATAATTCACACGTAGAAGAGAGGAAGTATATGCATGGGTTTATATTGCTCCATTAAAGAACCTCGAGATCAAATTACGCACATATACGCATGCGTCAAGGCATATTTTCATGGGAAAAGCACTTTTAAAAGTATATGCCAAAAATAATTGTCTTCAAATGTTACCGCAGTCCTTCTACATTGGCTTTACAACATTTTGATACGTAAGCAGTTTGTTTAACTCTGAGTCACGGCCCTTAGGAGCTAGCCATCCAGACCTGATGTATGTCAACAGTGCATTTGCCGTCCTAGTAAAATGGCCCCTTTCCTCTTCGGAGACTTTTTCGGGTGCTGCACCAGGACATTTGGCAATCTATATAAATTCGGTTGTCCTTATCTCCAACAACTTAAAGTCCTGTTTTAAAGAAATTTTGTCGATTAAGAACAAGTATTGGCTTTGTACCTGAGATCAAATAGAGAAAATAAAATCAAACAATACACCAGTGTACCCGTGCAGTCGATCGGGTTATTTTGCGTCTGTTTTATTCCAGTGCACATAGAACCTTCGAGGTTTAAATAGCTCCGGAAAACTTCCATGTTAAATTAATATTTTGCTTATTCTTGGAATATTTAGTACAAAATTCCATTGTTCCAAACTAACTTGATTAAAACTAGTCTTTGAAGGGCCAAATTCAACGCCTAAACGGCCTTGGATTTGCTTGAATCAAAAGTCCAGCGACACCAGATTTAGGACTAAAAGAACATTACAGGAACACTGCGTACTTTTCCCCTTGAAACCAACCTCTAGATACAAAAACAGTGCATTGTAATCTTGTATGAGCATCGTAACGCAACGACTTTGGGGATGTACTGCCACCCAGAAATTTATTGCCTTATGGCAAATTACGCCAGATTGCCTTCTCAAGTTTTCTAATCAACCATTTAAAAAAGTACCACCTTGACTTCAACAAGCGACGATATAAATTTATGGTTGTCTTAACAAACTCACCCGGGTAATTGGCAAATGGGTCGGTGTTTGATTGCACCCTGGAGGGAGTGGAAGTCTGCTGCTGGTGCTGCGACTGTGAGTTGCCACCGCCAGCCCCGCGTGCCTCTGACTCCTGCATCATTCGCATCATTAGGTTCTGCATCCTCGGTCGTGGTATCACTGATGTAAGCTCGCCGTTCTGGTGGAAAACAAGGCAAAGCAAAGGTCGAGGGCATTAGAAAAGAGAACCTCACAATTTGTCAACTGGCGCATATGAGAAAACACTATCCATCCACTTAACTTCCGCATTAGCATTATGGGAATTGACTGGACATAGGTGGGATGTTCATCAAATGAATCTGCGCTAATGCTAGCAGCCTTACAGGAACAACCTTGTTTGGTCGTAATGAAATATTCCACTTTTTGACTCCATTTTAGCATCGACTTATTTATTTTAGTTCCTAAAAACCATTTACCAAGTCAATATTTGGAAATTTGCCTATTGAGGAAGCAATAAATTGTATGTAGCGTATTTATGGAAGTTTTCTTTCACTGCTGCAACTAAAAACTCATTTGTGTGTAGACCTTTTGGATAAAAATAAGATGTAGAAAGGAATAGCATTATGTTTATTTCTGGTCAACAGATTAGTTTCCGGCAAACACCACTCGCTGCGAGCTAAAAAGACGACAGTCTGCTTTTGCCTTTTTTACCTTCCAATTAGTTTAAAAAATCATTTTGTGCTACGAGATTCATGTAATGCGAAATAAAATATTGGAACTACTATGCTTCATGCGTTTGTAGGGAAGAGCAGTATGTGAAATGTTGTAAATTGGATGTATATATCAGATTTATTCCTGTCAAGCCTTCTGCTTAAGCTTTTCATCCCAGTTATCCACTTCATAGGCTCCTAAATCTATTAAAACTTCAGTTTTTTGGACTTTTTATTAACCGAAGTGGACTCACCTTGGAGTAATCATAGGTGCTTTTAATGTTGCCAGATTGAAGGTAATTGTTATTTGGAGAATCAAACCGTGTCGTTGTTCCAACTGAAACAGATCTTGGGCCTTGTGCACACGTTGGAATTGGGGAAACAGTATCTTAAAGGAAAACAATTTTAGCTAGCAGAAAAAAATTTTTTTATAAGGTTGGGGAGGGTGTTAACTATCAAAGGTCTGATTGGATCGCAATCGGATCTGCTGTGACATGAGTCGTGCAAAAGACAAAATAGAATTCTAGCCATGCCGACACATTCAAAATCAAAAAATTTAGGGTTCAACGGAATAATAAGTCCAGAAACCTAAAACTTGTTGCATCACATATTGCAAAACTCGTGAAAATATTTCATCCTGTCTGAGGAATCATGCAGTTGTTGACCGAATTAGAAACAGGAAATCATTAGGAAGTGAAGTTCACTACGAACCCATTGGGAACGCTTATTAGTTCAACGCAGTGGTAAGTAAATGAGAATATAAATTTACTTCAATTGGTAACTTGACCTTGATGTCTAAAAAAGTCGAGGAAAATTTCATGGTAGAAGTGGGTTGTGAATGGAGATAGGGCTGCTTTGTGAAGAGTCTGCTAGGTCAAAATCATCCCGTCTTTATGATTTCAAAACACATTTTAAATCTCCGTACCTAGGCTTCATCAGTATTAAAACAGAAAGGCGAGTGAGTCTAAACAGCCGAAAACACTCAATGGAGGCTGCATTAATATTTTCGTGACTTACGCATAAAAAGGCTGAAGTATTCAGGTTTACATATTTCAAAATACGGATTCCGCATGGCTAATGAAGCGAAGGCGAAGCCCTACTTTGACTAACCGAGCCCATAAGAACTATGGCTTCATCAACAGGAAAAAAAGACGAGACGACTCACCTTCTGAAATGGAACCCGGCCCCTCAACTAGGGGCATCAAGGCGACGCTCTCCTTTTCAACTGGTGTTGGAGAAGTGCTTAGTGGGTAGATACCACCGGCGTGCTCCCTCATCTGCGTGTACTTCGATATGCCCCGAGAAAAGTGACTGGTGCCCACTGTCTCATCAGTCCTAAGCAATGAGAGAAGAGGGGGCGAACAATGTAAAAGAACAAGGCATTTTTTCTCAAACAGCGGCATGCAAAATAGTTACAAGAAACTTTTGAAGTGAAAGTAATGCATATGACGTTTAGTTTCAGCGCATTACGCAAAACACAAGCATTCTATTTCATGTGACACAAATTTTTAATAAAATTGACAAATGCTTATGCCTTAGAGAGGTCATGCACAAAGCTGAACACAATGAAAGCGAAGGGCATAAAAATAATGAGTCTGGATTTCAGTAATTTCATAGCTGATTAATTGATCAATTACCTTCCAATTTTATGCAAATAATCTTTGCTCTAGAGTGAATTAATGGTTCACTTGCTAAGCACATTCCAGCACAAGGGCATCTACGGCGGTTATGGACAACACCCCTATCTATTCGTTGAGCTTGCATCCTCATGTTGTACATTTTAAAATTTCAACGAGGAAGAGCCAAATTTACAAATAGACAACTAACAACAGCGGGTTGGAGGCTATCTGTAAAACAATACTGGAAAGTACATACATGAGAAACATTACAATTGCAATATTTGTGATGAAAGTAGGCTCGTCATGAATACTAATACTAAATGATGGTTATACCAAAGGCAATATATCTGGTGAGGAAATAGTACTGCTAATAGGAACTGCTAATTTATGTTAATAATATCTTGACTTTTAAAGTGCCGCTTGAATGCGATCAGATGCCAAGTTAAGCACAATGGCTATATGCCACACATTCGTACTTCCTTCGATTAGAAGTACTCATCAATAATAACTTATAATACGAATATATGCCTAAATAAACGATAATGAAAAGCTGAAATTGAATATTTTTGATATAATCGATACTGATGAGGTTAGATCAGTGGTTTAAGAAGGAGCTGTATGCAAATATAAGTTGTCAAGTGATTTATTAGACAATTGCAAAAAATATTTTCCCAGATTTGTGGATTTTTTTTACTTTAAAGTAAGTAGTTAGCAGAAGATAAAAGGAGACGTAAATCCTTTAAATGATTTAGAGAAACAAGCTAATCCATTCTTTCACTAAAAAGTTGAGTACAAGTTCTAGAAAATTGGTTGTAAAGTCATCTTGCAACTCCAAAAAATTATCGAAACCTCATTGCTTACTTGGCAGGCTCTAAGAATGTAGGTGAAAACTGATAAGTCGTCGGGTAAGTGTGTTCCAGCTTTGAGATTTTGGTGACAGATGGATCTCCTGAAAGACGGCTGTTGCAAGTAACATGAGCACACGAGACTTTTATTTAAATTTGCGTCTTCTTACCAGGATCAAAGGAGCAACGGCAGCTTATTTGACTGCAGACTTGTGATGATGCTGACTGCTTCCGAGCATCCGCAATGTGCTGCCGCACTGAATTGGGCACCTCAAATCTGGACTGGGTGCAATTTTTGTTTAACTTTTGATCAGTTATGCTATTGCTGAAGCCGCTAAATTTTTGCCAGAGCTGCTGATTAGACTGCTCCAAGCGTCTAACTGTCTCGAATAAAGTATCAATTTTGCTCTAAAATTCGCACAAAATAAAATTCAAACTTAGCTTAATGTTCCGGCCCAAAAAAGTAGTAAAATCAAGTAAATTTTAAGCAGCGAAACAATGTCTAATGCAAAAGATGCAAAGTTAAATACAAAATTCCCGGAACTTAATTAAAGGTAATTATAAACATATTAGTTGTATACGTTAATTGAGTCGAGACCAGATCTAATTGTACTTGACTTTGCAAGGGCAGTAGAAAAATCTTCAGAATGCTTAGCCACGCGTTCTAGAGTTTTCATACGTGCGCTTGCTTGGAAAATGTGACTGCTTAGTTGGTCTCCATTAATTTTCCATCTGTGGGGAGGAGCCGTATCACCTCGAAGCGTATTATATGGTACAAAGTAAGCCCTGCATGTAAAAAAAACATTCAAAATTAACTTGCAAGCTAAAATAAGCACCACAAAACGTACTTTAAAGTCTCAAATATGCTATGAAATCTGGTGAGCAAAAATTCAGGTTTGGTGCAAAGCAATCACATCAATGAACACGCATTGTCTGCCCTATGAAGTTAAGCGCCCAACAAAAATTTGAAAAGGAAAAATTAATAGCCTACATTTTGCCAAAAATTATCTGATAGGGTCATAAATCTGTGCTCTGCTCACGAGAACACAAAACAAGTTTCAAAAGCGCGCCATATATCGTAATACAAAATACCACAGGACTACAGCAAGGCAAAATAGTAACAGAATTTCTAGGGATAAGCTTTATTAAAGCATCATCTGAGTAGCGCTATTTAGTTTTGCTTACGATTTTGCATTAATTGTTAAAATTGGATCATGCCGATATTAACGCCCCCCTTTTCAAAAAATAAATTGATTTAATTATCAAATGATCAAGTCTATAAGCCAACAGGAGTAACTTTTCTGTGCGTAGGACATTTACATTCCAAGGCTTTCGATAGTTTACTCTACCAGTTTTCTTATGGTTGTATTTGTGACAGTCGGCCCCTTAATTTTCAGTAAACCACATATTAGCAAGTTTTATTATTCTATGTCTTCTTGGTAGCCATGTCTTGTGTTAAAGGACCACGGTGTAGCGTCCCGAGGCTCCCTTAAGGCAAAAGAAGGCAAAGTGGCGGGATAGAATATATATACATTCACCGGACAGAAGGAAAAAGGCTGCTGGCATTGTAGTACTTTATTTGTTAGAAGTGCTGGTTTCTGTCAAGGTCACAGAGGTGGCCGTATTGCCCTAGCTGTGTGGGCTGGCCTCCGGGCCATGCCAGCAGCCTTTTTCCCTCTGTTCGGTGAATATATATATTCTACCCTAGCATTCTGCCTTCTTTTGCCTTAAGGGAGCCTCGGGACGCTACAGGCATGGCCCGGAGGCCAGCCCACGCAGCTAGGGCAATACGGCCACCTCTGTGACCTTGACAGGAACCGGCAGTTCTAACAAACAAGGTACTACACAGGGCATTGAGAGCGTGGCTGGAAGAATGTCATCGAAAAGAAAGTGCCGAACTCAAATGTTTGAAAACTCAAACGTAATACACCGATTTTTGCCTAAACCGTGGCCGCGTAATTAATATTGTGGCGTTTTAAGACTTTTTATGACAAAAGGAAGGCATAATACCTGGAAAGTAAAGATATATCTTTAGCAAACAGAGGGGCTGGGGCTGCTGGCGTGGCCTGAAGGTCAGTCAACCCGGCTAGGGCAATATGGCCACCCCAGTGACCCAAACAGGCAGTTATGACAAAAAAGCATTGCAAGTATACTTTGCGCCTTGGCAAGGGCACCTTCTCTAGCGTCCCGGGACTTCCTTGAAGACAAAGGAAGGCACAATGCTTAGGCAGCATACATTTATTCAGCAAATCAAAAAAATGGAGCCGTTGTCATGGCCTAGAGACCAGTTCACCCAGCAAAGGCAGTTTAATTACCCAAGTGATCGTAACCGAAACCATCAGTCAAGCAAACAAAGTATTAGACCTTTGCCGGTTGGGTTGACTTCTGGGCCATGCCAGTACTCCCTACATTTACTGCATGTTGAATACATCTACATACATTCTGCTCGATAATTATGTCCTTTATGGTCTTCAAGAAAGTCTTAAAGGGTTGCGCTGGTGATGAGAGAAGGCGAAATCCCATTTTTTAGCACTTCCATCTCAAGTCTTACCATTGTCTAGTTAACCTTTTACGAGCAGAGGAAGTGCACATTGTCTCAAATGGACTAAGCATTTGCGTCTTGTAGCAAAAGGGCTAGAAATGGCATCTAGCCCTAAAACCTACTTTAATTCCATGGTCTGCAGGAAACTTATAGACAACGGAAGCGCTAATTGTAACACTTTGCTTGTTATGAATGCCGGTCTCGGTTTCGGCCACTTAGGTGGCCATATTGTCCAAGTCGTGAGGGCTGACCTCCGGGCCACACCAGCAGCTTTGTTTCCTTTATTTATTAAATATATATATTCTCCTTTAGTATTATGCCTTCTTTAGCCTTCAAAGGAGTCTTGGGAAGCCACAACAATAGCCATAAATAATTTGGAGAAGTTTTGTTACAGAGTTCTCTATAATATCTGTAAAAAGACATTTACGATGTGAATTCGTGACGCCTTTACTTCCTTACTGGCTAAAAAAGACCCAGATGGATATGTGGCTTTGAGCTTTTAAGTAAAAACCGAGTGTTAAGGAGGAACATGCGCCAAGCCCCACCCTTACAGAACTGTTGCATATCCAGGCCTCCTTCGCATAAATCTACATTCAGGCCATTACGACTTCGTCTAGCTATAAAAACGCATGATAAACATCACATTGTCTTGTCCTTAAAATCAAATTTAAAGCCCATATCCAATTAGCTTACTTAGAGAGGTAAGTGACGTTGCGGTTGCGTAGATGATTCCTCTGCAGCACAGGCTGAGTTGTGATGGCTGACGCGAGAGGTCGACCAAGCCTAGTGCCGGAGACGACGCTTAAATAGGGAGAGAGGCTGTGCAATATTCAATTGTTTAAAGCCCGCTTTTGGTATTGGGTCCCTTAGTGTCTTGATCACTGTACCGTCGCTGGGTGGCACGGAAGATGCTGTGGGCAGTCGGAGGTTTCGGGGTTCACAGAACCCCGTAACAACGAGATGACGGAGAAAAAAGATGCCAAAAGGAAAGCCCTTGATTTTTTGATCGCTCTTCTGCTCCGCCCAGTAAGGAGTCAAACTAATGGTGCAATGCGTTGCATACATGCTCGAGTCGCTGTTTTGGTAAAGGGTCACATTGTACCTTGGCTAGGCAGGCTAGCCTATAGGCATCCCGGCAGTCCAATCCATACTGTATGTTAAAACCACTTATTTTTCCATCTTAGTGCCTCTTTTCCGCTTCTGAAATATCACAGGGTGCTGCAATATAGATAACTTTGGTGCCAAACAAGTTGCACGCCTAAACATTTTACGACTTAGCACACCTTGTGCTAAAAGAAGACAAAACCCACTTTTTACACTTCAAAAAAACCGTTGCGTTTAAGAAAATGTTATATTAGATTTAAAAAGTTACGGACGCCCCACTTTCCATTGAAAACTCTGTTCATTTATGACTTCCAGCCTGCCCTGAGATTGCGGCAAGTCCAAACGCTACCAAGAAGGCATATTACTAGCTCGTAGAGACGTCAAAATGCTAGTGCTTTACGTTGTAGCGCTGACGTTCTACCTAAGCAGGATTGAGGGCCTGCGTGATTAATTTACGAAACGCTTCAGCACATGTACATGCTACAGCATTAAAGTGATGTACCATACTTATACACTCGCAGGCTTCCAGTAAATTGTTGGTGGCTCTACAATATTCGATCAGAAAGTTTTGCAATTCCGGGCTCAAACGGCATTTTGCAATTTTTAGCATAGCTCGCCAATTCTTTATATTCGTTTAAACGGCGTCTAACAGTCTGATTGCTACAACACACGACTAGTGTATGCCAGATACTTTTTTCGCTAAGTTTTATCACCACACCTTGTTTGATATAATCCCACAATTAAGTATTCATTTTTGAGTTAGTACTCATATTTCCTGTCCTTAAAAACTTAGTCTGCTCATAGTTAGATTGTGCCATGGCAATTCGAAAACTAATTCTGCCTAATGTTGCTAATTGCTGTGCTATTTATTCTATTTTGATCGCATTTTAGAAGTTTAATAGTCCTCTTAGCCTGCTCTTTCATTGGTCCGTGCGGTGTTAATCCGAGTTTCCAGCCTGCTGTTGCATGGCGTTAGGTGTTTTCGAAGCTGCTCCTCGTGTAAGTGAACATCATTTGGGGAGTTGAAGAAGGTTGTTCTCACTGTTGTCCACAACTTTTGTCACATTATGCCGTTATGCATTCACAGGACATGCTTGGTTTTATCACTCGATGTTTTCACTGACGGTGTTGTTTACTGCGTTGATGAGGAATCCAATGAGTATTCAACGCATATCATGGGTTTATTAGATATGGTTTATCTCTATTTTTCGGCTTTGCCTACCGTTACGGCTCCTCTTTTAAGTGTAGCTGTTGAAAGTCCTATCTCTCCTTCCCATGGTTTACTGACTTCTAGATATTAAAGCATTCTTTTCAAAATTGTCATCCTTTTATCAGAACTAATGTCACGCCTGGGGGCATACTTTACAAATATTGTGAAGACAGCACTGTACACCATTCATCCGAATAAGGTAGAGGAATATCCCTACGAACAATATGTTGCCGAATACTATATGTAAATTTTCTGCCTCTTTTGGCTTAATTCTGCTCCTAATTTAGATGTGAGCATGTTATAGAATTGTATAACTCATTCATTTTCTACAAAATTGCAAACTACTACGATATGGTTTACATACCCCCAGCAGCTTCCAGTGACACTCCTTCTCGAGAACGAAGAGTGTTCAGGTAGGCTGGTAGACCTTACCTCTTTTGGTCTAACCTTCATTTTAGCCTGTTTCGTTTCCAAGGTGACGTTAACGATGGTATTGCAACATTTAAGCACTTTTCCGAAGTCGTGCATGAAATGGCGAAAATCTGCGACGTATACAAAGTTAAAGTGGACAAAGTTTGGTTGGAGAAGGTCACAACGATGTGCAGACGTCATCCCAAGTGGACCTTTGCTCACATTATCGCTTGCCTTAATTTCTCCGAAGCTCTCAATCATGAGAATGTTACAAAGTGAGTTTACTGAGAGCAAACTAGAAAGTGGTTTAGATTAGCTAAACCCACTTTGTACTGGAATGGCGATGCCCTAGTTTTCACACCTATTGGAAGGATGCTTCTTCTTTTCGCAGTTTATGTGGATGTTTGTCCGACAGATTGATTCATTCAATTAGCCGACAATGCTCGGTAGTGCCCAGTTTTCCATGGAGATAGCCTTGCGCACAAAGGGGCTGGGCGATTGGTAATATGAGAGGTCGATCTCAGATAGACTAAAAGGGTCTATTCAGTTGTTTTTTCTAGTCTAACTCTATTTCAAAACACTATATTTTTCATCTTCCGTTCCACCAATAGATGGATAAACACACCTGACAAGGATACGGGTGAAACACCATTGCACGTCGCTTTAAAGGTGGGCGGTGTGGAGACAGTACAGAAAATCCTCGCGCTTAAACAAACTCGGCTAGATGTTTGTGACGCCGCAGGCAAAACCGTCCTCCATGTGGCTGTAGAGGAAAATTCTCTTGAGCTTCTTAAGGCAAGTCCCAACTTACTCTTACCTTAGAGTAGTATTTATGACCTTAGTGATGCTGGCTGATTGGTGTTGTTATAAACATGTGTGGCCGTGTACCTCGGTCCCGCCAGTAATGACCCAAGTCATTTACTCCTGACCCCTTCAACTTGAGTATGGTTACGGTCTACTTCAGACCCTAGTCACAGTTGTCGTGCTATCTTCGGGGCATCTTTGCCTTCATTAATGTTGGACAACGGTAGAAAACGCCTACTCTTGCTACTTTCTCTTAATATATTTG
Organism: Taenia hydatigena; assembly: GCA_036345935.2. Taxonomy (NCBI): domain Eukaryota; kingdom Metazoa; phylum Platyhelminthes; class Cestoda; order Cyclophyllidea; family Taeniidae; genus Taenia; species Taenia hydatigena. The sequence continues at coordinate 2,125,799 of JADWOT020000009.1, forward strand.
GAAGAATCTTCTCAAGGCTATAAAATTCGCAGGTTTGAAGTAGTTATTCACCCAATATTTTTGTTAATTGTAGTGGTAATTGTTGTTACAGAATCAGCTTTTTTTGCGACGATCTCATGATAGATCTGGAATTTTTATTGTTTGCCATCTGCTACCTCGATACATTTTATATACGTACTTAAATGTGATTGAATCAACATCCCAAATTGGTGATTTTAAATCACTTAGCAAAATTTTATTTAGAAAAGTATTTTATTCCCTTCTCTAAGTTGCTAACCGCTAATCACCGATCACGTGCACCAGCCCTTACTAGGAAGCTTTGCTTGTTCTATCGTGAAAGCAAAATGTAATCTCGCAAAAGGCGTAAAGATTTGTCTCCATTTCTTATGGTCAAGTGAAAAAATCAAATTAATAGCACCTAGAGAAAAGGAAAAGGTGACACAGGGAGTTTGGTAAAATGTCCTGATCTTTGCAACTGGGCAGTGTCATTCAGCATTGGTTGATAGAAAGCGGAACCAGTATAAACCACTTTCTGTGGGTATACCACCTCCCTCAGATACTTTCGCATGGATTGAGCTCCCAGATCTAGCCCATTTCTTCCACTTAATAATAATCTTTCAAGTGGATTGGAATTGAAGGTGAGTCAGGAAGAGCACACTTTCGGAGGTGCGTTTTTTTCCAAGGTTTTGAAGTCGTGTGCCCAAGCAAAACTATGGCGTTTGCCGGTAAAAGACGTGCATACGAGAAGTTCCCAATGCGCCAAAAATTTTGTTTCAACGGAGTGCTTTTTTCAAATGAGCTTGGGAAGGAAATAAGCTGCTGTACATTTCTGCATAATTTTGTTTGGGTCAACTTCAATAACTTTTGATTTTAGTTGATTTCTTAGTCGTGTTTCATTTAATATAGCAATAGGAAGTTCTATTAATGCTGATTTTTTGATAACAGGTATTGCACCGCATCTTGCATTGAAATCATCGTTGAGGTACACTTGCAATCCCGATTGACTGGGGTATTTTCCGTGCTCCAGTTGTCGCCCCTCATGATTTGTTCTTGCAGTCCACCCTTGATTTGCCGGTAAAGTTGCATGAATATGAAATGTGGGGGTCTCGGTTCCGTCAGCTTATGATTTTGCTTATTCCAAATCGAAATTGTGTTGCGTCATGTTTATTGGTTGCACTAAAGCATAGTCAGTCAAATGGGCTCTTTATGAACACGTCATGGTGGTCTTAGTGCTGAAAGGAGCAGCACTTAAGGCATACCAGTCGATTCCATTCCGCTGCACTATGCCGAAAGCCCCGCTATTTTAATGCCGTTATCGATTTTTTCGTTACAATTTCGAATGGGGGCACTGTTGGGCACCATGAAACTTCTCGTCATTCTATTCATTTGCATTATAAACTTAAAAGCTCGATATTGCCAAGCGATTTTTACTCGATCCTCTTGAGTTGTGAAAGGCAAACCTTAACACATCCTGCTTGGGTTATTGCTTTGTGAAGTCGGCGATGCCGATAAAATAAATATCACTGCATAAAAGTGGCAACTGAGTTTCATCGTTACAGAGAAATTGATGGCAGTGTTCATCTCCTCTGGTTGGTTGGAGCTGGAGACTAGGGCCATTTATGGTTTCATTGCAGTAGCTTGCTACCTTGTTTATCCTATTGAGCTTATTATTGTCCCTTAACGTACTGCTACCACCTGGCCTCAGGCCTACTTTCAATCCTGCTTTGTTCTAAGCCAGTTTTTCACCATTACTTCATGCGAGTTGTGCTTCAGTTCTACCATTTTTTTTCGTCTTCGATAGGGAGGCAAAGAAGTTGGTAAGTCCTGGCCTTGATCGTGTTTCATGAAGATTAGGCGTGTTTATTTTTGTGCTTCTCCGACGAAAAATGTTATTATCACATCACACAATGAGATCACATCACGCCTAGGATCCAAATTATCCACTTAAAAGGGTTGGTGTTATATTAAAGGGCGTAATATGAACAGAATGCCATGTTACCAAAATGATGATTGCAGCTGACAGGAGCTAGAGCCCACGTAGTTGAATTTTAAGTTTCCCGTTGGGCAATACCACTCCTAAGTTCTTTTATGATCTGCCAATAGGATTGTAGTAGTGGGTCAACATGAGACGTTTGCTCACATCAGCGTACTGCCCCCTTTACCCTGTGATTCCCTCTACGATCAGTACGCTGACTGGAAGGTGCACATTCTTTGACATCCATGCCTGTGTATGTGTAAATGTCTGAAAGCCTGAACCGTGATCGCAATTGAACCCTTTCACATGCAAAATCACTTATTCATCTTCCTCCCTCTGTGGGTGTCTCGGTGTGTGAACATCTTTTTGTGACTAGTTGTATTGTGCCCCTACATCACTGCTACCACCGATTCCGGGTCTTGAAGATCACTCTTTACTATACGTTGTGGATGAAGGACTGTGTCCTTACCCACATCGGTATGCACAGAATTTGCGGCTCTCTTTCACACACTTAAGGTTACATCTCTCGTAGTTCTTTTTACTGGTCTGTATTTCTTATGGTACCAGTTTTTGTCTCTTTGTGGTAAGTGTCTTCATTATGAGGAGTTATTCATAGTTTTCTATCTGTGAATGTGATTGCGCGTTTGAATGATTAGTGAATTCATTCACCATGTTCATCAATAATTTAGTGGACTCTCCCCTGATGAATCGCTTTGCACCTAAAACTGAAAGCGGGGTGGTTAAGAGTAGTCACAGTGGAAGCGAGATACATTCATCCCGAAGTTGACGCAAGTTAGTAGTAAGGTCCTAGGCTACCAACACAACTCTAATCAGTCGTTCGAGGCAACGTGGCAAGGTGATGGAGTTGGTGTGACTTAGAATTCGTCTCCTTGTGGCCTTCCTTTCTGGTCTCATTACGAAGGGTATGTTTTTATGTGCATGGTGAAAAATTGAATTGTTGGTTGTTAGTAAAAAAAGCCCTAGTTCTCTTTCCAGCGGTCTAGTTGGCAGCGTACGAAGGGTGGTTAAACCAACTTGATATAAGAAGAGAACGAATTGAATAGTGGGAACTAAATTTATTTTTCCTCAGTCTTGCTGCATTCATACACCTATTGCGCCATCCGCTGTCTTGTTTGTAAATGACCATACTGCGCTCACCATTCACACCAAAAGACGCGTCTCCTATGCAATTTTACAACCAGTTAGGTTTCGTTTATTTAGAATCAAGCAGGCGTTCCGATAGATATATACCAACGAAAATAACTCTCAACTATTCGATATACATTCGCCTTTGGAGCGCCGATATGCCTTACTGTCGATCGTTCTACCACCACCTTGTGCCTATAGTCCTCTTCTTCCACGGGAACCATTCATCACTTTATGCTGTTTCATGCAAGTACTGCCGCTGTTACCTACTTTCTTGATTAATAGTGCCTGGAACTACTCACATCACAGCCTGTTTCAACTCCAAGTAATGCGAGGATGAACTTGCCACCTACTAGTTTGACGAGAATCTCTATTTGGCTCTGTGACTTGGTGACAGGATAATTAGCCGAATAATTGGAACTGGAACGATAAGGAGAGGATGGGGATTCCGTCAACAGGCTACTCTATCATAATTTCTTTCACATGAGCAGAGTTGCTCGAAGGGCGAGGACCGTTTATTGTGTGCTCCGTTCAATTCTACCTAATTCCTCACTTCCTAGAACAAACGACTGCACTTTAACTTCTAATGAATCCCTCTCTGCTTACGCATGTCTTCATTAAATCTGCGCTCTTGAATACGGGGGTGGATGATATTTACTGATGACTAGCCGCGATCCCAACCAGGACACCGGCATTCAACTATTTACCAGTCCACACGTGATTAAAAGCCATTAGTCTGTACTGAGATGTGAACTGCCAAATGTGTGAGTGGCTGCATGGCCAGCCCTGCTGTTTCTCTCTCTACGATCGGCAGTGTGGATGCATTTCAACAGAATATCTTGTAGATAATCTTAGGATCTGCAATAGCGGCTTAGTATATTTCAGTTTTGTAAGGCCTTGTAATTATGTCATTCTCATTAGTTCCTTCAATATCACGTAACGAGGATTCAATTCACACATCCTTTGCTTCACTAAAGACACTTTTTTTCATTTTTTTTTCCTTCTTTTGTTATCTTATCTCCCGCTCGAGTTATTATTGCTGGTTCACTAATGTACTTCTCTACTTTTCTCTACTATTTCCTTTGTAGGTTTCAAAATCCTTTATGAACTTCCTGCGAACCTCTTTGTTTATTAAACAGTTTTTTACTTAAACCGATTCACTTTAACTTTTATTCTGCATAATCCGGTTCCCACAGCTTTATTTAGTTTCACATCTTTTCAAACGTAAAAAATGTCCAAATGATCATATTTCATATTGCGTTGGTGCCACTGGGCTCCACGACTACTGGTCTACTCTTTAAATTTGGATCCACTGTCTTGGAGTTGTGCACCTTCAAATTATCTTTTTTGTGAATTCAGGACCGCGATTGAATGCTGAATACTTCCTATTTATTTGAGGACACATCACATTTATGGATTGTTTCGAGATTACTGTAACTACTTGTAGCCTAATTTTTCTAACTTGTCTTTTTTGTTTGCCGGCGTTTCCAGTCCCCTAGACCCGTTTCTGAAAGGCAAACATCCCTGTCCTCTTTACCTTGTTACAGAATCTCCTTTTGGTTGTTGGGGCCATTAGAATGCTAGCCGTGCTCCTCCAGAGAAGAGAGTTAAAGTGTTTACGAATCAGCTCTTGCTGTTCGAGCACCTCCTTTTGTGGTTGAGCACTCACCTCCTTTGAAATTGTTTAATTGGTAATTTGGTGATTAAAGTGCCCTGGAAATCAAAGTACATCCTCATTTCCATGAGTGGAATGCAGTAAGCCATAAGTTGTAAACTTCTGGTCCTTTGGTGTTATTTAACTTTTTGTTCTGTTTCTCTCGCTTAATAGCTTTGACTCCGTTTTTTTCTATATCTAGTCGTTAATTCGCTTTCCTGATGTTTCCTTTGTATGTCCATGCTTTCAACAGCTTAGGCATGAGTTAATTATGAAACTCATTTAAAAACTAGCAGTTTGTATCATCTCTGACTAGATCATTTCTTGAATTTGGGGATACTAAGACATCTTTGGGAGCTAAAGCTGTTAAGTAGCACCTTCCATTTAATAACACTGGGGTTCCTATTTCTTTGCAGGATATCCTTAATTAATTTTAGAAAATAATTAAGCGTTCATTGTTTGCTGCTTCAAGAGTTTCCCCATGCTCTTAACAACTTGGATCTGGTGTAAAATAAACGTCTTAAATCTCTCTTGCAGATCCTCTTGGACATCGAACCATCTGCAAGTGATGAGAACCCCTCGGTTATCCAGCCCTTCTCCATCAGCCAGCCAACAGGCTTCAGGAACTCAAATCGTATTGACATCAACGCGATGAATGCGCTTGGTGAGACGTGTCTCTATTTGGCCGTTCGCGACGCCTCTGAGGTAATCGTTGAGACGCTACTCCGAGCTGGTGCCGATCCGCGAGTTGGCACAACCGATTACCTTCCAATTCACGTCGCGGTTGAAAAAGATCGGCCCCGGTGTGTTGTTTGGACCCGTTTGATTTAAAAAGCATTTTTGAGTTTTATAAATTAAACGTGGAAAGGTCAATACATAGTGGAGCAGTGTCATCATACAGTCTAATTTAACCCATTAGCCTCTGTAAGCTTGTAATCAACTCACTTGGCAGTATTGAGAATAAAGGGACAAATAGTTAATTCTGAAGGGTTCAGATTTCAGGTAGGGACTCCCAATTCACGCAAGGAGGAGGGGAAGTAGGTGTTTAGCATCTGAGCCTTAGCGCTTACCAACGGGATAGATTCTTCCCCTTAACAAAAGCTTAATCAAACTTGATCGAAATTGCGATAGTAGACGAACTTTTCTGGTCTGTGTCCTTAATTGGATTCTTCGTACAGAATATCAGTTGAATCCAACTGATGTGATTCGACGTCCTCTATTTTGCGGCAGATGCTTCTCAGTGACTTTTGTTTTGCATGTCATTTGGAGGGGGGCATGGTAGCGGAATGCGGCAGCAGAACATAAAACCCAGAAAAAGTTTTACAGAGTAGAAAAAACTACCTATTTTTCAATAAAGAGAAACTGCGTGTCGCTGTTGCCATGGTAACTGGAGACGAGCGTGCCAGGTACACCTTTCGGGAGTGTTTGATGTGGGTGATTAGGAGGCAGGTGGCTTGCACCTGCATCACCTCGGAAGGGAATTTGTGCTGGGAGCTATCGACCAAATGTATTACAACGGTTATTAATCACGTGTATTAGCAGCAGCCGGCGGAGCATAAATTTGAACTTGTTCTCTTCTTTGCTTGCCATTTGTGATTATGTCCTTTTGGGTGGTAGCCGTGATGAAGAAAGGCCTTTGTCTTAGTTCAGTGAACGGGCATATAGCTCGTCGGTTTTCTCCAATTGGTTTATTCACTTCCCACCCGACACTTCGAAGAGTTTAGCAGCATTCCATTCCCAGGTGTCTATGTGGTGGACAAAAGATCAATAGAATCACTTCTGTGATCTACCTGATCGATGTGTTAGAACCTGAAGGTAAAAAAAACACCACAATGGAGGACGTGCTCTTGAGAAAATTGCACAGCTACCATTTAGGATGAGAGGAGGCTACTACCCCATATTCCGCATTCTTCTGATAACATTTCTCCAAGCGACGCTTATCATCCTTTTTGGCGCGAAATTATTTTTTTTGCTTTACACCAGTTGGTAAAACTTGCCCACCTCTGTGAGGCTAAGTGCTTAAAATCTGGAACTGGTTTGTCCTTTGCGATAGGATTTCTCTCCACGTTTGCTTCATCGCCAGCTTTCTTGCATCATTTATCCCATTGGGTGAAATTTAGATTTGTCTGCTTTGCCTCTGGTTGCTGCACGAAGAAAGGCATGTGCAGAAATAACGTGGATAAAGCTGAGTTACCCTATTTGAAAACTTATTCACTGCAGAAACGATTGTCCGAAGCATCAACAATGAAGCCCGTATAATTCCAGAAAGTTTTTCTACTTTAATGCTTGGCAGCTGATGAAAATAGCAGTTCCAAGTTTAGATATTTAGGCTTCCTTCAGCGTTATTCTCAGGCAAGTCAGGGAAGCAGGGAATCGCAAGTGTTTACTAAACAGGAATGCATTAGGGATTGTTTTATTTGATTTTGGCTTGTTTTAGCTATCCCCTTCTGACACGGGCTAGCAACTTATTTGTCGTTTACCATTCCAAAATGCAAATAAGCAGAGAAATTTAAAATACGAAGGTTGGCATAGATTGAAAACCGTCTGACATTAAAGTAAGATACTCTGCCATGAAGTGCAAAACCATTTGTGACTGTTTACGTGATCCAATCTGCACAATTCAGGACGATTTTGTAGTCGCATTGAATTCAGTTTGTTGCTTCACAGTGTCAAGTTGAATTTTAGATTTCAAACGTCAATTGCATTGGACTCTACTTTAGCCATGTCTTCTCAATTAACCGCTTGAGCCTTAAGGAGGCCAAAAAAGTCCACAAAACGTACTCAACCCTCAAACCGCATCGGGGGCCAAAAAGGAGTTAAACAATCTATATTCTCCCTCTTTTGCCAGTGGTATTTGTATTTCGCAATCACGCGGTCACATGAAAAATGGGACAACCAACTGGGGATTCAACATGTGATGAGTGAACGGGGATAGGTGGAGTCTGGTTGTTTTCTAGGGCGGAAATTCGCAGCAAACTTGCGTCTTACTGGGAAATGGTTGGAGTTTATATTACTTTTAATGGCGATTATTTCAACAAGTAGGGAATTCAGGGGAGCTTTCTCCGACCATGCAAGTGGCGACTTAGAGAGTCGCACGAACCTTTTTTGGTTACTCTGCATTAATTTTCTTGTATCGTTTTCCCATAGCTGTGTGGACCTGTTGTGCAATTACTACCCAGATGTTATTAATCTCCAGTCGCGTGACAAAAAGCTGTCGGCTTTACATGTCGCAAAGAAGAAACAAGTGAGTTTCATTCTTTTATTTAAAATTCTTTGTCTCTCTTTCGTTATGCTCAAAATCTTCCAATGAAGAATCGAATTCGATTCTAAAAGCGATAATGGCCAATGAGCGATTTTTGAGTCCTTTTTTAGTCGTCAGATTAGCTTATTCGCCCAACGACATGAGGGATTCATTAACAGAATTGACATTCCGAAAAGCTTCGTTGAAAACTCCTGATTGAGGAGGTTCTAAAAGCTTGTTATCAGAATTTCATGGCGGCATCTGCTGGTCGATGATTGGATTAGCCGTTGGTTGGGAATTGATAATGGGAACCCAAAAGGGAGGTGTGCGGTGAAATATTGCAATCGATAAAGTGTTCTCTTGGTTATTCCCCCACTCGAGTTATCTTGAATGCCGCACGAGACTTATGTGCATGAAATCTACCTTTAATAGGCGTGCATGGTAGTATAGGTAGCGTGAAGAGGTGCTCACCCACCTTTTGAGACAGCCAAGATGCTCCAAGAACTGTTCCCTAATTTTTAGGTGGAAACTGATTGTCGTCATTTCGTCATTTCCACCTTCTCTAAACTGGCATAATTTTACGATGAGAATGTTCGATCACCCAGCTGGGCTGCCAACTGGGGTACGCTTGAGGGTCCAATGAGCTAGGTTACAAATTCATCCATTTTACTTCTAGTTTCACGATTTCTTGAATCTTCATAACCACAATTGTAGTCGATTGGATGTTCAAAGCGCGGTAGGTCTGCTTTCATACCTTTTAATTTGAGTATGGGTGATCCTACAGGAGAGCGTCTTATTGCTGTACTCGAGACACTTACCGACGAAGGCCAATTTGGGATTGGGGTTTGCAATTTGGCTAAACTTCAAGGACTGCCGGTTTCTAAAAGGAGCGTTGACGTGAAGCGCTCAGAAGCGCGAAAACTATCACTTTCCTTTATCTAATCGTAACGTTTGAAAAGTTCCTTATCAGTAACGAGTTTTTAATTCGTTGTACTTCAAGCGTTCGACATCGCCATTACTATGCAACCTTATGCCTTGATAGAAATTGCGTCGGTGAAGTTGAGTTTCCCTTCTTGACACACGTTTTCTCCTCTCCAAAAGTCTGTGTTGGAACGCTGCTCTAATTCTGTGTACACATCTCCCAACTCTCGTGTCAAATCAGTCAGCAGTTACCACTCAGTATACCTCATGTCCTCACCATTCTCAATGCGAATGTAAAAGTCTGAAGCTATTTTAAGCACTCTATTTCAAACGTCTTTTTAGCAAAGTATTGAGCGAGAATTATGCTTTAAAAGTCTATCGACTGTCGTTCGGCTCTTATCCAGACTGAGTTTCGGGCAGGTTCTGCGGTGATATTCAGGATAACTCGCAGCATGCTCGTTCTTCCAATGCAGATGTTCAACCACCTACTGGAGCTGGGCGCAGATCCAAACCTGCGAAGTATTGAAGGACGTACAGTGCTCCATCAGGCAGTGTACGAACAGGATCTCGACACCGTCATGCAGCTTCTCATCCACGCGGCTGAGGTCAATGTAACGGATAACCGTGGCATTTGCCCTCTCCACCTGGCTGCTGCGGTATGTTTGGTCATTTTGGGGTGGAGATTGATTGAACGCTGAAGCTGAGCTACTTCTTATCCTATATCGAAGGAGCTGTTATCAAGCTTAGTCTGACTGTTGACATGTGACTTTTTTATTTAAGTACCCTTTGGCCTAAACTATCCGTTGATCCAATCGAATGAATTCCCATCTTGACGTGGTAATACGCGCTGTAAAGTTGGCTGAGACGGATTTTGTGTTATCCCTTGAGCAATCCTCACTAATAAGGCAGTGTTGAAGGCTAAACCATATTGCATGGCGAGCATGATTTATTCACTAAATGCGTTTTGTGTGGACATTGGTGTGCAAGCAACATTAAGAGAAGGAGCTTTCATACCATCAGATCATGAACATTAATCACCTTTTTCCAACAACTTATTAAGGGAGCTCTCCCCTGGTTTAAATTTTATCTCTTTAACCCATAGACCAGAAATTCAGTTGCATAAGAGTGGCAAACACTGATACATCAAGAAGGCTGTTAATGATTGCCTATTTTCATTTGTATGTCCAATGAGCATATTGTCCTTTTATGCTGTCTGTTCATTACTGATTCATGATTTTTCCTTCCCTTCTATGAAAATCGGGGTTTTGGTATGGTTTTCCTTTTCCCACGTGAATTCAATAGACTTGTAAAAGCAGGGACATACGTCAGTCTATCGACGTGGTACTTTTTATTGAACGCTCTACTCTTTTCCTTTTGCATCGAACTTATCATCATGCCATAAAATGTCAGCTGAACCTGTCAGATGTGACTTGACTCTGTCTGCTTTACCAACCAAATTGAACTCAGTTCCGGAATTCCGGATGCTTTTCGTAATGTTTCTGCCCATGAGAGGACTTTCACTTTAGAATGAGAGTAGACGCTTCTGCGCTCTTTGTACTCTATTGACCCTCAGCCAAGTGATTGTGATTCCCCCTTGACATTAATATTCTACAGCTGGGAAGCAATACTGCGGCAGAAACGGAGATAGCTAAAGCTGTTTTTTGCTTCTCAATCTGCATAAATGTTTTGTCTCGTTAACAAAAGATTATATATTCTAAGTGGTTATTTCAAAGAATAGAATATTTTGAAAAGCTTCTTACAATTGTTTAATTTTCCGCCACAAAATTCATACTAACATTTTTGACTACCTTACGCGTCTTTGCTATTGATGTGGGTTCAGCACTTATCTAGTGGCTCCATAAGCTTTGTATTTGAAAGGAGTTCCCTTCTAAACGTGGTCTTTCAATTCAACCCCCCTGTATCAGCGGTTGAATCACTGTGGATTCGGAGGACTAGAAGTGAGAATGCTTGGAAGAGAAGCATAACTAGTGCGGGCATCCTAATGTAGTGACCTACATCAACCACAATGAGGAGGCTTCAAAACGGTGTGCATTACCTAAATGGTGAGCCGTTTTTCGGGAGAATTTATGCGGGAATCAGACAGTGAGCGCTTTTTTAGGAGGTCGTCCGGAGACAAGACGCAAACTCGCTCAAGGATTGATAAGTGATTTTTGTGTGGTATCCCCAGGTTTTCTTTTTTATTTGATTCATGCTCTAGACTGGCATCTTATAATGAAGTCCGATTGCTAAGGCATCTGAACTGTGGATGAAAGCACTAAAATCTTCAAATGAGCTTGATTTATTACTGTAAAATGCTTGGAAGACCAAATTGTACAGTTGGCATGACTGCGACTATTTGCAACTAGTGTGGGGCCTGCATTTTTGAATGCGAATAGTTAGACAAACTTTAGGCACTCAAAGTAGCTTTCGCTTCGTCTCTCAAAGGTGACTTTATGCGTTCACATCACAGCGGGAGGACTCCCAGTAGCCTTTTGTGCATTAATTCCCCTCTTGTGAATATAAAACATCTGACATCTTTAATCTTCGAAACATCGCCACGCTGCTAAATTGGTCCTGTTTATTGCTCATTAGTCACAAATAGGAATGTTAGAACGCAGCCTAACGCAGGGGCGAGGAGAACCAGTAGATCCACTTTGCAAAGATCTCCTGTTACTCGTTAAGCAATTTCCAAATCCGCACTAATTCCGATTGCCCTAATATCCCCTTGATCGGATGGAAGGTTTTGCCTGGGAGTGAAATGTGGTATTTATCATTCAAGCAAGCAGCATCTCTGTGACATTTGACTTGAAATGCCGTTGAGTTCGTCTCGGTTACTGAGATTTTGCTTTGCCATCACACCTTTTTTCTTTTTGTTGCCTCTCAAGAAGGACTTTTATCTAGCTCTAGCTGAACGAATTGCTTTTGAGTGAACTTTCTCTATTAACTCAGAGTATAAGAAGAAACTGGATAGCTAGATTTCTTCCGTGTCAAATTTTCATTTTTTACTGTTCTGTGAAAACTCCATTTGAAATGCCTTATTTATAGTGATCAACTAAGTTAAAAAGGGCATACTTTGCACTTTAAAGGCGAATCCTCCCTATGCTGATACGATGGCGTTGTTTAATAGCTCTTTTTCCCACAGTTACTATCCCACGTTCCAAATTCTTCTGATTCCATCAATTGGCTTTATCTCTTTTTCGTTAAAACCGATCATATGTTAGGCAAACCCTCCCGCTTTTAACCAACTTTTTGCGACCTTGGTTAGTGATTTACCATTTCATCGTCCCCCCGAATTCATCGCCATAGGCTGGTGGAAGTAAGCCAATGTCACAATGGCGGCGATTTCTGCCTTGAGTCTTAGTTAAATTAGTTTTGCTTTGAAGACATTATACGATTGCTTTTTATATCAAACGTATCAAATACTTTTTTGGCGCACTGATATCCCTATACTTGTTTTTGCTAATAAAATACCTTGAACTTTGATAGCCTTGCCTTTGTTCGCATGACATGTTGATCAAAGGAAATGTCAATGGATTGTGCGCGCCCATTTTCCTATTAATTGTCCCAGGCAGTTTGGTTTGGTAAAGGGTATTCTTAAAAATTCCACATTTCAGTAATCTCTGCAACCCTATTCAGAGGCTAGATGTGGGCACTTTTAATGACTCTTATCCAAAAAATACCATCACCTATATGAATTCTGCTTTTATTGACCCGAATTGCTGCTGATAATGAGCATGAAAGGGAATGTCATCCTTTTTTTCCCTTTATTGTAGCGATGTCAGGACGTGCACATCGTCTATGCATTGATAGCCTTCGAGGCGGATCCTAACAGTACCGACGCAGAGGGGCTCTCCCCACGCCACTGGCTTTGCCAACACGAATCCAATGTGTGAGTTCTGGTCCCCTCACTTGGAACCGCAGCCTATGCGAAGGTTATAGGGTTTCGGGGTGTTACGCTTCTAGTTTTTTGAATGGTTTTTGAAGGCTTTGCTTGTGAATGCTCTGTGAACCTCAAAGTAATGTTGCTTACCGGGTCCTAAGCTTTTTACTACTGTATTGCAGCCTGTGTCGGCATCCCTTTCTGTCAAAGCTGCTACCTATTACTAAGGAGTCTTTAACTCGCTTGTTTAATGCCCAAAATTAATGATAAAAGTGTTTTCAAGGAAACTCATGTATGGTTGCTTAGCAAGCTCGATTTGTATTGTACTTAAAGGCCTAAAGTCGTGGACGATCCTGAGGCCGGGCACTTATTCATGGGCAGCTCTTTCTTTAAGTAAATTTTCTTTCAAATTACCTGATGAAATTACAGGCATCTTGTCAAAGGTGTTCACTGGCACTGAAGTCCCTGGTATGGGTTAAGAGGGTAACCTCTTGGAGACGATTATGGCGAAATTTCCCATTTCGCGGAGTCTGTGCACTTTCTTTCACATTTTCCGTGTCCGCTTAGTTCTTGGCTATGCCAGAAAATCCCTTGGGAACTCAAATTGTTGCCTCTCAGGCCATTGTGCTATTAGCGGTATGCTTTTGTTGGTCAAATAGAAACTTGTGCTTGTTGATCCACCTTGTTAAAATTTCTTGTAAACCCTTGGGTGTCGTAAAAAACTTTCTGTAATGCATACACTTCGTCGGTTATTGACTTCAAAGCTTGTGCTGCAGTTAATCGAACCAATTGGTTTCTAGCATTCTTAATTTTGCGAATTTTCATGCAGTTTCTTAATTTTAATTTCTCACTTTCGCGTTTATGTCAGTAAGGCGCTCCTTGGAAGTAATAATAGATATTCCTTTATTTGTAGGTACCAGCGTAACGCGAATAGGTAGGTTTAGAAGAAAGGCATCGCGGTTTCCTATCGTATTCTTCCCTATCAGAGGATGCAGAGCCTCATCTTCACCTCCTTGGGCAGGTTGTAGTACTGCAACCAGACTGCATCAGGAATGGTTCATAGAAGCGCGCGTAAAGGTTTCCATTCCAAGTGATCATTGGTTTTTAATTTTAACGGCTTTCGTTGGTTCAAGACTTGTGGGAACTTTTGGAGTTGAAGTATGTCTTTTATTGCATAAATGGGTTAAAAACTAAAAATATGGGTTGCTGAATGGTTTTAAGCTCATGAAGGTAGGCGTTGCAGACCTTTTTTCATTTTCCTTACCAAAATTTGGGAAACATTAGTCAGTTTTCTGGATTTATTTCCATAATTTATCAAGCAATCATGCTTCTGTTTAAATTGGAAATAAAATGCGGGTCCTCATTCGGCGATATATTTTTCTCCCTCATTTATAGCCTAACTGACCCGTCGCAGGATCGAAATTGCGCGGTTCAACTGTATGATCCGAGCAGTTTTCTATTTGTAATATACATGAGCCTGTAAAACACATTTGAGCCCTTAGTGATATGGACATACGTCAACCTGTCATCGGCTCAATGCTCTTTATTGGGATCTCTACTCCTCGATTCTTAGTTTTAATTTACCCCCATTATCGCAAGCTGTCTATCGTACCCGATAGATGTGAATGTAGCTTGTCCACTTTACGAACCAATAGGAACTCAGTTCAGAAGTCGTAGAATGTGGCATTTGACTGCCCGGCTTGGAAGTGGTTAAAAAGAATTGAATTTGGTCATTGGATACGTGCAGTTAGGCGCATCGCAATCGGAATGATACCAGTTTCAGATTTGCCCTGGTAAAGCAGAGGCTGATAGACCTACATTGACTTGAAGGAGGTAGTCGTGGAAGCCGGAGGGCATACAACTTCTGCATGTCATATATTTACAGGTAACAATAATATTTAAGAATTACTACTTTTTCTCTTATTCATAAAAATGCACTGACTTGTGTTTTTCATGTCAACGCCCTTTAAGCTAAGGGAAATATCTTTTTGGTTATCTCAATCCCCTTCCCTCTCCCAAAAAAACTGAGGAAGGAATTGCGCACCTTCTGAGAGCTGGGCGGTTATGGTTGAGATTTATCTACTTAACACAGCTTGGAGATTCGCATTACATAAAATTACTTCATCAAAACATTTGAGACGGCCAGGGCTAATTACCCTGAAGAAAGTGTTAGCCTTATGGGGCAGCGCAGCACAAGGCCTCATATCATGAAATTTGGCCTTGAAAAGACTACATCACACTTTTGGATGGGTGGAAGAAAGATTCTGTTTCATGCTACCTCATTGTCATTATTTTTCTGACGATATTTATTGGGTGAATGAAAAACCTGGGCAAACACGAATACTTTTAAAGAATCGGTTCGTTGAATGGGGTCTAAGTGGTTAAAATATTGCATTATAGAGACGCAATACTCTACGCCCTGGACGTGGTTCAAGCCCAACGCTGCCCTCTAGGCCGAGCCAACTGCACCTCAGGTTGCATCTCCCCGGAGGCAGTCTCACGTCGCAGTAAACAAATGGACTATGTTCATCAACAGGAGAGTACCTGCAGTCGGAGTTCCAGTTACAGCTACCTCACCCAACTTCTGCAGGACATGCCTTTTGCTGCGTTACGCACTAACACAGATCCCACTGGCGACCTTTTCAATGGCACTCCACCGGACCCTGTGCTGAGCAATACTAATCTCACGCAGGATCGTAGGTTCTCCGTCTCCCTCTAATTATCCCATCAACGTATGGAGCTTCTATTTTCTCTCTGAAGATATAGCTTCGATAACTATTCTTTCTTGAGTCCTTATGGGATGCCCTCTTTCTGTTAAAATCTTCACGATTGGTGATTATTTGGATTGGGTTCGTCAGCTAATGTCGCCATAGAGAAAGCGTATGAGCCCGAAAAGAACCTTATTTTAGGCACACAAGAGGCCGCTAAGAAAGCGCCAGGGATTTTAGTGTATTTTCGTCTTATTGAGTTTCTTTCTAATTTCAAATAACGTCATTGACACTCTTCTTAGCAGTTCATCTATGCAGGCGCTCTCGCAACCATCCATGAACCAGAAACGACGATCATCCGTTAATTTTTCATCAAGGAGAGAAGACATTTGATCCTGGCGTTAGTGACGGACCCTGTCGATTTTGATAGGTCCATTGAATTGAGGAATTTCATTAGATTTTTGCTGCTCAAGGCCCCTCGTAGCCCCACAGCGTATTCAGCCCTCTACAGTAGGTGTCTTCTTTGGCAACTTTTCCATTCCCTTGTAGCCATCCACTGCTAAAACCAATTTAGCATCTAAATCCTTCCTGGAAATTTAATCGGATGTAAGAGCCCAGATGGGACTTTACGGATAAGTTTATGAATAAGGTTTTACCTTAGAAGGCTTCTAACGTCATACCGCCAAGATTGTGGTGGTGTGCAGTGACCAAAGGGTTCGCGTAGTTGAATTGCGCGTCCACCTCTTTTTTTGGGCAGTTGACAACGATCTCTTCATCTACCTCTCTGGAGGGAATCATATTTCTCTTTCCTCCTCCTCCTCCTCCTCTTCCTCAAAATCCTCCTCGCCTCGAAAGCGCTCCTCAGAGTGTCGATCAGTCCGGGGATTTCGTTCAACTTCTGCGATGCAGACTGTGGCTGAAGTGTCCCCTGATGCAGAGGCAAACCCACCAAGGGTGGAACCAATGCAGACAGAGGTAATGGAGAGGGATAGAGCAAGTCCGACGGCGCCGACGCAGAGCACCCAGTCGTGGTTTCGTCGCACCATCGTGGCAAGGTTTATCTCTGCAGCGCTACCGGGACTGGACAGTTTGTTTGCAGATGAGCCGGTGAGATCAGAGAGTGGGGAGATGGTCTCTTTATCGTCATCGCTGCAGTCTCCTGAGGCGGGGAAGGATCATGTGCTTGTGGATGAGGTGAATGCGGACACCAAGGAGAATCAAAAACAGGAGTTGGCAATGGCTTCCGTTGAAGTGAGTTAGTTCTGGTGGTTTCCGACGCTTTTAATTCATGCATCGGAAGATTCTGGCTGTAATTTGCGTTTTTAATCCGTTGATTGTAAGTCTTGTCAGTTTGATCTGATGTTTTGTAGTGGAAAGTGCTAGTGTAACTGATAAATTAATTGCTTGATAGATTAGCTGTTGGTTGAGATAATATATCAGCTTTGGAACCCGGATTGAGATCTTGGCGGATAGAACTGAGTCTGGAAGAACCCTTAATTGATCAAACGAGTTTTTGTGATTACCCGTGTAACTTGTCGCTATACTTGTATAACTCATGTGATTTTTTCATATCTATGCATTGTTAAGCATAGACATGCATCAGCTTCTCATCGGCACAGTGCTCTCTATTGCGTTATCTACTATTTCCCTCAGTTCCAGCTTACCCTCATCTCATAAACTGACAGACGTGATCAGGACTCGTATGCTTTAGGAACCAAATTGAACTTCGTTCTGAATGCTCAAATACCTCTCGTAACACTTGTTGTGCAGCGTTTGAAGGGAATGGGATTGCAGAATGCGCCATTAAATCGTGCAGTCTAGAAAGGGTTTGGATAAATACTGTAAACCTAGTCGCCGGTTCCTCGAAGTTTTTGATCTTAAACGACGGCGTGTGAAGGATATCTTCCAGGGTTGTATGTCGTACACTTCTATCGACTTGGAGAAGGAAGTTGTAGAGGTTACACGCAAATAATGCTCATATTGTCACTCATTAAAACGTTAAAATTGGCTTCAGGAACTGTCACTTTTCCTCGGTCCCTCCACTCCACATCATAAAACTGCGTCATTGCGGAAGGAGTGTTGGCGAAATAAATGTCTTAGGATGAGAAAGATGTTTTGGTTTTTGCTCTAACATTTGTTGAGCAGTTTTAATCATGAAAATAAGCCAAGATGAACTAATTGGAAGCTAAATAGTGAAATCTAACGCTGTTGCTTTAATCGTCTGAAACCGACCGCCTTGATTAAAAAACTAGCCGGCTTGGTTTCGCTTCTCCTGCTTAAGGGTAAATCACATCAATACGATCTGCTGGTACGACTGATGGAGTCACAGGTGGGTATTTATCGAAGGGATGGCCTAGCGATGTTGGCCTTTTGAGTAGTATGAAATCACCCAACGTCTGTGAGATTAACTGGGAGGACATGCTGAGGTTGTGAGCTTAACATAAGACTTTAATGCAGCCCTTTTTTGTCCTTGGCATGGACTCACGGTAGTGAATATGGAACCATCGGATTGAAGACATTGGCTTTACGTTTGTCGGCTTTACATTTCAGCTTATCTGAAGTCTGTCCGAAGGTTGTGGTGGATTGGTGAAATTTTGTGTGATTTGCAAGAATCACCTCCAACTTGGAATTAAACGTATACACAATGTGAGCATTTTGAAGTGTCAGTACTAGTCGATGTGTCCAGTGAATGAAGACATGTCCATCTCACACTGAATTGACAGTATTTTGATATCTCGAAAGAGTCTTCTAGTTCTGGTAAGCGATTTGAATCCGAAAAATGAGGTTGGAGGTGATGGCAACGATCAGACGGGAGCTAGCGAGATCCAGCACATCAAAAATTCAAACAGTACTGGACTCTTCGAAACCGGTTGGGATGGCGAAGAAGCAGTCAAAATGCCCCCACTGGCCAACGGCAAAATATACCAAAATGCCGATTTCATTGGGAGTAATTTATGCCTAATCCATTGACACCATGAACCACTGAAATCAGCAGCTTAACAGATCGCTAAACACTCTTCAAGGAGGACAACTTCGAACTGCCAAATGATACCTGAACAAAAACTTTGTCAATAAGCAGTTGCGGAAATTTTGGTTCAGCTGACTTTTTAAGAAAGAACTGATTAAAGTTCCTATTGGCTTAAACTTTTGAAGTTACTGCAAATCCTCTTGAGACCTTGCCTACAAAAAGTAGGTACCCATCTTTTTGCGTTCACACTTCCACATCATTCGTTCCATCCTATGTAGTTAATTGTGAGGCTTTGGTGACGAAACATTCACCCCTTCTTTTAGACTACTGTCATCTTTTCGTGCCAGATTGCACCCTACATTCATGACGGGTCTCAGTGGTAATCGGCTATCCTAAGGCAATGTTTAGCAATAGGGAATAATTTATGGAACGCAAAAGTTGACCTACTAATCAAGCTCTATACAACTGCAAAACGTAGGTCGGTGTCTTGGACGGCCTTCATTCATCCTCTTAGATAGGAAACCCCAAAAATCCACCCTTTTGCGGGTAGATGTAGTGGTATTCTCAAGGTAGGAAGGCTAGGCTGCCAGAGTAATGTAAACTCTGCCCAAGCTTTGCTTAGGCTGAAACCCTAGAGACAAACGTTGACATTTGCTGCTGTTGTTTGGGTGAATCTAATCACAACCCGGAAGCTTGAGTGGGAGACTGAGGTGGAATGACGGAACTACCACTGTGACTGGCCGCCAAGTTATCTAAAAGCTTGTTGTGAGTCTGTTTTTCCTTCAATTTGTCCAAGCCTCCATTTTTGTTGTGTCGGAAGTGTGCGAACTCGTAATCACTGGGGCTGGTAGCTAATGTGACAGCTGTGTTGCATATTTTCGTTACGTCTGTACTATGAGAGCTTGCAACATTTGTGGCTCAAACGGTAGTCATGTGTGAATCTTTATGCTCATTCATTCTGGAAACCCAATTTGGTCACAGATACAGGGTTGGGTTTCTGATTTTTATGGCCCTGTCGAGAAAATAGCATGTTTTTTAACGCACCAGGAAATGAACCCAAACGCGGTGTCAGTCTATCCTTTAGAACCACCATCTATTTCGATAGCGGCTTCTAGAACGAAAACGGGCGTTTTTGGGGAGGAGGTCTGTTGGTACTCCAGATTGAGCAGGCGAAGTGGAGCAAATGCTCTAATTAACATGGCTATGGCAATGTTAAGCAGTTCACTTCCGGTTCTTGCCAACTATGGGAAGGAATCTTCAAGGTTTGAAGCCTGCCAATCGTTTTCACTTTTCAGGTATGTTCGTTCACTTTGCTGATGAGGCATGACACAGTCCTTTCATCGAAAAGCACGTGTTTACCCATCTCCTAAATCGTCAGATCTTATTTGCATGTTATCCTGGCACTCAACTCTTACCTTAAGCACAAAGAGGTTGTTGAAACTTTTAATTAACCTGCGACCTCGTATTCACTGATATTAGCTACCAAGGCGATACGAATGGCCCACATTTCGGTGGTGCGGTAGATACGGGCACACTTTTATTCCTCATACAAAGCCCCCTCTGGTTGAATAACACGATTTGGAGCTTGGCAACTGCCAACTGTCTCATTGATTCTAAGGCCCTAAGGGGTAATCGAGGAGGCTATGCATGTCTTGCGCTGACGCGGTCTGGCCATTCTAAATCTCGTTTTCAGTCTTTGCAAAAAATATTCCCTTATTTTAATTGCACAATACCTAACCACAGTATTCGAATTCGAAAACACCGATTGTTGCATCTTTACGTTGTCTGCATCGGACACGGAGCAAGTTTATTGCGGCTTTATGCCTTGAAGTGTTTCTTTTCTAACCACCCGATTTCAATCAATGTTGCTTACTATGTAAATGTGCTATTACCTTTGTAGCAAATCCTCTTCCGTCTGCGTTACATGTGATGGATCCGATTTCATTCGTTAAAATTTTTCTTCTTTTTACTGTTTTTTTTTTATTGCCTGTTGCCATAGATTCCATATTCTTGTGATCTAGATCGCTGGGTTCCCAACCAGCTGGAAGTGTAACCAACTTAAGGCAAAAAGTTTATTAAATAGACCTGCACATCTCATCACTCGAGTGCTTGGTGCACTCCACTGCTTTGAGTGAACCCCTAATTTACTTCCAAGGCAGTAAATGAGCTATGACGAGAATAATGTACATTTCCTCTTTTCC
The DNA here is from genome assembly GCA_036345935.2 of Taenia hydatigena. Lineage (NCBI taxonomy): Eukaryota > Metazoa > Platyhelminthes > Cestoda > Cyclophyllidea > Taeniidae > Taenia > Taenia hydatigena. Next base: position 2,146,493 of record JADWOT020000009.1, read on the forward strand.
GTCTTTTGAGGAAAATTGTAGCGGAATTTGTGCTACTCAATACGCCCAAGTCTTTATTAGGGGTCAGTGGTATAGATCTGCTCTTGCTTATTCTTTTGCTTACTTCACATCTGTCCCTTGCCTGTAATCTCAAGATTGCATTCAAAGTTTTAGATGATTGGACAACACGGATTACGAAGAAAGCGAACCATTTGATGCATCCGGCTTGAGATACTTAGATTATTTCGGCAGAAAGATTAGCTAATCTACTGTTTGAGGATTTGAATCCCAAGCACTAGACTGTGTATCATTTCAACCAGAGCTGTTTTATTTTGGGTGCCGGGGTTCCTACTGTAGACTAATGGGGTTTCAATTTCGTATCTTTGTTATCTCTTCAGCCTCTAACCACAGGATTTGCAACAGCTTCGGCTCTGGAGACAATAAGACTTCAGGAACTCCATCAGCACTATTTCGGGAATCATAATCAGCAAGAGCGGGGGCAGCAAGATCAAGGCTCTCATAACCATCGCCACCTCTGGAGTCGTGCCATCCGAGGCTGCTCAGGTCGACCCGGTGTACCATGCTGTTTGGAGCGAAACGCTCGATGCTTTTCGTCTGAGCATGGAAGTAAGCTAGTCATTTCAGATTTTCTCCTCAACTGCGGTCTAGTGTATTTTGGAGAAGCTTTCTAAGGGACGTGACCGCGCAAAATGGTTGAAAGGGGAAGGTAGTAGTTTCTAAGGTCTAAGTTATTTGTTCCCTGTAAAATTTCACTTGCAACTCAATCAGCCATCAACGTTAATTATTTACTAGGTTATGGAGAAGGTAGGGATTGTGACGTTGTTGCGTTATTGAGGTGAAGATAATCATGTCATTTCACTCTCTTCTGAATTCCCTAATTTTGGGAAGGAAGTAATGACCTTAAGAATGTTAAATAAATCTATCACCTTGTCAGTTGGATGGAATGTTTTCCACAAGCGTTATATTCTGCTTTTCCTCAGACCACTGTCCTGAAATTCTTCTGCTGTCGTGCTTGTAGCTGTAGCCGAATGGACTTCTGGAGAGCGTCACATCTGTTATACTTTTACCGTGATTATAATCTATGTATGAGCCGGACTCCTTAAGCTTTTCCAATCGTAAACAGCGAGATTTTTGCTAAAACACGTGCTTAAGCTAGAACGCGAGGTTCAGATGTGTTTGGGCTACCTAGACAAGATCAACCAATTGGGAGAGAGCACGCATGCACTTCAGATTAGACAGGCAGTGAAGACAGGATGATTAAGCCAAGCAAGTGAAAATATCCCTTTCGCCGGTGACCAGCTCCACACCTGCCAATGTATTCCTGATCCAAAACTCTAGGAGAGAGGAAAATTGACTCTTGCACCGAGGGCGCATAGCGATGGGGATAGATTTGTGCCCCAATTCGCAGCATGCTAACGGCCGGACTGTGGCTAGCCGTCTTAATCTTAGATTGGTAGCTCCTACATTCAGCCGTAAGGCCTTCCGGCTTATCGTCGCGACCGCTATCATGGTCAAAAAGAAAATATGCAGGTTCGGAAAGTTGTTCAAAATTCTCCCATAAGTCCCCCATCTTTGAACCACTTCATGGAAAATGAAAATTTTTTGTCACTTTCCTTGAGGCCATATGTAAGGTCTCCAAAGTACATTTTAACAGATTCGAAATATTCCCGATCTCATGCTCATTCTTTCCACCTCAAAATCGTAACTTTCTCGCTTTCCTGCAAAAATCCTTTTTAAGCATACTTTCTGGTGTTATGGGTTAGAATATGCTCAACTTTTCTTCACCTATTCGTCTTGCTGGAAGTCCCTTCTGGAGGTATTTTGTGGCTACTCGTAGTCATGGCTGTGCCTCTGGACTGTTTTGTGTCGGTCATTGCAGTGCGGTGATATCGTACTTTTATTCGCATGAAAACTTATGCCTGTAAGGGTGAATTGGTGCTCCTGACACGCAAATCTTCAATCCAAACTTTTCTCTGTGGATGACGGAATGCTCTCCCTCCCTTTTCAGTATACGTTGTGTGTGAATTTCGCAGCCATCTGCAATGAATACAACGAATATCAAGCATTCTGGTTTGATTTATTAATGGGGTATTCTGAATGCGTTGCCAATATTTGCTTTACTTTTACCTGTTACTGCAATTAAGGAGGTGGACGTATTGACTCAAGCCCTCCTTCGATCACGTCCTCCACATTATGCCAGCCTACTACTGAGGATAAAGCGTCGGAGAACATTCAGAGAGACGCAGAGGGTTTCCGGGCAAGTCGACGCGGCTACCGAGTGCTATGCCTCGATGGTGGAGGTATTAGAGGCCTAGTTTTGTGCCAGATCCTGCGATCAATCGAAAAAGCGGCGGGGCGACCTATCCGCGACCTCTATGACTGGGTGATTGGTGAGTTTTTACTATTGGACCTCTGTCGGCATATATTTTGCGATGAGGATTCCAGTCGGACCGCTATTTTCGAATCGACCACACTACAGCCTGGTAAGTTTTGGTGCAAACTGACTTCCCCTAATAACTGAACCTACCTCACTTTGTTAACCACTGCTTTGGAGTCACTTGGACCTCAAAATGAAGTGGTTTGGTAGCATATGGTTGTGAGACACAAAATTCTGGCCTTCGCCTATTCAGTCATCAATTATCTTGTGCTAGTCAAAAACCAGTTGCCTTGGCATCTAGAACGTGTTAACCTTTTGAATTTACGGATGTTTTTGAATGTTCACCACTTTCTGAATTACGGCTGTCTTCTGAAGTTTTGCACCACTCGAATGCCTTACTGCCATCCATAGTCGGAGTGTACTTGAAGCCTCCTGTGAATGCAAGTATTCATGGATTGTACGGCTCAATTCGCAGAATTCATCATCACGCGCTTGGTTCGTTTCAGGCACCCACTAACATCGGTGCCTGTCATTCTTGATGGACGCTCTCAGCGCTTACTACTACCTTTGCGGCAGTACCTCTTTAGCCTCTAGCTTAACCTTAACACCTTTATTCCCTCCTGTTTTCTGTACAGGCACGTCCACTGGAGCTATGCTGGCGTTAAACATTGTGCAGGGCAAGTGTGTTCGCTACAACCGGTGCCTATATTTCCGGCTGAAGGAGAAAATATTTGTGGGCAATCGACCCTACCCCACAGAGGGATTGGAGAGTCTTTTGCGAGAAGAGTTTGGTGAGGGATCAGTCATGTCCGACATCACTGATGTGAGGTGAGTTTCACTTAATGTAGTTGTTATCCTCCCATCTCATAAAGGAGTGGAAGTTATTCTACGAGAGCGTATCAAGGTTTCTAGTTCCGTCTCCTTTTGCTCTGCCTACGTGTTACAGTGGAAAATGTCTTTCTGAGCTGGTTAACATGTTTACGCATAGACCCTCACCTTTCCGTTCTCCGCTTGGAATGCACGGAAGGACGGAAGATGCCGAGAATATATTCGAATGGATGTTTCCTAGGGCTTTGGTTAATTCGGAGAAAGGCGGCAAAGGATAATGATCATGGAGAAATCTACGATGGTATAACACTTCCTCTATTAAACATCACTTCACCAATTAGGCTTGAGATTATTTACCGAATTTTGCTTCAAAAGTGATATCTGACTCGTGGATAGTTGATAATTGTCCCATTAGAGCAGCCGGAAGCAATTATTTATTTATGGTAATCCAGACGGTCTGCAGGACTAAAACACGAGAACATTGTCTGTAAAGAAGTTTGATGTATTTCTTTCGAGACCTTCCATAGTGAGTAGCCGTTCATCTACATTCTTTCACATCTTTTTTAGTTTTTTTTCCCATCCCTGTTATTAGATCAGTGAAAAAGACCCGGAAAGCTACTATTTGACAAGTTCTCTAGTTGCTAAAGTGGAAGGTTTTGGAATTGAACAACAAAGATAGCATCGGCGTATTACCAGTTCTACCTCTTGATGCGTCATGGGATTTAAACCTATAACCGACTGTATTCATGGGAAGCTGGACGGGGTTATACTTGGAAGGCATCTTTCTTTGCGGAAACAAATAGCTCCACACAAACGCCAACTTCTAGTTTAACATTTAATTTGATTGTTGGTATTGTGGTGACTTCAAAGTGAAGCGACTCTTATCTTGCAAGGCGCGTAATGCCATGGTTGAAGTGGTCGGCAGTAAAACGTTTCTCCATTGTCGCCTTTGTCAAGCTTGAGTTATAATACGGGCGAATGAGTCTTGGTGGTTTCTGGTAGTACAAAAATTGATAATCACAGAAAGCTTCCTAAGGCATTCTTTAACCGTTTCTTAATTGAAATCCTGCTTTTATAACTAGTTTTTCTTTTCTGAAAGCGAATCATCCTAAGTATTTCCATTTCCATCCCAATTCTTCTTTCCCGCTGTCTATTTGGTGTGTAAAGGATGATGTACAGAGGAATAAAGAGGATTTTTTTCCACTACTGTGTTAGCTCTTGCTGTTATGGTTGTCTTGAAGAGAAGTTTTGCTTTGAGTTGGTGTTTATTGAGTGGAGACATCTCAACTGTAATTTTTTGGCCCTTCGCAGTAGAATGAGACAGTGAACAACCTTGTCTACAGTTCACAATCTTGTGAGATGAAGTACTAGGCGTCTTTGAAGTATGGGATTGTTATTTTGTAGCGTGTACACCGTTTTTGGATAACTGACCATTGCAGCACAAAACATGAGCTAATCAGTTATCAAGCGATCACTCTCCCATAAATGGGAAGTCCAAAAGTTATCAACGAATTGGTAGTCCTTCGAGCTTACTGTCTGGCATTTTCTGTTAATGGATGTGGGTAGCAGTCATTTGCCTAGCGGCTTCCACCACGACTTCCATTCCGAGTCGATATCGATGCAGGTGTGAACCAGTTTTTTATCATCGCTCACATTAAATGTGGTCGGACTGTGGGTTCATCTTGCCACATTGATCTCCAGTAATTGTGAGCAATAGTAGATGGTAATTTTTCCTCATTAGGAAAAATGGAGAGCCTTTCTGAAGGTAATCCACCCATTTTTGAGGTATTGACAGACCAAATGAAATTGTTGGTTTAACCACCTCCAGGATGTATAGTTTTGCTAGCGCATACCACGCTCCCCCTTTCTCCCAACTACTATACAACAAGTGTTGGGAGAAACTTTTGGAGCTTCAAAGTTTAGCTTCACTTGATTCTTAAAGCAGATGAGTCGAAATCGTATAAATGCGTTTCGACTGACCGTTTTTTGGACAAAAGTTGGAAGTAACAGTACTATGGCGGAAAGTATCCTAAAGGAGGTCTTGGGAGAAGGCGACAGAACGTAGAACCGGTTTAGGTAAAACATTTGAATCCAGAAGCTAAGCATCCAAAGTGGGGGCATCATAGGAGCGTTTGGTTCGCACAGAAAGTCCGTCGCATGATACAAAATTACGGCATCTACATTAACTAAAATAATGATAATGGCCTCTACAAAAGTATAGAATTCTTATGAACTGTCGAATTGGTCTGCGAAATCCGACTCTTGCGATATCATTCAGCAATAATTGAGTTCAAAATCTTTGTCATGACCATTACCAAATGCATTCAGCTGAATTCACCTTTTCTTTTTCGCTCTGCCTTTTTTGATGTATCTATTGCGTCCTTTTGAAGAGTCTCTTGTTTAGTTCATTCGCCAAAATGTACGCTTTGTCGTTCCGAATCTAAACTTCTGGATTGGGGCGTAGCACTTTGAGTCATCACCGAGGTTGTAGCAGCAGATCGTACTGGTGTAAAGGGGACCTAGGTGGCTACGGTTATAAATAGATGGCATAGTGTACCAAGGTGGTAACCGAAACCGCGGTCATCAAGAAGAGGAGGCAGAGGTCGTGATAAATGATTAATTTTGTAAAAAAAGTACGGATTTTATTGACTTTGCAGGTAGCGCATTTCTTCAGCCAGTTAGTCATTTACTTAATGTTCGTTGATGTTTTAGGCTCAGAAACGGTGGTATTAAATGCTGGGTGTCTAAAAGTTACAACTCCAACAGGGTGGTGAAAGAAACTAAGCTCTTGACACTTCTCTATTCTTAGAGTTTCAGTCACAGCCCTGCGGGGCGACCATTTCCCTCCCCGCCTGCACATGTTCCGCAACTATCCCGCACCGTATGAACGAATGGAACGGCTTGTGTCGGAGCTCCTCGAAGCCCGTTCCCCTCGAGTCGCTGCCTCCACCTCCTCCACCACTTCCACCGACGCTAGCACTCCCACCCGGGTGACTGACAATCCCATGACCACCGACGTGCCCTACAAGCGCCTGCTAAACACCTTTCTGCGTGACCTCTTCGGTGAGACTATCCACGAAGTGGGTCATGGAGGAGAGGACGAATCAGACCTGCAGGAGTCCATTGTATCCCTCCTTTCTTCCTTCTCCCGACGTTATATGTACAGTTCCAAGGGTGTAGAACAGCCTGTGCCAATTAGTGAGCAGGTAGGCTGGCGATGGACTGCAGTTTTTTGGAAGCTCAAATGTCCCCTCTTCATTGAGAAGTGGGAAAATACTTGTTTTTGCTAGTTTGTATGGGCTGCTTGTTCTGCGTTTTCGGACCTATCAAATCGCTCTTGAAACCACGTGGAATATGCCGCCAAATTCCACTGTTGATATTACAACAGGCGAGAGTGTAGTATGTTAGTTTCCGAAACGATTTCTCCTTTAACTCGATTTTTGCTCTGACACAAACTTGTTTTCTCTCCCACGGGTGTCTAGACATGTCTTGCAGCCCCTAAAATCTCCAAGTATGCTGAACTGCTAGAAATCTATGAAATGACTGAAGACAAGATGACGGCAGGTTGGTTGATTAGAGTGAGTGACAAATTGGCCTCGATTTCGATTTTGGGGCCGCTCCCTAAGTCACTGAAATCCACTCCGCAATTCATAGCGAGAATGGATCAATTGGCTGCTTATGAACAAATTTGTTTAAATCAAATCGAGATTTTTAAATTTACAAGGGAAAGGAACGTATATGAAGGAAGAAAGTCCTTCAAGACACACTCCTACTGCCGCATTCATGCTCCCACCACAGGCGTCTCAGCATCTGGTGTGGACTAAATCTCCGATGTCGTAAGTCTTCGAATCCCTGTGTCCACAGTTCCCAAAGAAGGACTCGTACCTTGTGCATTTTTTTCACATGAAATTTTACGTCGATCATCAAGAATATGGTGTTTCTTGCATGGGGGACACGCGGCTGTCCTTTTGGAACAGGTTGTTCCACCTGTGTCTTACTGATGTCGACTGCTCCACCATCTTGCTGTCCCTGCAGATTCGGGTTGTATCAAACACTCGCTTTTGCAGGCACGCGGTCAATACAACTTTTTTAGCACTTTCTCTAATGCGGTCCTGGCTAGCCAGCGAAGTGTAGGTTAGACAGGGCAGCGTCCCCTATATCTTGATGAAATTGAGGCCCATTTTGACCTTATTAATCATTTGTTTTAAACTCCGCGCTTGGAGTTCTTGCTATCTTGAGTAGTCAGCACTTTGACATTCTTTACAATGCATCGCTGATTGTCTCAAGCAGTTTGGTAGTAGAGCTCCTTCTTTCCTTCGGTAGAAAACTGTCTTCTTCCCTGTTTCTGTCTTGCCTCTTAAAGAGGTATTTTTTCCCTATACTTATTTACCGTTTTTTCATTTCGAATTGCCTAAATCTCTATGGTGAGGTCCAAAATTATCGAACAGTTTAAATCAGGTGTAAAAAATATTGGTTTGTCTTTTTAGACTCTTCTTTACTCCTTAAGCCAAACTTTTTTCATTTTTTCTTTTATTGTGCATCGTCATCTTTCCTTCCCTAGGGGAACTTGATTTTAAGAGTTCACTTCTTTTGTTGATGAAAGGATCTCCCTCTCTTTCTTCCATTAAGCAAACCACTTTGTCGTTGAACTTTGATTAAACTAACGATTGCGCAGACGTGTCTCCTTGCTTTTCCAAGAATAAGATGGCAATTCTTCTTCGATTCACTCTTCCAAGAGGACAATCGATCCCCATGGCATTCTTCGTTGGGTAGTTTTATATGATTCTGGTGCTAAAAGGTGTAGATTCTTCTGCTCCTTCATCCCTGCACTTTACCAATAATTGTAAGTTTCTACCTATTCGTATCCACGCAGCGTCATCAGTAAGTCGGATTCAGTAGTTGCATGTCTTCGCTTCCTTTAGGACTTTTAAAATTGCATGGCTACCCGTGAACTATCCCAAATTTTGATGGAGCTCATTATTCATTGTAAGGCCTCCTTCGCGAAGTGAGAAACAGCTCTTCTAAAAGTTCATTGTGTCCATGTTTTTGAACTTTGATATTTCAGTTCACAGTTTTGACAAGGAAATTCTAATGAACCAAACTTCTGTTAGATCTGTGAATTGAATTGTTAAGGACATCTGATTCTCAGCTCTTTATCCACTTTGTTAAGTCTCTCTGTTTCATTTGGTCTATGGTATTCGGACCTAAAAAATTCAGGTATGGTATCTTTTTTGCTTCGCAAGGTGAATCATCCATTGATGAATGTTTTTTTTCAGAGAAAGGCGTCGGAGGCTGTTGACATGCATTCCGATTCTCCACTTTCCCCCTTTTAGCCTATCTGGCGAGCCGCAAGAGCGTCAGGAGCAGCGCCTAGTTACTTTCGTGCCTGCGGTCCATTTCTAGACGGTGGTCTCATTGCCAACAATCCCACGTTGGATTTGCTTACTGAAGCACAAGAGCTTAACATTGTTCGACGTCTTCGAGTAGGTTTTCTCTCTGCCCCCATTTTTAGCCTGAAAGTTATAATTTTACCTCAATCTGGAATGCGGTCAGGATAGAATCCCGAATTTTTCTCCAGACGGATCTACTAGCGTTCAAAAGGGAACGAAAATTGTCGCATTAATGCAATCGTATTTTTGCCCGCAAAATAATCGGTTGCCGTATGTTAAATGCGGCCTACCTCTTTTCTTGTTCCAATTACAGCGTGAACCGACCATTCCAATCGCCAGTGTAACATCCCTGGGCACGGGCCGAGTGCCATTGCGCGAGGTGCAGCAGTTGGATGTCTTCCGACCGCAGAACATGTCTGAGGCCTATCGAGTGGCTTTGGGGGTCACAGAGCTCTCGCGGATGCTTGTTGAGATGGCTACCATGTCAGAAGGTAAGATAGCCTCTCTATCCTTCCTCCATCCTACCTTTCTCTTCATCTAAACAACTTTTTTTCATCACTCTCACTAGAGATAGCTGGACCGTAGATTGCTCTTAACACGACCTCCACTAATTGTAAGTAGTAATGTATGATGGTATTTCTTTGTTATGAAGAATAATTGATGGTTCTGAAGGCAATCTGCCCATCTTTGAGTTAATGATGAGCAGCATTAGTTTAGCCATTTGTGAACTGTATCGTTCTGCTAACGCCTACGTCATCGTCTTCAAATACTACCCAGCAAGTGCTTATAGAACCTCGCAGTCGAGTCTTCCTCGACTCATAAAGCGGATGCACCCCAACTGCATGCATAAATTTCAATCGGCACTCCATGAATTAAAGGTGGATTGCAAATAAGAGGAAGGGGGTAGAAAACACTGGAAAGAATACCACCCCGACAGATGTAAATATCATCATGTCCTTGAAATTCATAGGGTCCCTGGCACGGGCTGTAGTGAAAGGGACACAAGATTTTTGTAATCCAATAGCAGGAAATATATGTAGGATACGAAGCTGACTATCTGATGCCTTTATTCGATTGCAGCCTAAAAATTTCGCGGGGGGAGGCAACGACTGCCGCTGGTAACAAATGGATATCAGGCGAAGCATCCGTTTTTTTTGTTGCGATTGTTGCTATCCTATTTTTGAGGTTCGCTAGAGTTGAGCGATGGTTGTCTGAATTTGTCAAAGCTGGTGCTAGTATTGTTAAGTTTCACTGATGCTTCGCGAATCTAAAATACGCCCCTCAATTCTCCCCTGAAACGATGATAGGCCTCCTCCTTATAGAACCTACCAGTAACTGGAATGTACTGTCACTCGAAATCTGGTAAGCGATGTTATTCGTTGGAACCCTAATGGGAGTGTGTTCTTCCATTCCTCCAAAAAGCAAAAAAATGGTAATTGAGGCGACCAGATGTCATAATCGGATCAAGTGCTTGCATCACATGTCTGTGACATCACCCTCTGATAGCTAAATCGAGATGTCACGTGTATGTGACGCTGGTAGCGAGCATGTCAATGAGCTGATGCAGGAGTGCTTAGAGGCATCCAGTTCTGTGGGTACGAAAAACGAAAAGGCGTTGACACATTTCCAGGTTGTTTTTTATTCCTCTGCAAGCAGGTCACTGAATGAATGAACGAATGAGCTAATGAATGAATGCACAAATTGGTGAATAAATGGATGAATGAAGGAGAAAGTAAAGTTTTCTACCTTAATTCACCATTTACTTACCTCCTCCTTTCCTCGGTATCCCCATCTTCGCCAGGTCGTATCGTGGAGCGTTCTCGAGCCTGGTGCAGTTCCCTCGGCGTGCCTTTCTTTCGCTTCAGTCCACTACTCTCGGAGAACGTGGCTCTAGACACCAAAGACACACGGGCTATCCTGCAGATGTTGTGGGAGACGGAGGCTTACCTCTGCAACTGCCGTGATCGCATCCTCCGACTGGTGGATTCCCTCATCCTCGCCTCGGATCCGCCTCCAGCCTCTGTTAAAACCGCCACCGCTATTGCCACCACCACGATCTCACCCTCGACTCAAAGCTGAAGCAACATCCCTTGCTGCCCCGCGGCTCTGGTGTTGTTGGTTTTTTTTTCCCACGCTCACTGTGTCTTGAATTCTTCAAGCGTCCATCTTCTTTATCATTCCATTGTACGCCTTTTTCTAGTTACTGGTTAAACTGCAATTTTTTGAAGATAAAATCTTTTTGGATGTTCCAATTAAGCTGATTTTTTATTAGTTCCGAAAATACTTGAGTATGCACTTTTGGATCGTGCGACTTGTGTGAGGAGGCCTGTAGCCCCGTCGAAAGGTGCAGGAACTCCTCTGGCTTGACGGGCAAATTTAACTTTCCAATTTTTATTCTATAATCAAGAAAGTCTTATCTGTACTACACTCTCTCAGACTGTATGGGACTTTTGCATCCAGTGTCTAAGAAGGACACTATCTCCTAGTCACGGTGGTTGGCGACCAAAAGCGATGAAAACGGAGTACCCTTTAGAGTTGGTTGTGTTGGAGCTGGATTTAGGTATCCTCTTGTTCCTCTTTAAGGGAATTACTTTTTTGTTGATGGATAGCTTTATGCACTTGGAGCGAGGAGTGTGATGAATTGCTGCACCAAGATGGCCAATGACGTGGTGGGACTTACTCCCCATAGCTTTGGCCTTAAAGGTAGGTGGAGGCACATGAGCTTTTCGTATCACAAGTTAATTAGGCCGCAGAGTCTAATATCACTTTATAACACCCTAATTAACGTCTGAAGTCTTCTATGATGATATTTTCCAACCAAGATTGACATCCAATGATAGGAGGTGGGAGCTTGCAGATCCGACATTAACGGATCCTACGGATATTGTCGGTGTTGCTTTGTAGTTCATGTGCAAATTCAAATTTATTAATTCCGACATTAGCTGTTATGCGGGTCTCCAGGTCCTCCAAACTGCTTCAAATTCTACTTTACTTATCACATCGCCTCTAAAAACATCCACTAAGCCCCAGCTGCCTCCTCCATTTCTAACCCATTATTGCCTATTGGGTGTCCATTCTCTTCCGAACGTGAACCTGTGATTGCCGATGCCAGCTTTAAGTAAAAGCGAAGTTCATCATATGGAGAAACATTGTCCGAGAAATACGACGGAAAGGTCAGGGTGTGACGGCACTTTCCTCTTCAATAGCCGAGTGCGCTATGAAATCTTTTCATGGGCAAATCGCAGCCTAGTTGCGCGAGACCAAGCCACTGAGAAAGCAGAATACAAGGGTGGGCGGATAACAGTTTATCTTCCTGATATTAAGGGGAGATTTGCGATCCCAAAGAGCCCTTTAAATGTCTGAATTTTTCTACCGGTTGAGATTAAGATTTGATTCGCTTTAAGTGCGCCAACAACCGCTTTGAGTAGATCAGTAATTATAAATAGGCGTAGCTATGGTGATTAAGTGACTCAAATTCGGTCATCGGCATCATTTTCTGTCACTCTGTGCTCACTCCCACTCGTCAGTCAATTAAACTACCAGCCTCTGCAGTCTGCGTCTACCGGTTGGCTGGCTGGGGTTTCAATGGGCCCCCAGGGCACTGGCAAATGCAAACCACAGTTTATGCTGATTGGCAATCAGGAGTTGATTGCCAGCTGGACCGCTTCCGCGCTGCACCCTCCTAAAATGTTACGCGACGAGTGTTATGCATGGATCATGGAGCTTCAGAGTCAAGCTTGAGCTTGAGGCATATGGTAGAATTTCAGCCACCATTTCTTGCTGTGAAGGCATTGTTGCAAGTAGGAGTCGAAGTGTTGTCCTGTCACGTAAGTCTGTAAACGTTTGCACGTGTTCCACCAGCTCTTACACGGTGTGATGCGCCACTAGGGTGAGACACAGTGAAATCCCGAAAAACTTTTTTCGATTGTATAATGGATGGCGAAATGTTCGCCATGGTCGGCTGCACTTGATGTCTTTTTAGTTGCCGCAAATAGTGAATGCCACCCCAGTTTGTATGCAAAGAAACTTATTTACTACCCTCTCATGCGTACTTAAAACAAAACTAATTTGATCAAGAAAAGTGATTTCCCCGCTAAAATTCTCAGGTCAATTGGCTTAATTATTGATTACCCATCGATAATCCCATTATGCCTCATTGATTAGTCACATCGATTTCTGACCTGTCCAGCTCTATTTTCTAATTACAAAACAGAAACAAGTCTGTATTCCTCCCAGAATAGCGTCCTACACAGCCACAGCTGGCCTCTCCTCCCCGAAGAATAAGAGGAGATCCTTGGGGCTCCATTTATCGTCCAAAAGGGTTATCAATGCTTCTAATGTCTCCATATTTAATGCTATAACAGGTTGGGCTTTGAGAGCCACTTTACCCGGATTCGTTGAGTTTAATCGGATAAAGACCTCCTTTACAGTCTCTCAAACACTACTTTTTCTACTGGAGGAGTAGTGATTCGGCATGAAGAACCACCTGCTACTCTTGTTAGCGTGGCATTAGTCGTCCAGTATAAGCCGAAAATGGTGGCAATAAATCGGCTGATTAAGGATTTGCCTTGTCAGAGCGATTGGTCCGTGATTTGCTTTATTTTTCGAGAACTTAAGATCGAATTGGCTGATGTGCTTTGATTTAATTTGTCAGTCAACCAATGATGAGGCGCGCTGAAATGATTTATTGATAGCTTTGGATGCCAAATCGCGTATGCAACTTCTTCGGTTTTATATACTTTTTGTAACCTGGATGATAGGTAAACCGAATCACCTTTGTGACTGCGGAAGGCGTCAGCGATCCCCAGAGTGGAGACAATCTCAGCCTTCTCTTTAGAACCCTGCTTTATTGGAAATTCCCATATTGCCTTAAGGTAGAATGCCTTAAAAGCGGAAGGGGAAAGACATAAGAGTCACCTTACTTCAATGTCTCCAACTCTAACATGGCTCTAAAAGGCTAGAAAAACAACAAGTTTTGCTATTTCAAGGGTAGTTGTCAGTTCAAAGTTTAAAGGAACTCAAATCGGTAAAAAAACCCCATTAAAGCAAATTTGCTCATATTTACAACTATGAGGAGATTAAACTGCCACTTGTTTTAATTTCATACGTCAAACTAGGTGGAAAGGGGTAAACTTTGGCTTTCATAATACGACCTTTTAAAACTGCTTTTTGACTATTCAAAAATGTATCATCTTTCCCTGCCACTAATAAATTGTTGATAATAGTCTTGGTCACTTTTCTTGCTTTTGCTAAATAGGTCGCTTCCGATTTTCAAGCATGGCAACAATTTGTAGGTCAGAAAAAAAATGTGCTGAACCCAGTACAACCCTTCAACGCTGTTTCAATAATTATCTACTGGGCGAAAACACGTTAACAACTGGGGTCACTCTGTTAAAGAACTTGGAAAAACTAACTTTGCTCTACTTATACTTAGTAGCTGGTTTGTAGTAAAGAATATTAATGGTCTGCCCTTTGATACTATCCACCGCTTAAGAATGCCATTCAACGGCCTACGCTCTCCTACTTTGCGATGTTATTTCTCATCCTAATCAATTATGGACAGGACTGTCGTTTTTTGAAAAGGCAACATTAAATGCGACCTCAGAGCCTCTCTACTTGACTTTCTTTAATTTTAAAAACTTACTAAATTAACATCAAGGTACATTCATTTTCCACACTTCTGGTGTCAACGATCACAATATACAGCATCGTATGTAGTTTTTACTTAAATTAATTAAGTAGGCATTTACAAACTTGAGTAACGGGACATATTTAGATTAATTCTCCAATGAATTGCGATCTTCCGCGGTGGAAAAATTCACATCACTGTTTTTGGGAAATGTTTACAATCCTGCTAACTTTTGCTCATAAACTAAATACTAAAATTTGCTCCAATTCGTGACTACCTAACTAAAAGTACTTTGTAAACAGGTTCCGCATGACCTAGAATGCGTTGATTGGTTGATTCCCGCGCCTTGTTAGTTATCCATGTGGTTTGATAGATAAACTTTAAATCATTTTTGAAGAGTTTATGAGCCAAGATTCATTGGTATGTGATTGGTCCAAGGAACCAGTAGCAGAGACGATATCATCGCGTCTACACGGCACCAGCTCGGAAGACGATGCGCTGAGTGTTGAACGAGTCTCCATTGCAGAATTTTACTACTGACCCGAAAATCGTTTTTACCAATAATCTTTTTTAAAAGAATTTTGCTGCCTTGAGCTCAGTCAAGGCGCCTTTAACGAATTGTGTGAGAAACTGGTCTTGCAAGGGGGGTCGGACACCAAACCAGTGTGCAAATGAGTGACAGAGAGTTTCAAAGACCTTTCCGACCTCGCGCACCCTCTTGCCTCGGTTAATCAGGAGTCACAGCACGCCTTAGCCACTACCACTCACATAGTATCGCCAATCTTTCATTTGGAAATGAGACAACGCCTTTTTTATTATCCCTTTAACACCTGCGTTTTTCACCTTCAAAAGGATTTTCAGAGCTTGATTTTGGGGGCTTACTAAATTCTCCCATGAGAATTCGCCTGAGAGAGTGGGTAATACGAATGTGCGGTATCTCCGATGCCTCTTCCACCCAAGTCGTAAACATTTGTTTGTTTAAATTAGCACATCTGCGCACTTTCAGGCGCTGAATTCTGTTCTTTTTTACTTTTGGAACTATAAGTATTTTTATTGTTAAAAGATTCAAATGAATTGTAAATTATTTAGGAAAATCATCGCTTTTGTGTCTTTAGACCTGAAACTACTTGTGAGGGGATTAATAATGTCTGCCAATTCAATTAATTCATTTATTAGGTAATAAATTTCAAAAGTTCACGCTATTCTTGGAAGTAGTCGTTTAGTCATTTAGTTAGTTTTTGTTAGGCAGGAGAACTCTGCACCCGGTGTGGCACTGGTTTGCTGATTCTTGAACCTCTCAGTTCACTCGCAAGTGACCTTGTGACCTCTCCCTTAACTGCGAGCTTGCTGATGCGAATGATGCCCTAATTCCAGCACACCGTCAGGCCAAATTTTTTTAAAGTTGGAACAATCGGTACTCAAATGGGAATAAAGTAGTTTAAAGACGGTCATACGCCTATGTACGAGGGCAGGTGTGAGGAGTGATTCGGATAGTGGTGGGACCTTTCCTATACCACCTCAATCTCCCGTTCTCTAGATTAGTTACTGTGGCCATTGCATGCAGGGATGCTGAACCTGATTCTGAATGCTTGATCAACACTTCCTCTGTGTGTTGAAATTGCATCCAAGGCGAATCTAGGTGTGGTGCGCGACTAAGTGCTCTCTCAAAAAGCAAGCCTGCGCTCAACCCTAGCCTTCAAAATATCCCCTCAAGACTCCATAATGTATCTGACCCTTACTGGTATGTGAAATGACAGATGCCACTGATAGCATTAGCTGGTCTTTATGGCGCCTCCGTGCGGGCCGATTGTGATACATGGTACCACCAGACCGCATCCACTCATCATGTTATGCTGCGCCGGTGTGCCAAGTCGATGCTAGTGCTCAATGTTAATCACCTGCTGTAGACATTTCGCTACGTAAAGCAGTGGACTAGAATTGGTCACCTCGTTCTCTTCCATTTCCAATTAAATCGGGACTTTTGTTAGCACAGAACGATAAATTTGGGTGGTAAAAGGATGAGTAACCACTTCGACAGGAGAAGGTGTTGTTGGGAAGGGAGCCACTGTAACCTAAATCTTCTTTTACTCCCCCATAGAGGCACATGACCGTCCTCATAATGCCTTGCACCGTTTGGATTTCCCACTAATGCATCAGTGCACCACGCTCCCACTAACCGTGTCTGAAGTCACCTCAACCAGTAGACATGATGTGCGGACCGCGGTTGGACACTCCAATTGCCAAAGCACTTCGTTTGCCACTTTCACCTTGCTTCAAGCACGCATGCAGTCACTTCCACCACTACTGCTCACAACGCTGCCGTCGGTGTCTCTCGCTGAGCCAAACAGGACCTGTACCTCGGTCATTGATACTTGCAATCGAAACACGCTACACCTATCAATTAATGCTGCGTGCGAAAACCACCGTAGTGGTTGCTTTCAAGCTTAGAACTATAAAACAAAAGGTGCTGGTTCCATTTGAACTTGGCCTTCGAAACCCATGCGATTAACACCTGTGTACTTGAATGAGCAGGTAAGCCCATTCTCCCACTATGTCGCTTCTGCCTGCTCATGTTGAACGTGCCTTTAGTGATCCAGCGAATCTGTTTACCTGTAGCAAGGATGTTTTCGTATTGACATCCCGCGAAGGGTCATCCGAGAGAACTCCAATTCGACTTGTTCACGCTAGGTAGTTTTCACACCATGTTTGAACTTAGTACTCGTACAAGCGCGCTCTTCAACTCAAATGCCTACGGTTAGGCCTCATTGAAGGGAGTCGGCGACTTGCTCATGCCATCCACTGTGGCATCTTCTACTTTCTCTGTACTCCTCCCCCAAACTGGAGGTAACTCGACTGTCTAGCTCTCCTCAGCATCAACTGTGTTGATGCCTAACGCCCCATCGAAGTGGGATTTTTTTGCAATTAGTTTACCTGACATAAATTGAAACACGGAATGTGCTCCATTCACCAATGATCTCGCATGCATCTTAAGGGGCGATAGTGCTGTAAGCCGGTAGCAAGGCTGAACAGAAGCAATCTTGAAGTCACAATTCCTTGCTATACTGATAGCACTGTTCTACTCAACAAAAGGAGTCTACCCAAGGAAGGTCATGAAGAGATTAATCAAGTCCCAATTCCATAGGATTGCTCATTCAAGGTCTTATCGTGTATCAGCGCGATTCTCCCCCTTCTTGGTCAACTTCCGTGATTAAAGGGTAAATAAACGTCAGTTTCTGTAACCTTTATTCTCAAGTTCCCTCAAATCGAGTTTCTTGAACTGTCGCATTTCATCGCATTCCCATTTTGCTAAAGTCAGCAAGATTAACGGGAACAAGCATCACTGTCAGTTTAGACATCGTTAACACGACTTTAAGCTTCATCAAAACCATGGCAACGCAGTTAGTCTTGACAGATGATTCTGACCCCCTTCCCTCCATGATTGGCATGCCAACCACCTACACATTGATCATAATATTAATGTTTCATCAACCATGGAAGTTTGTTTAAGTCTCTGCTTACTGCGCGCATTAGCAACAGGAAAATAAATAGCCGGAAGTCGAAATGGGGCGGTGGCAAACGGTTAGTGGCATTTCGATTATTTAACACTTAACCTCCCTTTTTTCCCTCCTATGCATGCTATTTAATAATCACCGTCATATTGCTACTATTTGCTTCTAACATCTGCCATAAGTTATCTGATTTAGGTTTCAATGATAAGCAAAGAGGTGGTAATAATCTCCTTAAGATGTAATGACTTAAATACTCTAACGCCGTCCCTCTATTTGTTTGGTTTCGATTAACTTCACGCACCCACACTGAAAATAGACGCGAGGAAAATTGGCAAACGAACTCTGCTCTGCAAAACCCCATCCTTGGCAGGCTATGCCTGCGAAGCCTAAAAACACCATTTAGTCACTTCGACCAATAATATTATAAACTACGGCAGTCACCAATCGAAAATACACTCGCCACTGCCCAATCACCGTCCTGTGTTCATACACCTCACTCTTATTGGCTCATGGTGTTGGCCAACCTTTACTTGACAAAACGCGTATATAAAAGAACTCTGCTGTCAGGCCGACGGTGGTTCTTGCTTTATTCCGGTGTGCTCGCTCCTCCTACGAAGCTATGGGGTAGGTCTTGACCTCTGTCTTCCAGAGTAAGACGGGCTGTATGGATGATGTTCCGTGTCTGATTTCTCCTTTTTTAGTCTCAAAGAAACCGTTGAGAAGCTTTTTGCTGAGATTGACAAGGACAAGTCAGGCAAGATCAGCTGTGCTGAGCTCAAAACCGCACTACAGTCGTACTCGGCGGAGCCTCTCGACGAAAGCCATGTGAAGGCTTTCTTCGATAAACTTGACTCTAATAAGGATGGCGAAATAAGCTTCGATGAGTTGATGGCCCTCTTCTGAGCTGGGGATCGAGCTGATCGGGCTTACTCTCATTCTTCTTACCCCCTCTCTCTCCCCTAATTCGCCGGTCTATGTGCTTTGCTAAATTTCATCGTCATGTCGAGAAAAGTTGTGCTTTGTCGTACTACTATCAATAAATGCTGAATTATGAATGAACACAGGTTCGCGATTTTCTCTGGCGCGAGGTGGGGTTAGTTTGTAGGCATGGTAGTTGAGGATGCAAATTGTCCTGGTGCATGGGTGGACGATCGCTGTACGAGTGCATTCGAAGTTGCGGTGACGATCGGGTAGGTGTCTATCTGATCGCGCGCCGCTGCACGAGACCGGGCCGATACCGACCGCAGCGGTTCGGTCCTGACCCGTGTTCAAATTATGGCGCTCGCTGTCTGGTTGTGTCCTGAATCCATCAGGTTGGTGGTAAGCCTCTATTTTTTTGGATCTTACTCTATTGCTGTACAACTCTCTTCAACTGGTTTTATGAATGTTTTGCAGTTGAGTGCACCTTACATTCTGTGATGGATTATGTAGCGTTGGTATGTCTTTTGAACTAATAAATAAATGGGTCGTCTACGAATGAGTTAACCCTTTGGCTAAAGGCAGTCACAGAAGAGTATCAGCAACCAGAGT
Source organism: Taenia hydatigena (assembly GCA_036345935.2). Taxonomy (NCBI): domain Eukaryota; kingdom Metazoa; phylum Platyhelminthes; class Cestoda; order Cyclophyllidea; family Taeniidae; genus Taenia; species Taenia hydatigena. The sequence goes on from JADWOT020000009.1 coordinate 2,165,756, forward strand.
CCAGGTTTTTTGAATTTTTTGTTACCAAATCAACCATCTCTTAAGAGTCTAAACGTCTGCAATTGCTCTCAAATCGGCGAACATTTGTGCATTGATGTAAGACAGGATTTGACCCAACCACTTGCCATAAGTTTATCGAGCACACATGTTACATTTGCGCGACGTTAAGATCGCATAAGATGATCGGTGTGAAGCAAGAATATTGCATATTTAGCGACCTGGTTACTGATCCCAAGAAAGTGTTACACCTCAGCCAAAAGCAGCCTTGGCGTCTAAAGTGTGCTGGGTGAATGAGGGATTATTATCTCCATTTTGTTTCTCTTAAGACTTTCCATTGGGTAGGACGACTGACTCACGCAAAATAAAGTAAAAAAAGGACGGCGACTGCTCTTTTTTACACGCGTTAGTCACGCCATCATTTGGAATCTTCTTTACCGCTATCGAACACATCGATGCTGCCTGAATTATCTTGTTTCATTCCAACGCAGTAAACATGTGACGTGTGTCCTTTTTCAGTTCGGTTTGTGGTAGATGCGGCCAGGCTGGTTAAGCGCAAAGCAATGAAGAAGACGTGGGCTGTTCATGTTTCGAGAAGAATCGCATGCTCGATACCTGAGAAACAGTTAACTTGTTCTTAAATTTTACGAGTAAAAGATGAGGAGCAGTGACGGAACGTGCTACTCACAAGTCACGAACCCCCCATCAGTAATACATCCTGACCAGTGCATTCGAGACGTGGCATAGCTAAGGGGTCTTCTCAAAAGGGGATCGCACTTTGTTCCATCAGTAACCGTATCTTCCGAAGTGAATTAAATACCTACTGTAATTGGAAATGAATAAAATTTATTTCTTTGATTCAATGTGTGGTCCAAGAACTGTAAATCGCAACAAACCGCGAAGTCCCTTCCCCATGGGAATATGCAAATGGTTTTTCATACCACAGGACGGTTTATTAAGAAGATTTCTCCGAATTCGCAATTGGAAAGAAGCATTCTTCGCCTTAGAGAGGGGGAGTAAGTGACCTTTACTATTCCTTCTACATTTGCATCATGCCTGGCAGTCCACCTTTACATGGGGACTATGGACTAGCGAATCTCAAATCCCAGTGGAGTATGCTGCGTGTGATGTCCACGGGTGGACTCGCTCCCTCTTCCCTAAGGTTGTAAAGGCGTTTGTTTAAATGCTCTTAACCCTAGCCGACCATAACATCTACCTTTACAAAGACAAGGCAGTTAACCCAATGTACTCTTTATTTATTTACGGCGGAACGGATGTTTAGCAATTATAGGTTAAAAAAGAGCACAAAAGAATTTTCAAGCGCGATGTTTCTTTTACTTCAGCATTGTAGCGAATCTCTTTCCACCCGCCTATTGTTCGTGTGAGCTCAGGCAATTTTTGGATGGTACTGAGGAGCCCAGAGATCCTGTTAAAACCGTTGTTTTAAATTCTTTCAGAACAAAGGCCTCTCTCCGCTGGTGTCTGTGTGTAGAGAGATGAGGGATGCGTCAAGTCGAGTGTTTGTCATTAGTCACTCCTCTCTACATGCATTTGTGCATGCATATGTTTATTTTCACCGCGGCGCGTGAGATGAATGGGTTTGAGATTGGGGGCAAGTGGAGCTTACATTTTTGCGAATTTACAGTTAATCTTTGATCTAATATCGCCCATAAAAAAGTAGCCACACATTCTTAAACAGTGCTAAAGTTCACTCATCTCGGTTGGATTCCTAATGACAAAGTGGAGGAGAGCTACGACAAGGTAGCTGTCTCAAGTTTTGGCAGTCGCCCGCTTCAGGCCCATCTTGTACAGTCGTCGATGGCAGAGCGAAGTCCAAATAAACCAAAAAGAAAAAGCAATTTTCGGCATTATCTTCCTGTGGGTTCGCGGTCGCTCTGCTTTGTTGCTACAAGGTAACACCGGTCGACTTTATAATGGTTCTGGCTGTCCGATTTAACGCGTTCGAAATCGAGTTACTAAGTGAAATGCGGGCGGATTAGGTGAGAGAATCGCGGTGTCACATGAACACCACGCTGGTAAGTAGCGGAATGTTGTGTGGTCTTGAATCAACTCAAATAAGCGACAGTAAAATGATTGAAGAGAGTGTATATTTAGAAAGGATTAACAAGCTACACACCTCATTCATGGAAACCTCCTAAAAATCTCTGCATTTTTGCACATATCTCTCGGGCAGTTTTAGTAAACTTGGCTCTCGCTTTGGTGGCTCGCAAGGACAATGCGGTGCTTGACAAACAAGACAGAGCTACGTGACACCTTGACAGTTGTTATGATCGCGTTTCTCGGCACAAATTTGTAGGCTTGTGTCAGTCTCGGAGGCCGAATTAAGCGCCACAGTTCTGTGTAAACGACTAAGGAGGCAACTTTACGCCTCTCATACACCGAGGCAGGTATAATAAGTAACTATTTAGGGTAAACAGGTGTTTAATTTGACTGTTTTACGGAATCAGTCATGTCATACTGTGTGTTTGTGTTATTTGTTAAGATTGGAGTTAACAACGAAGGCGACCTAGAAGTTGACAATCTGCCATTTCAAAATCGTACCACTAACGGTCATATTTGACCCTCATTCAAGTGATTGAGGCACTCACTTTAGCAGACATTTGGAAGGATCCGATCGTTTGTCTGCTGATCTATTCGTCTGGTGCTTAGAAGCGTTCAAGATTCGCTGGACTGCAGATAAGCGGATTTCATGTGGAAAAAAGAGGATTATATGGATGAGAACTTGCCCAAAAAGGCTACCATCGCCCAAATGACTTCCACTGCGGCATAGATGCTGAACTTCTCAATAGTTATTTTTTTCTTAGACTGTCTCCGTTGCGTCGATATTCCGTATTCCCTGCCATTGCTACAGCCCTGCTAGCTGTGAAGATTTTTTCGTGCCCAAGAAGCCCGATCTTCTGGTCCACGGATAAAGTGCAGGCTACAGACAATCAGTAGACACCTATCCCCATTTCTAAGGCTTGCGCCTAATAACTGTTGACATTCACACTTGGTGTGGTTTTGAAGAATGATTGAAGTTAGGAGATGCTATGTGCTAGTCGGCGTGTTCCAAGTTTACAATGGATATTTACAACTTTGGTAAACACGCGATGCTCTGTCCGACAGTAGCATATCGATGGGCGGTTTCATCATCCACACCACCGCGTGCACCCTATCCACCGAAACATCTGTTGTGCAAGGCAATGAGGTCACTTCGAGGATGGACCGGGTACATCGGTCCATGCCAAATAAGGCAGCTGATTCACAGGACAGGTCAGAGGTTGAGCAAAATCCAAAAGCTTGCTCAATGAAATAAAAACACGGTCAGTCGAGAATTCCTGCCAATAGCTTATCATGCAAGGTTAGTCAAAACGAGTTATGCAAATGGGTGTAAAAAATTAAACAAGCATCCTTGGTAGGAAGAAAATTTTCACCAATGGTCGTTGTCACGCGCAGTTGCAAGTACCAATGGCGGAGGTACAGATCCATGACAACGGAGTAGGCAACAGTGGTGGCAGTGGCTGCAGCTTGGTAGTGGTAAGCGAAGCGCCTTGACAACAGGAAAGCCAGACCCTAAGTTGCGCACCTCTACATCGATGTCTATGTCTACTGAGTCATTCGAATGGTGCAATAGTCATTAACGATGGCCACAGGCACGTATAAGAGGGTGAGCGGCGGTTCCGTTCTCACACCACCTCCTCAAATTCTCCCAGAGTCGATTCTGTGACTATTCCATGCAATGGCTGGAGAACCTGATCTTGAATGCCTGAGTAACACTAGCACTGTTTGGTAAAACTGCGGTGAGAACTGTGGGGACCGTGGTTGAGAAGGACTTTCCGACAGTCGGTTAATGCACACTGGATGCCAAGGGAGCCTTATAACTTCGGACTTCGACCTTTGACTTTCGATCATCAAAGCAGTATTGAATGAAGAGAATGCTGTAATCATACTCCCAAATTTCTTAACACCTTTCACATCTTCTTATTCTCTTAATGAAGGAGTTCCAATTTGGTCTAAACTTCCCTCGTGGTACGAAGGCGGTGGTTATCTGCAAGTTGGTAGCCGATTAACGGTTGTGGAATTGCAATTGTTGCGCCTCAAAAGTACAGATACGGTGATTACACTTTATCTGCACACATGAGGTCACACAGCAATCTGTCGTGCTATTCAATTTACCTCCAACGCTGATTTATTTTATTCTGACCCATCGAGGTCATCATTTGAACCCTAAGCTGAAAGCCGAAAAGTTAAAACTTTTTACGCACTTGCATTAACAGTGCCTCATAGTCCGTTTGAGAGTTTTCATTAGCAATGCTGAAAATTTTGTTGCATCTCTTAAAAATATTATTTTTCCTCCTACTGATCAAAAAAGCGCTTAAGTTATTTAGAAAAAATGTCTTTTTTACCTGGAGTTATAGCCTTGTTGTTCCCGATTGAGCTCTATGGTAGGCGGTTGAAAAGAAGGCAATAAAAGAGACATATGCGGACCGTTTTCCGACTGGAGGTTAACTGGATTTTCTGCTTTTTTTCATTTCGTTTTCTCGCAGCACCCGTGGATCGGTCAAACGATGATGATCTCTTGAGGCTGGTCCATTTTTCTCTACTAGTAAGGGTGTTCCTTTTCGCCTTTTTTGACACCATTTTGCGGCAGCCTTTGCCTAGGTAATTTTCGAGACAAGGCAAAAACAAATAATAAATTTTTGTTTTTTTTTTTCAGGTCTGTAAACTCAATTAAACCGATTACTGGACGCGATCATCTGGATCTTGTGAGGGTTAAAACATCGGCCTGTATTTAACCTACAACAAAGACGATTAATTTAACTTCTGTCACTTTCAATGCCAAGCTGGCCTAAACCACCCGTTTTGCCAGGCTTTAGGTGCAGAAGAAGGGGCTACTTTTGCAGAAAAAATTGTCCATTTTCTAAAATAGGAAAAATCTCATCTCGAGTGTAAACTTGGTGCCGAAATTTGGACTGTTTTAGTTTTTTTTCTTGAACTACAGGCTATTTATCATCATCATCAGATGATTGATCATCTTGATGGGGATAGCGGGAAGGACTTTGAAATCCCCCAGTATTATTCCACTACTTTCTCTATTGGTCAAATATACGAAGGAAAAGTGCTTAAGAATTTTGTTTCTAGGGCCATTTATCTCAAAGCCAAAGCCACATTTCATCACCTTAGTTCTCACTCTGCTATTGAAAGGTGACCCCATGTGTCAAGTGGCATCCAACATTAAGTCTTCCTGCATTGACACCGTAAGCAGCCCCGTCAATTTACTGAGAATGATGTGGGAAACACGAGACTGCGATGACTTTCAAACCTCAAAACCACTTTAATAGCTCTTCAGTTGCCATCCTTTTATGACACTTGATGACGGGTGATTGAACGAGCCTCTTGGACGCAAATTTTCAAAGCCTTAGTGATTGTGGACAAGATCGTCGCAGGCACCCCCTTATGGGGTGCTAGAAGTGTTTCAGAAGTCACAATCCATTTATTCCACCAAATAGCTTATTACGAGCCGAAGGGCTAAGAGTCTCAGTCGTCGTAATAGAGATCGAAACATGCGACCAGTGTCATCTAACCTGTGAATAATGTCAACAAATATCTCCATTCTCTGCTCCTGTACTTGAAACCTCCTACCATGGAGCAGACAGCAGATTAGGAAGGACCACTTTAGAGGTGGTGTGTTCTGTTTGTTGTGGATGCCTTTGACAAGGAAGCTTGAACAAGAGTAAGGAAGCTGCAGCAGAGCAATAATAATTTAAACCAGGTCAAAATACCATCGGGACGGATATAAACGAAGATAAAAGGGGCGCTATCAAATATTTGTATTTTAGTGTCTATTGAAGGTATATGTCGGAGATTTTCCTGCCTTCTGGCGTCCGTTGAGCAGATCAAAGCAGACACTACTCCCCAATTAGTAATCTGACCTCAGCTGGACTCAATTAGGGTCTATGCCGCCTGACGCAATTCTCAGCCACATGGTCACCTCGTTGCCGCTACTTCTCCTGCTGCTGTCGTCCATCCTTCAACAGTCAGCCAGGCTCCTGATAGCGTCTCTCTTCAAGTCTGTGAATGAGCAGTAGGAGAGAAGGACGATTCGTTCTACCGATCGAATCTGTAAACGTCGGAGCAGAGTCCAATTTGGCATGTTCTTTGTTCCTCTTTTTGTTTACCCCCTTTCTTTGTGTGTGCTCTCGGCTTCTATGAAATGTTCGGTATGTATGTGTGTGTGTGTATGTGTGTGCACATCTAATTTTCACTGAACCCTTTTTCAGCCAGAGTAAACAAGTAGTTCAACTGCAGGAATCTTTGAGGCCTTGTTTAAACATTACCTCAATAGGGTTGGGACGAGTTGATGCCTAGCAAGGACTACAAAGGTGACTAATTAAGTGGATAGGTGGCAGAAGGTGACGGATTGTGGTCTGTGTCAAAAATCACGCAATCTACGTATTCATTCCTTCTCCAAGGCGGAGGTGATTGGAGGCCGTTACTGCGCCAACTATACAGGTCTGTGGCGGGTGAGTGCAGCCGACCGCACGCAAGAGATCTGCCCACCGATCGATTGGTCAACAATCTACTCATCGATTTTGCGCAAACGAGGAGTGCAACTCAGCCAGGGGTGTAATCACGCTATCTCATCTGCGTGTGCGCGTGAGGTGGTAGGGGAGGGGGTGGCAATTAGTCATTGCCCCCACAGTCCAGGGTGTGCGTGTGCGCATCGACTCGGCTACCCCTATCGCCGCGGCCGTCAGTCACGCACGCTTCTCGAGGGGGGAGGGGGAGGAGAAGACGGGGGTGGCGTTCGGCGCACACACGCACGTAGACAGGCTTCAAGTAGACAATCGTCTGAATTGAGTTTTTTTGCTTGTCGCGGAAGTCAGTCAATGCGGCAGTGGTCGCCGGATTTAACCACTGAGCTTCTCAGTCCGGAAGTTTAACTGCTTGCAAAAGGGATGCTTCCGAATGTCGGATCGGTCGTAACTATTGGCAAATTTATCTTTGGGGAGTTGTCGAATTGTAGTACAGATTAGCTGTTATGGAGAACGCTAAATAACTGTTAGAGGTGCATATCCCCCTTGATTTTCGGATGTTTTCATTTTTAATCGAATGGATGACTGAAGAGTTTCTTTATCACGTCAAAATGCTTAATTTGGGGAGCGTTGCCATGTTTATATCCGCGTTGCCCTTTGTAAAGAATGCGGCGGTGGGAAAGGGATTCTCAATTCGACGATTTTAAAGAACAAAAATAACACAGACTGACTATCGGGGAGATGAAACTGATGACACTCCTTTAAGCGGTCATCATGTTGGATGATTTAAAGGAAAATGCGAAGCGAAATCTGCTTAGATAGATACGGCGCAGATCCTATGGCCATTAAAAGTTGCCTTGGATTTTCTACACCCGAAAAAGTTTGCCTTTTTAATGACCCTAATTGACCTATACCTGATAATTAAGGTAATAACGCCAATCAAGAGAAGTTGAGGGAACCAGCTGAGGTTGTCTAGATATGGCGTGGCGATTGATTTGATGGTGAATACGTTTGTTTCATGACCAAAGTTATGTTGAAAGACCACGCACTTGATACCGGAGTGGTAGTTACAGAAGCAATGGCTCTCACGACCGTAGAGTAGACCACTTCACCATTGGACACTATCGCTGTGTTGTTGAAGTAGAGGGTCACTTGCGCTTCTGTTGCAGTCGTCATCTAAGTACTCATGTTGAGGATAAACAGACCTATCATTGGGGTCGTAACACCAGTATGTCACAACCTTGACAGCTATTTGGTTTTAGAGACAGCACTTTAGTGCACAGTCACAAGGTTCATGCCACGGAATGGCTTTCCTTTGTTCTTTCAGCTCCAATAATTCAGTGAAAAAAGAAGCGTATGAATTCGCTGTGCAAAGTGCACACATGAATCAGTCGAGGAGACATGCGAAGGGCTGTAGTAATCACGGAACTTATAAATCAAAATGTAAATCAGACTTAAATCGGTAGCATCCGAGACGGTAGAAGTTGATGCGACTGTGAAAGAATGTCAATATGCACAGTTGTAGCACTTTTGCATTGTATTTGCATTCGTTAGAGAGGCTGAACACCGCACTAGACTCCAAGAAGTTCACGATGTGCAAAGCAGAACATACCATCGATGCAGTGGAGTGAGTTGTGGTTAGTACCTTAAAGTGCAAATAGGCTTAAGTAAACGGAAGTTCTTTGAAGCTCTACAATGCCGGAAGGAACTAGATCAACTACTCTTCAATGGAACCAAGAGATCACCGCCCTATCGTCCACATTTCCCTTTGATTAATTTGCGCGCAGTTTACTAGAGTGGCACATTCGCGGTGCATTGTGAACACAAATCACACTGATTGTCAATGCCAAATTAGCGCGCGTATATCGAAGACAGGGTAGGGCAGGTCTCTCGAGCATCGCAAGGCGACTTCTCATCTCCCTCTCAGAGTGCTTAGTTAACCAGACATGTCACATATGAATTGCGGTCCAAAATGGGAGAACCGAGGCCTTCACGCATTTCTCTGAAGATTAAAATCCAGGAGGCTGTACGGCCTTGTCATTCTCAGCTTGATTAATTAACTATCCTTAATTATTCTCTCCCTAACCTCATCGAGGAAGACGCACTGGTGTGCTCCTCACTCAGGAGACCATCAAACCTGTATGACGAATGGACAAGGTGATACGCGCGAAGGTAAACAGGATTAAAGACTTTATACTTCATTACGTCCCAGGCGGGATTCTCTCACCTACTCTGGCCATTGCCATAGCCCGAAGGCAGCAGTGTGCTAACATGGCGCCACCACTATTTACACAATTGGAACGACCCATTCATGACTGCTGCTCAAGGCACTTGACCTCTGACCAAAAACACTCTACGCATCGCCAAGGTTGGTGCTTCAAACTCAACCAATCCAATTGTGACACAATGTGGTGCAACTACTTACCATAAAGCAGTGAGGTACACGTGTCATATGCACATGACGCTAGTGGAGAACATGCCGATTTACTCATCAAATTACTGAGTCAATGAAATATTTCTGCTCTTCAGTAATTCCTTTACTTTTTAATGGTGAAAAATGTTCTAAAGTACGGACGATTCTTTTAAATCTGGAGAACTATCTCGATCCGAATGTGTAATTACGTTTCAGCCAAACAAACAAAAAGAGACTTTTTCAATCGACCCGTTGCCATGGTATCATTCCACACTTTGCATTGTGCTAATATGGGTGCCTTAGCTTGCGCATCATACTGTCAAAAAAATTGCATAAGTAACGTAACGCAATTCACTCTACTCCTCCCAGGAGTTGAAGTGCAATTGGGGCAGAGGAAGGCGGCGCCTTCTAGATGGCGTAATGATGGTGCAGCAAAAGGGGCTGCATACAACCAAACCATAACACTCCCCCGTTGTTTTCAAAGGTCCGGGTGCAAAAATGCGTCCCACAAAAACTACCATCGAGACTAAAAGGAAGCAACCCTTTCTGACTGGGTAAATTCTGCCCAAAATGCGTTCAAGAACATTGAAGCTGAAAAAAAGTTGTGCACGGTCCCACCATCACCCATTTATCGTTGCCTTTCAAGCTATTATGAGCAAAAACAAATCCAAATAAAAGAACTTTGGTGGACGATCTCAGGCAAACGTCCACCGTAACGGTTTGAGATGAAATTCTGATAACTTTTGGAACGATCTCCACTTTTTAAATAAACGCGCAAGGTAAATAGCTCGTTTACAACAAAACCTTGTAAAAATTATAATACTTGGGACAAATAATGCATAAAGTATAGGTGTACTGGGCACCCATTTGCGTAGTACCATATGCATCCATTTAGCACTGTACTTTGGGTAGAATATTTGGCCACTTTTGAGTGACAGCAGCTGGAAAGTACGGATTGATTGGATAGTCCAGTCGTTGTCAAATGGCTGTTGAGCTCAAGTCCTTTCTGAGGCCGCAACAAGTCAAATTACTGCTGAAGAAAAATGCTTCTTACTAATGGATAGAGGAGCTGGATCGGAACGCTACTAGCATGACACGGAGAGCAGCCCGTAGATGAAGAGGGCATCTCACGGAGCCCAAAATGCCAACACATTAGAAAACAAACCCTTCAAAAGTACTTTCTAATACATCGTTGGGAAGACAGGGATCAACATTTCTGTGTAGAAACTAACAGCTTATGCATGTATTGCTCTGATTGCGACAGAAATGCTAACTCACGCTAATTTGCTTCCAGCTATCAGAAAGTGGATTTCCATCCATAGAATAAGGGATTTCCCAATAACTCACACTCGCCATGGAGAATGGCAATTACAGAATGCCATTATGCAAATTAAATGAGAGAAATAAGCGATAGGCTAATACGCAGATTTCTTTTAGCAAAGCGGTTCATGTGCGTAGGGCATATGGCAAGCAACTCTGTGTTTTGGAGTGCCGACGGTCCTCAAAGAACCGCGCCGTACAATTCATTTTGCTTGTGATCCATGAAAAATTGCAAGTTAGCATACTTAGTTCCCAGTTTTGCTAACGGGCCACATAGGTCTCCTTATCGTACCTCCAGAGAGTGAGCCAGCCTCTGGGCTATACCAATAGCCCAAACTTCTACTGTATATTTAAGGTACATACAGACTTTGCCTAAGTAATCGGTCTTCTTTTATCCCTGGAGGGCGAATCATATTCTCTAAGGAATCGCGGGGGACCTGATCACAGTCAAGGTCGATCACTCACTCCAACAGCCAGCGTGAAAGGGGTGAGTAACCATGACCTATTCGTATGGTTTCAAATATTGCCGTAGGCTATGCAACAAATGTGCAATTTAAGCATCAATGAGCATTTTTTGTCGTCACAGGACACGGGAGCTTTGAGACGAAGTCACTTAAAAAATTGAAAGGAATATAAACATGCTACTTATTATTGGAGTAAACTGATAAATTTTATACCATTACCCCTTAAGCAATCGCTATTATTTAAAAGCTTTACATTCAAACGTTAAATATGTATAGTTAGCAACCAGAATACCTTCTAAATTACCAAAAATTAGCTTGGCTTACCGTTTATTAACTGTTTAGGCAGATGTAAAATTTTGTTGTACTGAAGTCTCATTGGGCATCAGGCAATAAAAGGGCTTCGCGTTGCATACGCAGGCCGGGTGCTATGCGTTCGGTCCGGAATGGTCATCAAGACATTTCGGGAGCGTATTCTTTGAGCGTGGCCTGTCCGCCATGGCTGGACGGCCGTTGATAAACTTAGCTAGATTGAGCTGCCGGTCGGTCGGGCGTGTGCCTGTCTGGATTCTTTAGACCAGTTGTGGTGGATCGGTTTTGGGGGTAAGGTGCGGTGGTTCGTGCAGAGGCGAGTGCGGGCGTGTCCTTACCTCAACATTGACAGGAGCTACCCTTCAGCGCGAATGACCTGTAGGGTATGACGGCGGATTTTCGCCCGCAAGCTATTAAAGAGGGTAATGGGGAGGAATGTAAGTAGATAGCTGTATTGAATCAGGTTTTCTAAACTTTAAATGGTCATTTGGCTCTATGGGATTCACTTGAAGACTAAAGAAGGCATAATGCTTGAGCGAAATATGTGAATTTGGCGAAAAAAGGGATTGGAGTTGTTGGCATGGTCTAGGGGGCAGCACATCCGGCGAAGACAAAACATTCAGACAGGTCCTTGTAAACGAGATCTAGCGTCAAGCAAACATCTAGCCTATTACATTTATATAAGCTGAAGCTTGCGTGCGTGTGTAGATACAGCACGGTCCTACCTTTTGGTTAAGCCTTTAAAAGCAATATTTTTTTACGAATAAAAGTAAACGAAATACCAATTGAGTCAATCTATTTGGAAGCCATGATGCAAAATTAAGCAAAGTCTTGTAGACTTTACCTGAGTTTAGTTTGTTTGTTTGATTAAGTGCATCAGAATCGTCGTTTGAAATCGGGCGCGGGATACGCCTGACTTTCGCTTTTCTCGTTCGTGTCGGGCTACGTGGTTGTTCGAATTGTCGCAATCGTTAAGGTATTTTTAGTCTTGCATAAAGAGGCTTTCATTTCGCATTTTATCGTTTCAATAAAACTACGTATTTCTGGATTCTTTGCTTGTTAGTCGTATCGCGTCATGTTTTTGTATGGATAACGATCTTGTGTTTCAAATTTATGTGGGCGTGGTATCCAAGCTTCTCCTTTTTAGGTTAATTGTCCTGTTTTATTTGGTCATTCAAATGCTAGGTTTGGGGTGCTTATCCTCATATCATCTATAGGCTTTGAAGTGTTTTGCCACGCGATGAATTTTGCGTCTGCTGTCATGCATTTTAGTTGTTTGGCTGGTAGGCATGTCATCTGCTTTAAACGCGTTGTAATTATTGAATGAAGTCATGTTTATCCTAGACGATGTCTGACTTCGAAGAAAACCCCGACGAATTCATCGTTGAAAAGGTTCTTCGAGTTCGAATTCGCAACGGGAAGAAGGAGTATTTCCTTAAATGGAAGGGCTATCCCGACTCCGAGAACACCTGGGAGCCTGAGGAGAATCTCGATTGTCCGGACCTGATCAAGCAGTTTGAGGAGAATGCCAAGAAGCTTGTCAATAAGCCACGTCCTGTCGGAAAACCGTCCAGCATTGCTTCCAGTGATAATGGTAGTGTTAGAGAGGCAGAGGTCCCGAAAACTGAATCTGCACCATCCTCTGATCCAGACTCTTCCAAAACGGTTGACACAGCTTCGAAGAAGCGTGGCAGGAAACGAAGGAATGCCACTTCACAGGAGTCAGATGCGAACAAAACCGGTGATGAGCATGAGGAAGAAGAGGAGGGTGAGGATGAAGAGGAAGGTGAAGGAGGTTCTCCGGCTAAGGTAAGTCCTCTTCCATTTGGGCTGGTTTTCACCCTTACTGGCTTACTAGATTTTACCTTCAATAGCGTCAGGTACTGTCAGAACTACCCTCAGTCGGTGGGAAAGTTCGTGGTTTTGAACGTAACCTCAAGGTAGAACGCATTATTGGGGCTACGGAGTCCTCGGGAGAGCTTATGTTTCTCATTAAGTGGTGAGGCTTTTTAGATTCCTCAATATACTCAAATTCATGAGTAGTAGCGCTGGATGTCTGTGCTTTTTCCTCACAGGCAAGGGATCGATATTGCAGATCTTGTTCCGGCTAAGGAGGCTAATGTCAAGTGTCCTCAAGCGGTCATCAAATTCTACGAAGAGCGGTTAACCTGGCACACTCCGGATTCCCAATCGTCACCAGCCAGAACGTAGTCGTTCCTTCCGGTACCTACTGCCATTTTGTCTTTATTTCAAGCATTTAAAACAAAGATTTACCCTCCCCCTTTTTGTGTAAGTAAGCTTCCATCATTCGTATATATCGGTCAGTAACGGATTTAATGTGTTTTGATACCGTCACCATTAAGGAGGACATGCTATCTCTGAGGCTATGTATTATAAAAGCTTAATCCCGTGTCTTATGGCCTTTTGGGGTTTCCTCCTGGGTTAGTGGTTAGCTTCAGAACCAGTGGAATGATTTGAGTCTTTATTTAAAGTATATGCCATTTGGCTTACAGTTTAACATAGGGATGGGCAGTTTGCAGACTAGATTGACTTGGGGTTGGCGACGTGGCAAATACTGACTCCCGTTTTTGTGTTAACACTTACCTTGACGAGCCGTCGTAGCTGCTTCCAGTGGTGTCTGAGAGTGTAGAGAACGAGCTTGTTTCGGTCGCGCCCGTGAACCTCGTAGTGGATGAGCGAGTGGGTAAGACCTGCTTTAAGAGAAGATAAATCAACTTATGGGAGCGGGAAAACAGACCCAACTTGGCTCAATTGCCTAGGGCTGAATCCGGGTGGTACGTGTGTGCGAGTGTCTGCGTGCAGGCAGATGTGAGTTCGTGCTCTCAATTTAGGCACAAAAGCGATGAGTTGCGAGTTGGCTATTTATTCTCGTCATCGGCCTGCAGGCCTGGCTGGGCTGGGAAAAGAGCAGCCGACTTTGTCAGGTAGGTGTCACGTGACGCGACCGATCAATCCTTCCCTCACTTCAACTGCTTAAAAGGGAGTGGAAAGCCTTTCGAACGTTTTTCACCATTGATCAAAATTGCATGCCAGGTTAACTGTCTACATATTTTGTCTGCAAAAGTGGCAGTGAGCCTCAGCATTGGCTCGATTTTGGGCGAAAGTAGATCCAGGAATTCGACTGACTGATAGAGTCGACTAACCTTGGTTCCGTCGTACTCAGAGAAGGTGCTTATTATTTGAAAGATGCGATGACGGTTCTCGTATCCAACAATGTCTCTCAAGTTTGCATGACGAACGGTGATGAGATAGACACGGTAGTGAAACTTAATTAAGGACATCTTGAAAAAGACTTGGTATATTGTTGAGAAGAGGGTCTACAAAAGGAAGAACAACACTTCATGCAGAGAGAGGATGGGAACCCATACAGTTAAACTGACCGGATATTTGGCCTAATAGACCGCCTCCCCAAACAGAAGAGTTGGATGCTGATGCACGTTTGCCAAGAGTGTAGGTTCGTAGGTGCTCATCATTTTAATACAGAATAAGCGGTGGGAGATAACCACGGAGAAGCATTTGTGGAACGAATTGGTTTATCCCCAATCTGTTCAGCATTTTTGTACGCGCTACTGTGATATAGCAAGTAGTTATGTTTTTATGAACCTACTCAGAAAAGGGCATTTTACAGATTGCATTCTTTTTCCTAATCGAACTATTTCTTCACGTTTTTATTACTTTAGAAACATTACTGGAAATCCTACCCTTATGTCAGTATTTGAATCCCAAAAATAGTTTAATAAGTGCACTGATTTACAAACACCCGCTTTAAAAGGCTGAAATAAAAATGAAAAGGAATATGGTATGCGAATCCTACATAACCAAGCAGGGGCCATTAAAGCAAGTCACTGTGGACTTTCAAGGGCAAAATATTAGCTAAAACTACATTGGTTAAACTTTAAGCAAACAGTCAAAGACAAGGGACACGATTATCTGAATGCTCTGCGACTCAAATAAAAGGCGACAAAAGTTGTTTTAAATGAAAATAGTGTAAAATCCTGATGCTAGTGATAAAAAAAATGCTACTGAACTGGGATGAGAGTAGCGGAGCCCAAAAATCAATGAAGTCGATTGCTGTTTGGCACGTAGGCCTTTTCAGCCATGATTCGGCCTACACGCTAGTGGTGAGGAGCGCTCCCAGTATCACCTACTCTGCCAATGCCCCGAACCCTTTGGGTATTTATGGTGCGGCTGCTTCAAGGCTTGTGCGACACATCTCTCAGATTAGCTGATGATCGGCACTCAATAAAATAGGCAAACGCCAGTAAATATGGAGCAGATGAACCACCTTTTAGCGACTTCACTTCCCATTTCGCTATCTCATGGTCTAGATGCATAAATAATTTATCATGACAGGAGACAATGGAGAATTACCATGAAGGAGCGGTTGAATGTGTACTGGTAGATGAAGGTAGCTTGCACCTTGTCCGTTTCAACCCGATAGTTTACCATCATGATGATACCAAAACCAACGTCCAAAATGTCGCCCAGAGTGCAAATCATGCAGCCGATCCACTCGTCAAGGTAACGATGATTTCGCATACCCACGTAATGAGTGGCGATGAGGACGTTGGCCAAAATAACCACTGTCTTGACGGTAATTATGAATTTGGTCGGATCCAGGGGCATACAGCTGAAGAACGTGATAAGCTGTCATTTTGGATTTCACTGTAACTGCATAAGGATAGCAGTTCGATCGTACCTCAGTGGATGGCCTCTTTAGCCTCCCACACTTCGACTTCCACGTCGATGCTACTACTTTCTCTTTCGTAATAATATCTATTCTGAACTGGTAGGCACAATGGCGTTTTCTGGATTGACTCGAGCGATAAAATAACCCTACTCTAAATGAACATTGGCTGTCATTTCGTTGAATGGATGACACTCTAGAAAGCCTTGCGACTATATAGCACCCAGTACCAAATGGGATTGAAGTTAAAATGCTCACAACAGAATCGCTAGAAATATTTACACAAGTTTTAGAGGTAGAAGCCCTCTCTGATAGGAGATTAAGGACGATTCAAGTGGCGAAAAAGGTGGAAATGCAGAATGCGCACAGAGTCTGACTCTTTGAGGATGCTTCGCAATGTTCGCCATAGGAGATAATTTTACATCTGGGGGAATGTCCCTGCGAAAAGTGACTGAGGCTCAACATTTCCTCATTCTAGCACATTGTCAAACCCTGACCAATACTAAATAAGTTGTGAAATTCGATAGATTTGAAAGTCCTTTCATAGTATATTGCCAGAAAACAAAACAGTTTGTAAAGTTCTCGGATAGTTCTCTCACAATGACTTGCTGCAAGTGGCACGGATCCAATGAGGGGGAGACGAAACCAGTGGAATAACGCGTACCTTCCTTTCATAATGCATGCAAATAAAGATGAATCCTTTTGACTTTAACCCCCGTATGATGACATGTCAGTCGAACGAACCTGATTAGTGCGATTTAGGCTTGCCTGATGCACAAATTGAGCATAGCAGGAGAGTATTCTACGGCTTAATTCAAGAGCAGAACGCATCACACTGGCCAATCACTCGAAGATGCTGCATCACGCTAAGGCAAGCCCCTCTTTATGATGATAAAAAATTACGTTGAACCGTCAGGAATTAATACATCAAGAGCGTTCATAAGGTGATGAAAGCCAAAAACAAAAATCGTTGCCGCTCTTCCTTTTCCTCCTTTTAGAGTTTGCCCAATTGCTTTTCGATGCATAAAAGGCACTCAGCTTCGACGATTCTGCTTCAGCTGAATCATATCATCCTACAAATGGTGGCCGCGATTCGTGCGGTCATGCCGTAGTTAAACGATACGCTAACCAAGGCAGTCTTCTGCAAATCACACTTTTGTTCTCCATCTGTTGACCCTACCCTGCGTGTCGTTGTGCAATTAACTACCTAATGCCCACACCGATCCAAATCGAGAGGAGGAGGAGGCGAGTTAAAATCGTTTGTGCAGCAGACCGGTCCGATTCCCATCCATCAGGTTAGTTCAACCGTCATATGACACGAGGGTTCTAAATGCCAAGCAGAATGCAGAGAGCACAACAAAGCCCTACCACCGATAGAACGTTTCTGCAAGGTACTAGGCACAACATCGAGCCTCCCCAACTCTTAACTCTTTCCCATTTTTCAATAATCAGCGAAGAATAGCAACAACTTGTCTGATTATTCTACCTTGTCGCATCAGTGATTATTTATCTCTTTAAACATCCCCACTTCCATTCTGTTTACTAACTGACTAAAAGATTTTATAATTTGGACAATAGGCCTATTGACAAGTGACATCACGTTTCGATCACCATGGTAACGGGACTTACATGTGATTGAGGAAAAGACCCTCGTAGTATTGCAGGAATACTCGGACAGTGATGCAGACTACTAGACGAAGAGGAGGAAACAAGAATTGAAGCGAGTCAATTAACGTTTCAGAGTAAATAAGCTGCTTAAGTAAAAGGCACGATATCACTTACCGGCACAAATTATGGCCAAATTCCAGAGCATGCGGCCCAATCGGTTAGTCTTCCCAGTGAGGACAACTGCTAGCCCATAGGGAATTGATATTATTGTCTGCATATAGTTCCATGCCAGAAGGATGGGTCCCTTTGACTGAAAACAATTAATGGACGATAGCAGAAAGCGTTAATTGGAGAGAAATTTCCACCGATTCGGATGCATGAATACCAAAAGCAGTTCCTTTAAGTAGTATGTTTTAGCGCACTGCACTTCCTTCCCTTCTTATAAATGAAAAGAGGAGCACATTTAAATCAACAAAAGATTTTCACTCGCATCCCTTACTCCTTAAAGTAAATTTTTCCGCCGCCTCTGTAAGAGGCTTTGCCTCGAGAAACACACCCTCCCTTTTCATCTCGCTTTTATTTCCCAAATGTCTACATCATGCCTAAAATACCTAGAAAAGCTGACAACCATCATTTAGAGTGGAACAGGAGGTCTTTTTCAATGAGATTCACCACCACGATCGAATATTTCTTTGAAACCACTTGTCACTAGTAAAGTTGTACGAGCAGCTGCTGAACCCCTGGAATCGCGTAGCAGACCAGTACGACCCACATTCACCAGATTCAATACATCATAGCATGGGAATTTTAGGCTTCTAGAAAACGGCAAGGAGTGACACACATGTTCCAACTACTGACAAGCTGCCGCAGAGGTATGCATAAAAGCGACAACAAGACTGCGGCGAGCCTTATCAAGATCTGTGGTGTTCATCACAATACCATCAGATCATGGTACATATGGAGCGATTGTGTGGATAGAGCATCACAACCACGTAAGATTTAGACGTAAACCCAGTCCTAGCGGATCATCGGGACGGCCAAAACGAAGGATAAAGGCACCAACCCTTCGTATTTCAGCTTTGACTTCCTGTCGCGGCAATGGCATGGGGAGACCTTTAAGTGGATGAGATCCTCGAAATATGTTCTGATTTCCCTCTCTGATTGGCTTTAATAAGGATGTGTCCCTTGACTCATTCATTATAGGAAGCAAAGAATGCTTTTCGCTGGCTTTGATCAGCAAATAAGTGAGAGGGTGTCCCATTGAAAGTAGGCACTTTGTTGATTTTTAATTCACTACATTCCCTGCCTTTTATGCTTTAAGTGACGTAAGAGGTATTGTGAGGAAACATTCCTAAGATGAACTGAGCAATTGGTGATTCACATTTTCCTCACGGCATCGCTAATCAAAAGAAAACAGGACAGAGGAAGTCCTGCATATAGATTTCACAGCTGAGTTTGGGTGAAGTATGGGACATAAGGGTGGACTGATAGATGACTGCTGAGTTGCGGTAAAAGATTTGGAAAGCTGACAGAAGCGAGAACGGCACAAATGGAGCTTTATGCAGCCTTCATGGCACCCATTTCCGTCTCGACGCCATTCATGTGCACCCCCGCTTGTACGCGGAGTGTGCCTCTTTCTTCCTTACTGCCGTGTATCAATTTCGCCTACAACAAATGCTCAGATGCTGGGTGGCCACGTGACTTCAGATGTAGTTAAAACAAGTGTTAGGATAGCACGTATAGACTCTATCCAACTATTTATTTTAATACGAAAAAGACGATTTGAGCAGTGGCGCTTACCAGACAGAAATGCGCATTTCGACACTGGTCAAGGCAGGCTGAGAGGGAGTCAATGAACATGAGGTTGATTAGCAGGTGTACAATTCCAAAGTTTCGGAAATCTGGGTAAAATCTTGAGAAAAATTATTGAAATAAAGGTGTGATGGAAAATAAGTTGGGTTAAAAGGACAACTTGCCTACCTGTTTTGGCGATATTTGTACACCTGGGAGAAGAATTTAGACCTAAAATTTATTAAAAGGAACGACCAACTCAGAATCAAAGGAATGGGAACTTCTGGTCATAGTGATGATTTCTTCAAGCTAGAAAACTACTTGCTACTCATGCTTCCAGCTACTGATCGTTAAGGGAGGGGAGGGAGGGAGACATAGTTCCACCTGCCAAGGTCTCAAAAGTGACTCGAAGAGACACCACTAAGATCACTTTTACGGTCGTTGAGAGCTCGGGAAGGTTGCCAGATGATGATCAAAATCAATTGCTCTAGCAGATGGCTGAGGCAACTGGTTATGAAAAATAAGTAATTAAATGCATAAAGAAGCGTCTTTTGTGTTTTTCAATTTTGGCAAAGCTTATACGCGATAAGAAATTAGGGGACGAAGCTGTCTTCTTAAGGACTTAACAGATGTTTGCATTTTTGTTTGGCGTGAAGCTTTCATATATGCCAAAGGGAATTGAGATGAAGAAAGACAAATTTCACGTCAAAAAGACGTTAAGTTAAATCCTCAGAAAAGGAATAATCTGACATCCAGCGGCTTGGACTAAAAAGGGCAAGAAATGAGGCAACAGCAAAACTTAAAATGCACCAGCCCCTATCTGCTTTTCACTTCCTTTGCCAACTAAACCGCTTTTGCAGAAGTCATCTTTATGCACACTTGAATTTGAATAGACCGGCGCGATCACAGCAAGGTGCATCTTGTAATCACTTCCCTATCAGCACGAAATTTGCTGACGCCTACCAGAAGCGTCCATTTTGGCATATACCTAGTGGTCTAGTTCAAGGGAATTCTAGTGGTGTGAAGCATTGTTTAACTGTGTATTTAACTACGCAAGTGGATCGGTTGCTGTAAGCTCTGCTCCCAATCTGCTAATGGCCTCCTACTTATGCTGGTAAGGAGAAATTTCTGAGGAACACCTTGGATTCACTATGACCTTGAGAAGGTCACAGAACTAAGTTTGCCAGGTATTGGGTACTCCGCTTACCAGTTAAATTGACGCCTTTTGAGTTTCGTTAGTTGCTAGGACAGAAAAAACACTGCTACAAATTAGGATGTTAAATTTTTGCGAATATTAAGACTATTTTCCTACTTATTGGTCATGTATATTTAAATGGCATTTCGACGAAGAGATTCGACTACTTGTGCTTACAGTCTCCAAAACCAAAGTGACAGGTGAAAAACACGTAATGTCACTTACACTGCAATGATGAGCAGTTCTAGGATTCCCACAAGAGCGAAGACGCGAATAAATATGAATGCAAGCAGAAGACACGGATTTAAACGAATGCTTTCAGGAGCGCTCGTTTTTAGGGTGTTAGAAGTTTTAGTCAACTGGGTGACGAAAAAGAATCCATAATCTCTACAATGACAGTGGACTTCTTTCCCCATCAAATACGTCTCGCAGGCATGTCTGCTGTACTCAATTTCATTGCTATCATCCATTCTGACAGAAGAGCACTCGAGAGTCTGTCCGAGCACGTTCTCGGGAATCCGATAAACAAGCCATATTGCAAAGTCCTTTCTGAGGTTTGACTGTAAAAGCACAGGGTAGCAGATATCTCTCGCGCTAATATGAATTTACCATAGATGTCAGGCCGAAGCTGCCGACAAAACAAAGGTGCGAAATGGGACGGAGACTGATGACTTGAACGTAGGCCTGATGCTTTCTTATCGCATAACACGTCACATCCAACGGTACAAGGTTCTCCGTTTCATTCACATAAAAGGAGATATTATTGAAGCTCTAGAACAAAACAACAATCATCTCAATGAACGTTTGGGCACCCAGCCTGAAACCACAATGCTAGTGGCATAGGCATCCTACCATGCGCGCTCTTTCAGCTCTTATGCACTCAAATAATAAGCTGATCTCGTGTAATAGTGCCACAGAATTGCAGCATTTAGCTTACGCTCACTGCGATGGGAGTCATGTGACGAGGATAACGGTAGATAGAGATGAGGCCGGTGAAGTGAGAGTAGAACGTAACCTCAGTCTTGCTGATCACGTGGGCGTTAATGATTTCAGTCAGTTTGTAGATGAGCTTGTAGAGTCTAAGTTGGTAATAGGGGGACTTCCAATCAGTGCTTTTTATCTTTACAAATAATGAGGTTCTAATTCTGGGCTGCTAACTCTAATCATGTCAAAGGAAACTTGGTCCTACTCTGAGCTGGGTCATAATTTTACTCATATCGTAAAGAAACTTGCTATACACGTCTCTGTTTCTGACGCACTTTGCGCCATTGACGGTATCGGCATGGGCCTTTTGAACAACCGCATTCAGTATGAGTTCAGTCAGCTTCAGGAAACCGGTTAGGAAGAATCGATTGAAGATAGGATCCATTTTGAGACAGTGTTTCGACCAAACCTCTGACGTCAAGTACGACTGCATGAGGAAGCGGTAGGAGTCCTTTTCCTCCCTCATCAGATACTTCAGTCTTCCGAAAACCAATAAATAGAGCACCAAACACTTTACCGGACCTAAACAGTTGACAAACACCTTATTCGGAGTATTTTTGACCGAAAAATGTTTAAGGATATAGCAGTCAGCCCTTAAACTGATCCCGTTCTCGGTGCATCACAGCTTATCGCGTTTTGATTTGTTTAATGACCTTGCGTGCGATTCGCATGCAAATATTTAAAGTCGATTTCTATTAGCTCAAAAAAAACAGCACCAAGACGCGTGATCCCGACTGGTGTTTCAGCCCCAAGGGGAATTGTTCATAAATATCACAAGTAGATCAGGCACTTGTAGAAACAAAGCCAGGATATTTAAAACTGCACCTATTTAGTAGCATAGATTGAGGTTTCAGATCAAAGAGACTTTAAATTCAGCTCAGAATTTGTTTCTGGATTATGTCACTTTTTATTTAGTGGTAACAAACCCCGCTACTGACGTTTTAGTATTAGAAATGTCAGAGTTACCTTGTAAAATTGACTGTCGGATTTGCTGCAATTCTGCGCTTTTGCAGACTTTTATTAAAACAATAGTAGATTTTAAAGTTTTAATCCGGTCGCTATTTTAACAAAACGGTAAGTGACAAAGATGGGATCTTTTTAACGAATTCTGGGCGCGAAAATTGGTATCCGCTATCGCTGGACCGATAGGTGCTTTCCTGCACTAAGTCCCCTTCAATAAATCATCCTTCTATAGGGCGATCGCGTGCCGTAAGAGATGGGATTCACAATGCTGATATTTTGGAATACGATCGGGAAGTTTAAACAGTTAGTAGGTGAAGCATCTGGTTGGCATTAGACTTAAATTCTAGCCGACTAATCGGGGAAAGGGAAGAAAGCGTGGGCAGTGATAAGTGGGTTGGTGTTAACGATGAATGTTTTTTTTAACCTGGAGTAGAACACATTGAAACCACTCAGTACTCAAAACATCTACTAAGGAATTTTCTGAATGACGAAAGTGTGGCTAATTAAAGTACACGAAGTAATGGTAGTCCATGGGTTCTGTCTACGGTAAGTAAGGGTAAACTGGGAGCTGGTGAGAGTACTTCTTTTTCAGACTCTTAAATGGCAAGAAATAGGTATAAACACTAGGCACGCAAGTGTGCTTGAACAAACCTTACTCAAAGGGACCTCTTCATGACTGGCATATCACAAAGAAAGAGTGAATCCTAAGTAAAATACACATGATATAAAGCGTTTGAAGGGGATGCAGTGCGCAGTAGCAGAAAGTGCCATCCAACAATGGTACAATGTGAATCTGTAGGAAACTATTCGATTGTGCTACGGCAAGCTTGATATGCCATAACGAAGAACTACGTAGCACGATCCGAGGATCAGCGTTCAGTAGAGCATGGAAGTGTTGAAGAAAAAATTAAGAGGAAGTGGTGGTGGGAGTTAAGAAATCCAAGGTTAGCTTGACGTTATAAAAACGCGCGATCGGGAATGGGCTACTTGCTGACTGACGCAATGAGAAATGGCATAAAACAGTACTGGCTAGAGGACTTCTGATCATGATCGCGTTGGGCGTTACCTGAACGAATTTTATAGCCAACGATAAGGTAGTCCACTCCCAAAGCCGATAACCAGGAAACAGCGGGAATGGGACTAAACGCTCTACCTTTGAGCTGTGCAGTGGTTTTCACAAAGGTTTCTTCATCGATTATTTCGAAGCCCTCCATGTAGCAGCCCGATCGTTCATTTTCCCGCCACTCATAACCACCGTATTTGTTCATTTCACTAGTGTTAAAAGAAACGCAAAACAGTTTACTTCACAATGAACGAAAAACTCACAATCTGCCCACTCAAGGAAAGAAATGAATAAGAATTAGTATGACAAATCGAAGATGCTACTAATTGCAATTATAAGTAGCGAAGTTGTCATCAAAATCTAGATCCCGAGTTATGGTGGAAGGCGAAATAACCGTAACCCGTTCCAAGATTTACTGATGAGCTGGATTAATTTGAATTGACGATGGAGAATTAACTGACATACATGAGAGATGGCCCCATGCTAAACATCCAACCATGAGGCGACGGTTTTCGAGAGTAGTATGCGGAAAATTTAAAGGAATAATGCCGTTTGAAACGATGCATGAACCATTTCGTTAGTGCCGAGGGATATTTTAAATTCCTTCTCGGGACGGCCTTTTCCTGGTTCAAAAGCCAATTTAGGTTTTTAGCCTTCCTAGGCGACTTTTGGTCTAACGTGGCAGAAATCAAGTCAAATATTGAATCGGTAAGAGCAAAGTGTGGTACTGATGAATGAAAATTGCGCTGTCCGGCAGTTGCTATTTAACCTTAAAAATATCCAGAACTTTGGAAGGCTATTAAATAACCTATCTGCAATTGTCTTCATGGTGGAGTGGCCCTGGAAGGACTCACCACTTGACCTCAAACTTCTGATTCGGACTGAGGAGAGGGTACTTGCAAGCGGCAGAGACTGTGGTGCTGTCCTCTATCGTCTCGATCGACGGCACGTGCCTCCGGATGCTATAAAAGGGTGTGATTTGGGTTTTCACAAGCGTCTCCCTGCAACCTAATAAAATGTGAGGTTAAGGGTTATTATAGCAGTCTGCTTGTAGAAAAGTATGAGTGGAGAGTTTTTAATTCAATCTTCCAGCCCTTCTATGCCTCAATACTTGAGTCGTAGGCAATTCTCCGCATCATGGTACCCTCATGGTAAGTGTTTTTGGATAACAAGGTCGGCAGGACGCTCTTGATATTCGTCTTTTGCCGTATGTTAAAGGCACCAAAAATGGAGGAATGTGATCAAGGCTCGGGTTATTCGAATCGTTGTAACAGCTTGTCCAAACCGCCCCTAAAGCAAACCCCGAAATTAGCGACCTTATCAAAGTGACACACATTCACTTCATTACTTTCCTCCCACCCTTTCAGGTAATTCCCGTGGATTTGAATACGACAGCAGTGATTAGCGTCAGAGGTGGGAGTTTCGCCGAACAGTAAGAAAATTAATAAGATTGGAAGTAGATTTAGTTGCAGAATCAATCGTTGGTGAAAGTTGGAGCATTAAGAATTAGTAAGTGCAGTAAATATCCCCTCCAAATTAGAATGAAACGTCATTCGCAAGAAAAACAAAATAGAAGTGAGAAACTAGATAAACACCTTTATGACCATTTTCAATGCTTTGATCAGAAGTTATGCAATTCTAGGAGGTGCAAGGACCACTTCAAAATCAAGAATCGACCCAAAGGAGATTTAGGCTGGCGGAAGTTCAGACCGCACAATCCAAATTCTCATAAGTCAGTAACAGGAGTCGTAGTTTCCCTTAGCTATATCTTTAATTTTCCTTCTCACTGTTCGCAGATGTTTCTAGTAGTTGTTTCAAAAAGTAGACCATTAGAAGGCATTAAAAAGGTCAGAAATAACCAAATATAGCAATAGAGTAGTCTTTCGTTGCTGATGACAAGGAACACTTTTGAAGCTGACATGCCCGCTCAACGTGGTTTCAAGTTTGCAGAAGCTTCTGGCACCATTAATTGTACAGCCTTTGAAAAAGGTCCTGGCGTAAAGTGTATCAACAGGAAGAACTATCTCCCAACGGCTTGATCCCCACGGCATTACCACTGGTCAGGGTGATTTGGGGTTAGCATTTCAAAGGTACTTTCTAGCCACGTTCACCGTGAGTGATGGTGCAAAAGTAGTTTGCACCTGTATTGACTTGGCTAATTAGTAATGGAAGCTACTAACTGAATGGATCCCACCTGATTAGAGTAACACTTATTCACGTTACAGCACAAACACTTCCGTTGGGAAAAGATTATATCCTGACTGGCCAATCACCTGATCCGTGATTGGAATTCGCTTCTGTGTCTTCCCAACATGCTCAGTGGGAGGAGAGTTGCGGTCCCTCAACGCAAAATTTCGCCGCAAATGCGTGCTCGTGTAGTCGTGGGAAGACGAAATGTCCCATCTTGCCCCTGGAGTTGGCATTGGATCATCGGTTGCACGATGGAACACGAAGTAATATGGCAGGCTAAGTATCAAAGTGAGATTCGCAGCCCAGATGCCATGGTTGGCGTCTCGTTTAACTTCAACGCATCAAACGTAAGCCGAAAAGTTTTCCTTAGTTAGTTATACTTCATCTATAAATTCACGTGGGCCCCTTCGTTTGCTTCCTTTAAGTTCACGGTTAATTACTCACATTATATTTATTCAAAAGAGCTTTCCAAGGCGCTGAAGAATAAAACTACTCGAAAACTAACCACTTTTAGACACACTTCTTGAATTGTCAAAGCGATGGGCTTAATCGAACTCTAGGAAGCTGTGCAGCAACAACTTAGGTAGACGCTTACCTCAACTTGATGCAATTTAATTTCATGCAAAATCAAGAGCATATTGAATAAGATAGAGATTTTGAAGAAAAAGCAGCATTTTAATAATGGTAATATTGAATTCAGTTATTAAAAGGCGTGCTTCAAAAATGTCTCCAAAATGCACAAATTTAGTCAATATGCTTTAAAGACGGAGGATTCGTAGATTTCTAGAAAATACAGACCCTAACTAATCCACTGGTGAATGAGAAACTACCTCAACGTCTTTAGGCATACTTGTAGAGGTGGCAACAAAACGAAAACAATTTTACCCGTTAATACGGCGCAAAGCAACAGAAAGCGTCAAAAGAGGTCCGACTACAAACTCACCCCATGGCGTGCCCCAGGCTTCGGCCAATGCATTCTTCCGCATGTAGAGAAAACTGTCATAACAGACTTTGTCCTTTTGCATGATATTCACATTGGAGTCCAAAGTGAATTCTACCCTACATGCTGTTCCGTTCCATCTGCCAAAGGCAACATCAACGTCAACTCCAAAGTCTCAAAACGCATTAATTTAACTCCTCACTAAGGAATTCAATGATAAAGAAAATTTATTTTAACGATGGGGACGAGGAAAGTCAGGTGAAGTAAGAGGATCAAACTAGACTCTTCCAACCCAAAGCCCACTGGCCATTCAGTGAGCGGAACAGATTAGATAGCATGATGAGAAATTGTGTATAGAAGTAATTTACTCAAATCCAGTCATGTGGTAGCGCATGCCTTTGGGACAAGAGTTCTTTGCTTTCTAAAGCAAAAGAGGAAAAGTGACAAAAACGCTATTGCCCTTGTTTCCGGTTTTAAAAGCAAGGTTAAAGGTTAAAAAAGCAATAAAACGTACTTTAATGATGCTAGAGCCTAAATGTCTTTTGGTTAGCACCCTGGAAAAGTAACTGGAGCAGTCGAACTCCTCCACAACTTGATCATCACAACCACAGAAGTGAAGAAGCACAAAGCCTACCAAGAGGACCAGTGCACGCATGCTCCCAGCTGACACTGAGAGGAAGGAAATCGATAGGCTCCAAAGTCGCTCAAAGTTGGTTGGACAGATACGCGTTGTTTATCGATCGGCTGCCCACCTTGACCAATCAATGCGCGATCCACTCTGCCGAGCAACTCATAACTTCACTTATTAATTTTCTTCAAAAAGAGCGTATATAATGCTTCATCTGTGTGCTAAGCTTTCAGTTCTGGTTATGTGAGTGCTTAAGGCTCCATCCTTGTACTTCCACTGGGCAGCAGGACCTTCAGGCCATGTCAGTAGCCCCCAGCCCTTCTGTACATCGACAATACACATTCTACCTAGGTAACCGTCTCGCGGCGCTGCATAACTAATGTTTGCATACGTAGTCATGATCTCTCCAAACCATGGGAAAACCTATTCCTTCCCTAGAAATATACCTTAAGTCCACTCAAGTGTTCCGATTTAAAAATTAAGACTTTTATTAATCCAATCACCGTTAAGAAACTGTAAAACAACTCGACTTGTAGTAACCTGGCTGCTTCAGTCAATCGATGCTTGCTCGTCTACCCAACAGACTGCACACGACCTTGAATCGCATCGATTGCCCCTTTTTAATGACAGCTGAGGATGATGTGCTTGCACTGGTCCCAGCTGTGGAATTTTGACTTCTGCCATTGTCTTCTAGGAACGGATCAACGCCTCCTTGCCTGCCCAATCGATAAGCTAAAGGTGCTGTCCAAATGAGTGTACACGACCTTAAACACCATAAACTCTCTCCTCTCAGTGTGCTTCTGCCAATTCTATCAGTGTGAGTTTGACTTTTCAACTTGGTATTGTGGCGATAAAGATGTGGAGGATTTCGTCTGCTCCAGTCGTCGTACTGGAGTTCTGATCAATAGACGCTTAAGTTCCAGCATTAATAAAGTAGGTTTCGCCCTTTTAACCTTCAACCAAGCCTTTAAACCCCCCTGCCCCCCCCCCCCAAAAAAAAAAGAATGCGTCCCCATCTTTTTTGACTTTTTAATTTTTGAAAGCCAGAAAATACCACCCCGAAATCCAGTGTTATCTAGTCAATTGGGTTGTAGCACCACATCGTAAACATCGTAGTGTTCAGCTACATGGACTTCCGTTTTGTTATCTCCAACACCTTGAGTCCATCCACAGTAGAAGGTGAACGATGTCACCAATGAGGATGAACGATAGGCAAACATTACAAAAAGTAGTTTCAGTCCATTTGAAACACAGAACCATATGAGGGGAGCCTTGTGAAGGGAAATTAGTTGATTGCTGTAGGGAGACTAAGTACACTCCAAATTTTGAGCAATGATCGCATACTCTGCCTTGACAATGTGCTCAAAACTACCATTCAAAAATGGCGGAACATTATAAAATTACAAGAACCAAAAAGACTGAGATTCTGTATTTAGCATGCACAAACTCTCCATCACCGGCGATCGCTAGCTTGATTGACGATGCTCGGGATGACCTGTGCCCTCAGCCACTGCATATAGTGCCGCCATGATAAAGACCAGAGAAAGGAAGGTCGCGATTTGGATTGGGTACGATTCGTAGCCAGAAAACCGGAGTTTGAAATACACGTGCACACATTTCACCACTAATTAGCCGTTAAACATTTCTGTCACGTTACCAAATCTGAAAACACCGAATTTCCTTCAAATAGATTCAAAGCAAAGCTACGTTACCACCACTGTGGCAGGTCAACAGTTGAAGAATGAAGCAATCACAAAACATTGCTAACAGTTGGCAGGAATCTCCACCGCAGTGGTCAAAAAACTAACACAGCCCGTACATTGCCTCATCCTCTCCCTAGTCTGCCGAATGTGTACCGAAATCACCTCTCAAAGTAAAGTAGCCGACTCTTAAACGCACAAGTGAAGACACCTGATCAGACAAGAGAGCAACAAGAAATAAATGGATGTTTTAAAAAGACAGTCCTCTTAAAATTTCCTCCCAAAACTAACGCTTTACGGGGTGAAAAAAAAGGCCATGAGAGAGGGAGAGAGCCGTAGATCAGAGAGATCCCAAAATCAAAATCTTATTTCTTAAACTGCGCCTGTGAAAAACCGATTTTCGTAAAATACTAGATCCAACCAAAAGCGGCATAAAAGTCTGCTCAAAAACAAAAGTTTATGCAAAAAATCTAAGTCGCGTATTCATCTGATCGAAAGACCGAAATAAAATGGAAAAATGGGAGACAAGTACACGCGTCAAGATGGATTTATAGGTTCTTGAGAAGAAAGACAAATGTAGGCGAAAACTATGCAGCTAAAATCATCCACCAAGCCACGAAGGCAGAAGCCTACTCCAGGAAGAAGTTTCCTCGCCAGTAGCTCCAACTCCAGCAGTAGCGGTGGAGGCGCGAAGTACACCAGTCTCTGCTACCTGTTGCAGCGCGGCGCGCTCCGTCGGACTGAGAGCCAACAGTGTGGCGAGCACCGGGACAAGAGCATTTCGCTCCGACGCTCCATCGACGCCACTGCCACCCTGAGACGGGTCATTGCAGAGGAAGCGGAGTAACACATTCTTTAGATACTCGGCACGTGTCACGCCGACCGGTATGGCGTCTGGACTGCTCACATTATAGGCGTTGGTACCATCATGATCGCCTAGATGGCGCTCACGCTCTGCATTGCGTTCGTGACGGCGAATTTCTGCTTTTAGAATCTGCGGACAAAAGAAAAGTCGGGCTTGAATTTACCATGTTTTGAAAGTTGTAGAGGACACAGTAATCTCAAATCACCAATATCACGCAATCCTTTTTTGTCAGGAGTAAAGGACCCTTCTGAAGTGCTCAGCATCAGGATAAAGTGGTTCGTCTAAAACATTCGCAGGTGGCATCAAAACCAGTAGGATGCGATGGAAGAACTCAATTTCGACAGGTAATTCAAATTTTGGATCCACGCAAGTTTGCAAAATGACGCAACTCGATTCGGGACGAATGACCGTGAAACAGATGCTAAGATTTCATAGTTGAGTTAGGAGGAAGTCTGATACCTGCCACCGTTCTAACACTACCCATAACTTCAGGATAAGGCAGACAAGATGATGAAGATAGACAACAGGAGGAACGCAAAATTAACATCCGAAATGTTAGAGGTGACAATGATTTCGTTTAATTCACACGAAGGTGAGCGATTCGTTCCCACGCATCATTTGCACTCACTTTCCTGGTTTCAAATAGGTAATGACTTTATCGACGCTACCTCTCAGTCATTACAACAGTTGAAAATGAAATTTGAACAAATCGCGAAGAAGTAACATCCAGTCAATAAAGGCGACAGTTGCCCTTTTGATCGTAATTAAAAATGAACCAAAAACTGCAATTACAGGACTTCCTTTTTTTCGGATACTAGTACCAGACAAAAAAAAACCTCAACTTTCTGAAGGAACGACCCACAGAACCTGATTTCCAAAGATAAGGACGAAGTTTTAAATCATGTGACTAGACGAGCTTGTGATTGGACAAGAAACCAATCAATATGAGGCAAGATAAAATCAAGACGAAAATTAACGAAACGCCACAATAAATGCTGCTATCTGTCAAATCGTACCGTGGCCTGGGCAGTGAGACGTTCAACGGTCGCCTCACTGTCCACAAGTAGACTCTTTGTATGCTCCAGATTGCGTCGTTCATTGGCCAACTGGGATCGAAGACCCTGAACCGTCCTTCTCATCTCGGAGGTCTGTCTTTCTGCCTCCTGAATGTGCACTTGGTCCGTCTCCTCGTCTCCAAAGAGAGCCTCTTCCAGAAGTCGTGTGTGGTACTGTGGCGAGGGTCAGGTAAAGAAATGTAATAGTAAGATAATTAATTTGATGTTTCATAGACCTCCAACATCCCGCGATGTTAGGAGCGTTTATGAGGAAGCTTAACCTACAAGTTTTAAACTAGTAATTAATTTTTGTGAAGCCTCGATTCTGTAGGACAACTAACTGCTGCAGGATTAATGGACTAGCTATTCTGCTATTTCTAGTTCCGACACGACAATAGCAACGAAAGGGCGACGAGGCTGTTGAGTCTTGAATTAGCCCGTCTGAGGATGTCTATTTTAGGAAATTGGAAACAGTACCAAAGTGGATTGGATTCATCCCTTGAGTTACGCCTTCTACTTAGACATTTCCACATTTTTCTCTAAGTAATACAGCTCAGATTTCGTGATTCATTTCGGGAAGAAAATGTCTCACTCATACAAAAACATGGAACAAAGGTGCGAGGGGAGATTCTTCCTAGTCGCACCTCTCCCACCTCCAAAATAAATTCACCCGCTCACGGTCCCTTCGATAAATCCATTTAACCTTAGTCTACTTCCATAGCCAAGTACCAGCAGTAGAAGATTATGAGAGAGGTATAGTCTGGTTTAGTTAGCCATTTTTTCCAAGGCGAGACAAGAGAAAACTTCGGAGTTAAGAATTATTTTAGTTCACCACAGTCTCTTAGACGAAGTAAAAATAAGTCTATCCAACCCTGCCCTTATCCACCAGAAATGGAAGACACCGAAGGAGCAAATCAGATCAAACGTACTGCTCTGGGTGATGTGCCATTGTCGCCACCAGCATCGCCATCGCCACCACTGCCGTTACTAAGAGATCGACCACATCGGGAGCAGAGGCGCTCCTGAAACGCCTGAGAATCAGGTGGTTGGACGGCTAGTTGAGCAATCTTTGTCTGTTCCAGCAGTTCTAGCCGTTGCGCCTCCACTTTTGCCTCGGCAGTATCTAGCTGGGCCTGCAGCTCCGCAATTTTGGCGCTAAATGACAGCAGTAGGTTGGGCAAAGAAAAAAAAGGGGGATAAGTGCAAAGTATAGGCATGTTGAGCATCTAAATATGAAGATTGAGGGAATACGTCAAGTCAAAGGCACCGCTGCGAGTTCCCAAGTGCAGCTAAAGAGGCAAGCCAATAGAGGCCGCAAGAACTCTTGATTATAGACGGAGAGGAATAAGGGGGAACGAGGGTCGGCTGGACGAAGGAGTAGCTTTTAACAGAGAATAAAATCAAGATATCAACGAAATAAATGTACTCCAGGGAATAGTCGAAGGGAAAAACTGCCACACAGTCATAAAAAATCGTTAAAACCTTGCGATTTCGAATTGTATTAAGGCTTCACTTCGTGGAGTCGTGATAATAACCACTTCTGGCTGGTTCCACGCTTATTTACTTTTATCACCAAAATAACTTTCCAGTGTATTCCCCGTAAGAATGTTTAATGACAGTGCCAATGCTGAGGGAAAGTGGCAATCATAAGTTGGGAAAGCATGGTCACGAAATACGGAGGATGAGGAGGTACCTCCCTCACCCCATCCAAGGCAAGGATGAAGTCTTGATTTAAATCAATTCCCTGAACCTGACTATTTCTGAGGGTTTTTCTGCAAGCCTTTGAGTTGCCGCAGAGAGGGCGCGAATCTCAACCGGCACTGAGGTTCACCAAACGCACACCACACAGACTTGAAAGTGCCTTTGGAAAAGGTAGTAGGTAGCAAGTTTATCGTTCGCCCTACAAACTTTACAGTAAAATACGAAATGAGACGCTTTTTACAATTTGAAGCAAAATATAGCCTTTTTGGAGAGCACCCATACACCTAGCAGCCTCCACCAAGATCAGGAGTTGGGAGTCCTTCTAAAGGTGATGCGCCACCCTTTCTGAATTGCTCATCACCGAAATTAAATGGTCCGCCTGAAACATTTTCCGGTGGTACATTCAACTATCGCATTCTGCTACCTCACGTCCTCCAAACGCCGAGCAAAAAAACTGACGAGAAACCTCTGCAGCATTACGTTGTGAAGCTGATCAAAACCACTTCACATCCATCGGACTCATGTAACACGCAGTTAATGGTAGGTGAGAGTGAAATAACAGGTATTACAATGTATTAAAACACATCCATGATTTATAATGCACACAAGAAGTGACATTTCTTTAACAAGTTTCTACATGCAACAACAAGTCATCTTAGGGAGATATGTAAAAGATTATACAAACTTTTGGTCACCTGATGCTCGTCATTTATAGGCAGCACTGAGTAATGGCCAGTGCGATCGAATTGGAAGAACGAAGTGATAAATTTAGGCAAAAGCACAGACCAGTAAACTTTCGAAGCAACACTGATGTTCCCTAAGGAATTATCAACAAAGTGAGAATGAGCCAAAATGTAAACTTCAATGTCTTTCGCCAGGATGATGCGCAATCGCGGTTAGGGTGGAGCCGGGCAGAAAGACTTCGAACCTCAAACAATTCCCACGAATCGGATTAAATGAAGTATAGACCATGCACATGTGAAATTGCTTTCAGGAAAGCTATTTTGCAAAGCGTCAAGTTTGAGGCGACTCCTCCTTGCATAATGTAATGAAAGGTTAGTGTATGTTCAAAGGAATGCCGAATGAAAGCGCACAGCAAAGCCACAGGCAGGAATAACCAGAATCAACACAGTTGGAGCACTTGTGACGATGTCTATTCATGGCACTGGCATTAGGCAATCACATGATCGCAAGAGAAAGGCAATCTAGAGAAAAGTCTGAGGCATGAGTGAGGCTGGCATATTAGCCTCTACAGACACAATTTTCTAGGTCTTGACTTGGCAAGGAATTACTATTCGCGGGGATGGTGAGTTCCCCAAATTAAATATTTCAACGAGTTTTCAAGAGTCATTTAGACTTTACCAATGTCAGATCGAAAAGACCATCTCTTTAATGCAATGGTCTACTAATTTACGATTTCAGATCGCTTCACTTCGACGTCAGCCAAGGAAGACTCGTCCAACTAGACGATTCTATTTTACGCAAAGACAAACATTTCAAAAAGGCTAGTACCTGAATGGCAGGCACGATCGTCTCAGTGAATACCACTCTCGAAAAAACCGTGTGTTCCTCAACATCTACTTCTAAAGTAACAACAACTTGCTAAAATGGCTTTCTTAAGTAACGTAATACTTTGTTTCGCTGCACGTCCAACCACGCGGGTACTTCAGCATCCGCAGATCGTACTTTCACTTTACGCCACAATGGTTTGATTGTTTGTTCAATTCTGCATACGATCACACAGACACTTAAGTTCCGCAGATTCTACTTCCACTCGGCGGCGCGACTATCAGACGGTAGTTCTTCTTACATCAGTAATATGCCATCCGCCATGCTATTACGAATTCTCAAAACTTTGGAGAATGCTCATGGCGGCACAATGGTAGCCTCCTGACTCTTCTGTACGTTAGCAGGCAGAATTATCGGACACACTGCTTTGGGTTATTACGACTTTCTCCAGGACTTGGGGCGATACACTCCAATGCGAAAACGAATAGCTTTGGAGTACGCACTGGAGATTAGGGCAAAAAAACATGCCTCAGGGTGGTTGTGTGAACTCACAAATCTCAAATTGTGGAAGCCCACACAAAGTGATCACAATTGGAGTGAAATTCTAAAGCAAAAGTCAAAAGGTATAAACAGTACACGCAGAGAAATAAATGAACCTAGAATAACCATGTGTAAACAATTTTGTGCACCATTTTCAACACCCTTAACCAATTTCTGGAATCAATTAATTCAAAATCGACACAGCATTTCAGCCTCATTTTACCTCATCGACACTTCTTGACTACATTAGCATCAGCTAAGTTTATAAAGCTCTCCGTGCAATGGAAGCAGTCCAAACGTATATGTAAATAGATTAAGAGGTGCGCCATTAATGCAGTAGGGATTAACCAAAAGCTATCCATTTCTTTTAGAGGTTATGATATCATAAATGAAATAGCAGACGCAAAATTCGTGGCCCATTCCAACTAGAGGGCAAAAGCAACACTTTCACAGAGAGGCGAGTGCTCAGCCTAGTCTAGCTAGTACATTTTCACTTCCCCAAGTATCGAAGCGATATCAAGGCGAATCAAAGAAATGTGGTGGAAGGAAAAACTCAACGATATACCTGAGCCTAAGAAACAATCAGCACTTCTTACGCATAATTAGGTAAAGAACCACGACAGAGCAGCATAAGAGACAGGAAAGCGTCTAAACGTAGAAAATAGTCCTCGCATCCAAAAAGGAATGGAGGCTCACCTGAAAGCGGTATTAAATTCCTCAGCTTGAGTGGACAGTGCCTGGCTGCCTTCCTGTCGTGCCTCATCCAGCGCCGTCGTCAGTTCGGCCACTCGCGCAGCTGTTTCGTTGCGCCACCGAGCATTCAACTCCTCCCGCTCCTCACACCATTGCGCGCGCTCTGACTCCAGATTGTGGAGCACGCGACCATATCTAGAAAGAGGTAAACCGCCACTAAATGTGCATGAATATCAAGAACGGAGGTACCGCTCAATAGCACTTAATGATCCATATCTCGTATTTTGCATATTGTTTGGGCAGTCACACGTGAAACCAAATTATTTCACGTAAAACAATGGGTTTAGCATAAAAAATGAAGCGTTTATTCACCACAATCGAATAGAGATCATGCGGAAGCAGCGATGCCGTCTTTACCACCAATCGTAGCAGATTTTAATCACGATGCTTGAATTAGCACGCCAATTGAGTACATTCATAGAGAATACATACGAATCTAACCTTCTATGAAACCATACTTTACAGTGAACTCTAACGCACAAAAATATCACCTAACAACATTAAATAATGACCACTACCGCTTAAGAATTTTTTGGTGGAGGCGATCATTTATCTAGTTGTTATCCCCAAAGTCGAAACTTTTATTGCCTAACTGGATGTGTTAACAATGAGATGGACCTATGGTGAGAACGCAGAGATGTTCTCATACAACCGAAAAAAGGCGGACGACAGCACACAGAATACCCTTTTCCAAAGAATATGTCAAAACTTCTGTGCTCCCACGCCTCAGTTCAACTCAGAAGCTTGCAAGTAAATGGAGTGTTTGAATCAAGTGAGGGTCTTGCATGAATAAAAGTGCAACACATCTTAGGGAGAGGAAACTTCATTTACTTTCACGCCTATTTCGGAACTTGACCAATAACAGTAAGGCGGCTTCAGCATAGGAAGGGTTGTCACTGCTCCCAGGTTGGTCAGTAGCGGAGAGCTCCCTTGGTACCAAGCGTGTTTGAGGTTTTAAAAATTCCAAATTTCTGCTAATGATCATGCTGTGTTCACTGCTGTTATGATAGCTCACAAAAGGTTATAGTCTGCCAACCAGAATCACGCGTCTCACGCGCATAATGCCCACAGGAACGACTGCCGAAGCTATGGGCTGGGAATCACCACCTCCGGGATCGATACTAACACAGAAACGAAGCGATAACGGGTAGGTATCCATGAGTCCAGTTTCTATAGCATCAGCAAAATGTCGCGTCGATGCATGCGTGGACGCATTATCACCGCCGATGGCCACCTTGATTCACGATATTCGGACTGGCGCACGTGTGATATGTGCTCCAGCCACAAGTTCTCCCAATGGGAAACATTCCAGCCTTGCCGACGCCTGCATACCACCATGATGGAATACTAGTGGAAATTCTCAATTCGGATTGGACATAATTCGTTGCCATAAAATCAGAAATCTGATTACATGCTTGCCAAAAAACGCCTCACTGCTAATTAACTGTTGGATCTTTTTATCTCCTTACCAGATCAGAAACCACCGAATTTCCTTCAAATAAATTCAGGGCAGAGCAATCATACCACCACCGACGTAGTTTGGCAGTTGAAGTGATTACAACTCATTACTAATTGTTGGCATGAATTTCCACTCAAGTGTTCAAAAACTTACAAAACGCAACAAACACATTCGATTCATCAGCTGGCTCCGAATCGTCAGACCACAGAAAGCGTCAGCCCATCGAAATCGGGATTTTATAACCTACTATACTACAACTCTCATGATAAGAGTTGTTTGACTATCATAGCCAAAAATCTCTCTTCTTGAGTGACTGGGACGTTACGTAATCAATAAAAGCTATAATGGATTTAGTAACAGTGACAACCTTAAATTTCAGTCAATTTTGCAAATAAGAAAGAATGAGATCCACATCTGCATTATCTGACTACACGGAAATTTGAACATTGCTGACTTCACCATAATGGCAAAATCTATGGAGTGAAAAATGTATCGCTTCACATCTGGCGATAACAGAAGACCAAACTCAGAAATTGTTTAAATAAAGAACCTCATTATGGTAGTGAATCACTCCCAGAGAGATGCATCGCCATGGGCTAGAACCTGATCTTCACGATAACCAATAGTCATACTGAAGAAAGTTTTAGACATGCCTAACATGAGTGATGATGATGAGGAGGTCCAAGAGATTAACACCTCCATCAACCCGGAAGTTATTGAGAGAATAGGTACCAACCGCACGGATTAACGACGGTTGGTAAGCGATTGGCTTCGAAAACGATCCTTTTGCGACTCATTTCTTCACTTCACTGTCCGCGATGAGACATATCTTTTATCCTGCAACCTTCGACAAGCAAAAGAACATATCATTAGATGACGGTCATCACTTCCTTTCGACAAAATAAAGTTAGTCTTCTGTATGCGCAGCAGGATGCAGACGGAATTGTTCGCCCTCTGAAGGCTAAACAACTAGGTCTCAGATCCAATGACTCCATACAACTCGGAAGTCTGCAAGTAAAACTTTTCAGGTATACACAGGACTTGTAAAGTAGCAGGAAGGGAAGTCTATTCTTACTCTTACAATGGGAGTGATTATTATCTACTTTTCATGGCATTGTCGCGAGTACCTGGCAATCATATGACCACATGAAAACCAAAATAGACAGTTAAATTAGGAGCAAGTCATTTCATCAAAGCGGAATTTGTGAGCTTGTCTCTCTCGTTTGAAAAGGATGACAGATTGCGACGGTGTTTGTTGCAAAGAATGAAGGGTTGTTAATGACCTTCTACAAAAGTTCCATTTTCTCCAAAAACCGCACAAACTTATTTGGTAAGCTTATGGAGTAAGAATAGTTGCCTGATGCTTAAAATTTGATTTCTGTGGGTTCATCCCTGGTAAAAAAAAGAATTTTGTTGATTTCCAGTGTCGATCAATGTATTTATGGAGCAGTCAAAACAATTAAAGGTTGCTTTCACATAACAACAAAAGTTATTAAAAGGGGTTTCACGAAATGACTGGCTGAATTTGCTGAAGGTACAGAGTTAAAAATATATCCGTCCCCTTTCGTTTACTTTTCAAGCAATCAAAATGTGAGTGGCCGCCATCTAGATACATTTTGACGAGGCCCCTTCAAAGACAGAAAAAATTCGATGAACACGTAATGACGAATTTCTTCGCAAATAAGCATTCGGAGACAGGTGACTTCATTGGAAGTATCAAGGCATTGGGCTGTGAAGAAAGGGCCTGTTCAAAAATAATGAGGGAAAGGTTTGAAATGCGCGTCTACAGGGTGCGACCGCTGTAGTCCGTCGTCTAGCCTCTAGCAGTACTTCTCCCATGGATGAATTCACAACAGAGACTGTGGTGTTTGAGGATTGCATCAAGAAACAACGGGATGTATAACCAATAGTGAAATAAGGGGTCCTCTCGGTCATGGAAGTAAACT
Source organism: Taenia hydatigena (assembly GCA_036345935.2). Lineage (NCBI taxonomy): Eukaryota > Metazoa > Platyhelminthes > Cestoda > Cyclophyllidea > Taeniidae > Taenia > Taenia hydatigena. The sequence goes on from JADWOT020000009.1 coordinate 2,204,393, forward strand.
CAGATTAATGACGACAGGAGCGATTTAGTGACCATGGGGAGCGCCAGTGATGACGCTCAAGAGAACACAGAGCTTGCATTCGAATAGGCATATTCATGAACATGCGGATCGATTCGGTTCTGCAAAATTCATGTTCCGCGCTGCTGACACGGGGTTTTAATGCAACAAACGCCAAAGGAAGACGCCTACTGAATCTACAGACCCACAGCAGGCTTTGGGCAACAAGCCCACTCGGGAGACTTTCAGAATGGTCAGGGATGAAGCTAGATCCGACTTGGATAAATGATCAGTGGGAGAATCAAGCATGTTGCGAAAAAGGTTAGAATAATCCCAGTAGGCAGCGTCCCAAAGTCAGCAAAATGGGATGGAGGAACAAAAACTGGAAGCATGTGCATGTCTAACCAGTATCGTGTAAAACAATCGTAATTAAGTTCGCGCAGGGATTACGACAAATATATCCATTAAAATTCGGTAGACCGATGAGATAGCAATAAACACTAAATCAACACAACAGACTCGAGCGGTCGATCGCCTGATTTAGAAACACTTTCAAACGAATTCGCACATGACAGTGGGAAGTGATGGCGAGGGGATTAGAAATCCTGGGATATAGGGAGTACTAGACTCACTTTTCTCTCTCCTCCGCCAGCGCAAAGTTGGCTGCTTCGAGATCAGTCAGTGCAGAGTTGAGCCGAGTGGTGATCTGCCCCAATGAGGCTTCTAATTCCCGCACTCTCTCCTTAAGTTGCATTGCTTCGGTCTGTGCCAGACTGGAGCACTCATAGCGCCACGACAGTGGGGTACCAACACCGCCACTTCCGATTCCTTCAGTCCCAGTACTGGTGCTACTATCATCGCCGTTACCGTCCTCTGGGTGCTCTTTACCATTACGCAACGCAACAAGGGCCTAGAGCGAATGAAGCTGTAATTAGAATGAGTGCTATTGAGTGACGTCTCGGCTGGCTAACCACAACCAAATTTGCCTATGTTACGAAGCAACTATGCTATAAGCGTGATGAAGAATACTCTGAGAAGGGCTATATAAACGGCAGGTACACACCTAATTTATAGCTAGAGGGTTCTAGTGAACGGTTCGCATCATTTTATTTGTAAATGAAACAAAAGCGACTGCAATAGAGAAACTCTTCCATGGGCTGTTTCGTGCACTAAGCAGGACACGGAACTAATAGCACAAGGGATTGGATTAGTTTTCAGTGGAAAAATACTAGAGTTAAAAACATTTGCCAGGAGATGGGCAGATGGAATGGCAGTTTTCGAGAATGGATACAGATCTATGGATGAGCGAATACGTATGCTGCTAATAAAGCGTACCTTTTAAATAGTTTTATAATGAGCAGGTACAAAGATGGCATTTAGGCAAACAAAAACCTATCCAGCCCCTCTATGTAAATCAGATCGTCGCCTACTACAACCTTTTGTGGGATAGAAATTTGCATATTTAGAGTTATGTACCAACAATTAGCAGCGATTTGGGCAACACATCCCACAAACAACTTTAACCCTCATCGAATAGCCAGTGCGTAATGATAATCAGCAAGATCACCGCAAACTCAATTCTTAGACGTGTTGCTAACTAAGTGCACGATTCGAATCAGTTTTTTTGCCTCTGCGAGTTACAACAACATAAAAGCACTGTTGAAAAACAACACCTGTGATAGCTACAGTATAAATCACCTTGACTTTGTAGGACTCATATTGTTTCTGCAACGAGGCGACTTTTCCTACCAATCTCCCACGCTCCTCCATCACCTCCGCCAGCTTCGCCTGGGCTGCCTCCCCGTGACGCTGCGATTTCTCCAATGTCCGTGTCAGCTCCGTCACCTTCACCTCCAACTCTGCTACCCGCACTGCACGCTTCTCCATCTCTGAGGCGTCCTTTCGCACGCGCACTAGCAGCCGTTTCACTAGGTTCAGCTTCTCCTGCAGTCCAGAAGCCTCCACCGCAGACTCCGCAGCCTTTGTCTCAGCTTCAGTTGCCCGCGCTACTGCTGCATCTAGTGCCGCCGTCTTGGTGGCTAGATCGGACTGAAGAGAGGCGATTGCCTGTGTTTGTTCAACCAATTCTAGCTGTGTTGCTTGCGAGCAATTCAGATGGTTGGAAAGATCAGTGATCAGAGCAGCGTCTTCGGTGCTGAGATCACTAAGAGATACGGAAGAAGTAGCTGAAGTGGGAAGTAGTTGGCGCAGAGCTTCTCGCATTGCACAAAATTGATCGCATTCGTCGGAGAGGCGGTCACAAGATTCCCGCAACTGGTCAATCTCAGACTCCTTGTCGCGCACTAGACGATCGTAGTCCTTGAAGCGCTGACGCTGGGTCTCCTCGAAGCTTTTAAGCCGTATGCTTTCGATGGAGTGGACGTAATTGGAGATGGCGGTGAATTGGTGATTCAAGGAGGAGACAACTTGGTGCATCTCCTTTCGGATATCAGTAGCATCACCTCGCAACTTAGTGACTTTGTAGTATAGTTGACACATAAGTTTGTGGCGGACCAGTTCAATATCCTTCGCGTAGTTTTGAAGATTCGAAAACCCCTCTGTAAGGGAACACCTCACTCCTGACAGAGCGTCCTTGAGCTGCCAAACGTCGGTGAGAAGAGCTTCCAAAGTGGTTGAATTGGGAGGATTGATACGTTCACTGCATGGTGGCCGTGGTGGTGACCGCTGGTTTATTTCTGACAAGAGTTTCCCGTGAAGGTGCTGAATGCCGTGGATTTGAGCCTGTAGCGAGGTCAACCACTGACTCGCTGTTGCCTTGACTTCTGACAAGTCGTTCTGTAGTGATGAGACCACAGGAAGGACTGATTTGAATTTGAAGTTGTTTGAAATCATATCCACCGTAGGGGAGTGATAAATCTGCATTCGCATTGATTCACCAATAAGAGCAGATGTGATCCGTTGCCTTAGCAAAGAAGTTGTTTCAACAAACGATGACATCTGTAGTGTCATGGCATCCTTCATAAAATCTAAATCGCCTTTCAGAACAGCGAACTCCTTACGAAGCAAATTTGCCTTTACAGGGCGTGATGAATGAGAATTCAATTTATCAACAGTGGATAGAACTAACTGAGCGGATGAATTGAAGGTCTGCGTGAAATTCTTGAGCAATGACCTCAATTCATCATGAGAGTGAGAAATGAATGTAAAATAGGACTTAATTTTGTCCTTATGTACGCGTAGTGATAGTCGTAGCTGATCTGGTGAACACTGCTTAAGATATACAGAAAACCTCTCTAAGAGAGGCAGCAATTCTTCTGAACCGCTGACACCTACGCGATCAGCTCCGCTGATACCTTGCAGTCGACCGATCTCCCGTTGAATACTTTGGATTACATGAAGCATAGGCAATTCGGAGTTTGATTTACAGTTGTCTTCCACAAGGTTTTTGAGGGTGGCGAGAACAAACGCGTGATGATCATGGGAGTGAGTGTGAGGATTGTTTGGTGGTGAACACTTGGAGGCGATGGCGTACAACTCCGTGGTTCGTGTGTTAGCGGCAACCAGGTCATTCGTGAGTCGGGAAACCTCGCATTTGAAGGTGTCTCTCTCCTGCTTCACCAAAGTAATGGATCTCTGCAAATCGCTGATCATTTTGGATAGGGTTTCTGCTTCCATTTTGCTTTGTTCAAGATCGATTTGCTGACGAGAAAGAGCACTCTTCAGCTTGGCAACTTCATTAGTCGACCCACCTGTCTGTTCGTCGACCATTCGGTTAGCGGTCTGCAAGCAAGAAATTTCCTCTTCTAGAGAGGCTATTGTCTTGTTTTTGCGGACAAGAAGTATTTTTAACTTGCTTATGGTAGCATCTCGTTCGCCACAGATACGGCGTAGCTCTTCTAGACGATCCACGTCGGAATAGCATTCGTCAGCTGACACTGTAGACATGCTACTATTAATAAATAAAAGCGCACTCTTATGAAGGCGTTCCTTCAATTCAGTGACTACAAGAGAAATAGGCAGAAAATAGTCCCAAAAATGATCTACGTTGCAATATTCAGGAAAATTGGGGAGAAGGCAGACGTACATTCTAGCATGAAAAGAATTAATAAATGCCATCACACTGTGATTAGTACAGCATGAATAGAACTGCAACAATGACTGATGCATCAAAGTCTGTCAGCATAATTTCCTTTTTTTACATGAGGACTTTCGTAGACTTGAATTCACATCGCGAAGTAAAAAAAATACAGAAGCATACAAAACGGTTAAAGAGTGAATAATATGAAACATAAAATGCGAAATCTTATTCGTTGCTTAAACTAAGGAAACGTTTAGGCGGAACTTGGGACACAAAAGCACGAAAACGCAAAGAAGTAACCACAACAACACTCTCCAAATACTTTGGCGTCAATAAGTGCACAATTTTCAGTACCAAAGGGGGATCTCACGCGGTGTACAATGGACATACGAGTTATATAACCACCACCAGATCAAGGGTGGCCATTATCCAGTTGAAAAAGAGGAGACTAAGTAGCTTATATACTTACACCCAATCCCATGCAAATATGATCAACATAGTTATTTGTTCATAGTAATCGAACCGAATTTATCTCCCTAACCGCAATCGAAAAACTAGAAAAATGAGGACTTGTATATGTGCATCAATGTTCCAAATTGCGTGCCATATTTTACTGTAATTTGGGTTACTAAATAGAGATAATGTATTCATCAAGGAAATCAGCTTTAAATTTCGCCTTACTAACGAAGTAGGCTTGGAAGAAATTAGATTTTGTACAAAACCGATATGGTTAGCCACTTGCACCAAGTAGGTGAATAGTCCAAGTGAAATACTTCACAATGAGTAATGCAAAGTAAGCGAAGAATCTCTTCGGGCCAGCAAATTGCAAATGCTTCTTACAAAGCCAGTGTAGTACTTATGTTTTTAAACGTACTTTGCAGGCCAGAGGCAGGACGGCATTTTGAACCTGGTTGCAGAGCAGCGTAGTCACTCCCAAGAGAGCGATATATCCCCTGTAGCGTCCCGAGGCTCCCTTAAGGCAAAAGAAGGCAAAGTGGCAGGATAGAATATATATATTCACCGGACAGAGGAAAAACGGCTGCTGGCGTGGCCCAGAGGCCAGCCCACGCAGCTAGGGCAATCTGGCCACCTCTGTGACCTTGACAGAAACCGGCAGTTCTAACAAACAAAGCACTACATCCCCGTCCTGAACTCTCCTACAAGATCCCTCTGTACCCTCTCTGCAATACTTATTGTAGTGCTTTGTTCATTGGAACTACCGGTTTCGGTGAAGGTGACAGAGGTGGCTGTACTGCCCTAGTTGCGTGGGCTGGCCTCCGCGCCATGCCAGCAGCCCTTTTCCCTCTGTCCGTTGAATATATATATTCTACCCTAGCATTCTGCCTTCTTTTGCCTCCGAGGAAGCCTCGGGGCGCTACATTGGTGGCAGCGGAAAGCGGACCCGACTCTATATGGTCTTTTTTTATCCGGAGCTCTACCGCCTGCGGCATGTTGCAGCGGTGCGAAAGAAGTGCATGTGCTACGGATGGGCCACGAACGACGTCCACCTCCGGCATCTACCCCATCTCCGTGTTCTACAAGTAAGCTATCAACAACTGAAGCGACACTAACCATGGACCACCTGGAAAGTTTCTTTCCGAAGATTACCTCTAATATACTTGCTTAAGGAGATCGGCGTGCTAACGCCTCCCTACGGACATACTGATGGTCGGCAGAACCACTTATTCTGAACTTTGTTTCCAAGCCAAACGAAACCCGAAGTGCAATGCACTGCCAAGAGGGATCACTGACGTTGGTGTCAAGCATCGCCTCAATCGCGTCGAATATCGGCGACTGGCATGGTTGGCTCGTGGGTGCTTGTTGCAGCACTGAGTATGTTGTGATGGCTGACGCGGGAGATGTGCCGAGGGGCGCGTCGGGGACGACGCTCGAAAGGGGAGAGGGGCAATGTAGTACTTTGTTTGTTGGAGCCACCGGTTACGGTCAGGGTCACAGGGGTGGCCGTACTGCCTTATCTGCGTGGGCTGGCCTCCGGACCATGCCAGCAGCCTATTTCCCTCTGTCCGTTGAATATATATTCTATTTTAGCATTCTGCCTTCTTTTGCCTTCGAGGAAGCCTCGGATGCCACACTTATATTCTTTAAATGTGCGTTGTAGGCCAGAGAAGGGAAAGCAATTTAAATCTGGTGGTGGAGCGACGCGGCGACTCACAAGAGCGTGATCCATCCACGTCCTAAATTCTCGTACTAGGCCTCGCTGTACTACCTCCCCCCTATAATAAATATGCCGAAACGTGTTCCGACTTCTAATAACAAGGGTGACCAGAAGGAAGAGGAGGAACCCTCTACACTCTCTTACCCGCAATAAAGGTGTAAAAGCGTGTTCAGACTAATAGCAAGGGCGGTGAGAGGGAAGGGGAGGAACCCCTGCAGTCAGCACTATAGCAAGCCAGTCGTGGCCTGTTACATTTTACTGTTTCTAGGGTTCCTCACTCTTACTCGAGATTCTCCTGAAAACGAAAGAGGGCACAATACTTGGACAGACTATATGCACATGTATGTATATTTATGTTTGCGTGTGTATTAGGCAAATAGGAGGATTTAAGCCTGCTGGCATGGCCCAGAAATCGGCCCACCTGGCAAAGGCAATATGGTCAACCAAGTGCTCTTAGCAGCAATGAAGAGCTAAACGAATAGCAAGCGTATTGCAGTAACTTTTATCAAATGGTTTTCCATAAGTTGTGCAGTGGATAAGGTTAACCTGGCATTGCGTTTGTTTCCTCATTAGAAGCCAACAGCATCCAGTCGGTCTCACCGTTTATGGGTGGTGAACAATGCGCGTTAATGAACAAGAATCTTGGTCTGATGGATGTTCAAGTTGCTTTATGTTAGGTGGGCAATTATTCGTTCCACTCGTGCTACAGGGAGAGCTGCTCACTGATTTGTGTTAGACAAGAATGTTACTCAAATAAAGCTGTTCTTATGACCAGCATAGGTAAAGAAACTTTAAAAGGAGCTCGAGTTTCTAAAGATTTAATTAGGTGCGTTGTGAGCGGACTTGTTTTTGTTATGAGCGAAACAAATAAAAGCACTGCCCTGTTTTTAGAGATAATTTAATTGAGATCTATCAGCGTCGTTTTTAACTCGATTCTGTGAAGGAAGATTATCTTAAATTCGTGAGATCAGCATGGTGTGTTATTCATTCTCTTATTAAACATCACTCAAGGTGGCCTCTGGCCAATCGTCGAGGCGCATGACATTTTCTGCGCCACCGTTGAAAAGCTGTACGTTATCTCTGTTATCACCTGTGTCTGGGGTACATAGGCCTTATCGTCAATTTTAAACAGCCCACTGGAGATATTACGTTTGCCTACTGCCTTAGCGTAACCCACACACGGTTGGCTGGCCCTTATCTTTAATGTTAAGGTAATGAAAGAATGGCGTCCATTATGTGGTAGACCATTAAGTATCAAAAAACTAAAGGGCTGTCTTAGTCAGTTTTTGTACTTTCAGTTATAAATAACTATGATGCGTTCCAGTGATGCTGGGCTTGACCTACATTTTAACTAAAAGAACAGTACAACGCCTTAAATATTGGCTTTCCTCGAGTATTGGGGTAAATGCATAGTATGCCAACTTCTGCTGTAGTTCTGTAGGAATTCTAGACCTATAATCTGAGACGAGTCCCTTTGATGGGATTTTAGATCAATTTCTTTGCATCTCTGTTGCAGTTCGCTTTAACTGTTTTATTTCTTTGACAGCTTCTGCCTTTTAGCGATCGTGGAAGCGTCCGGATTGTCTCAAAAATATGTTTAATCGCATCATTTTTGTACGCTCTTGTTTGACTTGCGCTATAGAACACAAAATCTGAGATCTCTTGTTTTTTTTGACCGAAACGATGTCATTTGAGGCTTCACTGGTCTCTCTGCGGATAATCTCTGTCTCTATTCTAGAACTACTATGTCAAAGTTTGAAGACTTTCCAATCCTCCAAAATGACACAATTTTGCGCGTCTGCAAGGGCTTGCCTGTACCCTACACCCCAGTATGGATAATGCGTCAGGCTGGTCGCTACCTGCCTGAATATTGGGCTGTCAAGAAAGGTCGTGACTTCTTCGAGACCTGTTGCATTCCTGAACTAGTCTGCGAAATCACTCTCCAACCTATTCGCCGCTTTAATCTCGATGCAGCCATTATATTTTCCGATATTTTGGTCATTCCACAGGTGTGTTTCAACTGCAATTTCTTTTCTCAAAGAGCTAATTATTTAGTTTGAGTAGACTCATTGAGCTTTGCAGTCTCGATTATTCAGGCTCTGGGTATGGAAGTGGTGATGGAGCCAGGTATTGGGCCACAGCTACCCTCCTGTTTGAATGACCCAAAGGATCTGCCTCGTCTTGACTGGTCGGTGGATGTAAAGTCCTCTTTGGATTACTTCTATGAGGCGGTGCGACTGGCACGACATAGGCTGGAAGGTCGTGTGCCTCTGATTGGTTTCGCTGGGGGACCCTGGACCCTTATGACCTACATGATCGAGGGTGGGGGTTCAAAGACCTTTGCTAAGTCGAAACGGTGGCTCTATATCTACCCCGAACCCAGTCATCGTCTTCTTGGACTGCTGACTAGAGTTATCACTGATCATCTAGTTCAACAGGTCCTAGCTGGTGCACAGCTTCTGCAGGTGGGAAAAGTTTCATTTAACTAGTTTAAGGCCTGTGTAGATGTTAAAAGCAAGGAAAAATGTGTTCAACTTTTACTTGTGAGATTTAGGAGTTAGTTCTTAAGCTAGGTGTCAGAATTTGTTTTCAGACCGTGCGTAAGCTGTAATGTTTTGGCCGAATAACCATATTTCAAACTCAGACGTCCTTCACTTGCATGCATTGTCTTGTGGTCTCACATGATTCGCTGGATATCTTTTACCAAGGCAAAGCTTTGAATCAAACGAGCCCATGATCACGTACTGTCCAAATTGTAATGGGCAAGGTGTGCGACTCCACAAAATCCTTTCTCAAATCATGCTTAAGAGTGCATCTAAACCCAAGTTTCTGCTAATTGTCCCCGAAACAGGTATCTGTGGTTATGAGAATTTTCCAATTCTCTAATTCCGATCTTCAATTCTCGTCATCGTGGCGCAGAATTTTGGGACGAAAGCATTTTAGCTGAAATGCGTTTGATTTTGCTTAAACGGCCATAAGCGCACGCCATCAACAAGAGCGCCCGGTTTGTGTCAGATACTTTAGTGAGTCGTTTAAAAATTCCTGTGCTTTCTTGAGTGAAATCCGTTGCATTCAGTTGATGGAATTTCCAAGAGCTTACCTGAGAATAAACTCGCCTGAGGTCGATTTCGCACTCCTATGCAACAAGTTTACCTTGAGGCCATATATTTCGTTCGCATTTCGTTGTTTTAGAGTTTTCCTGGTATCCGTGGTTTTGTTTGTTATTACAATCCCTGTTTGCCTCTTTTAGATGTTGGATAGAGGGGTGTGTGGTTTTTGACATTGATGATACGTTTCGCCATCCTGATAAGTGGCCTCTTCTCGGTTATTGTCAAATGGTCTTCTTAGCTGCTGTTTTACTAGGCTCCGTGATTACGTCTTAATAATTGTCGTTTTCTGAATGAACTTCCCTTAAGTATGATCGTATTTTATAATAAGTTTCCTGAGGTCTTCGACGCTGAAGCTAAAATTGACTATGCAAGGGTAGCATTTTTGAAGGCGGTTTTCTTCATATCTCATCGACTTCGACGGCAGCCTATTTTATAAAGGGTTCGATCTTTCTCTGTTCGTATCTTTTCCGTCCTCACCTCTAGTACTGTATGCCTTCGTGCACAGTACCTCCTCCATTATTTGTGGTGATCGGCACTAAAGAGCTGCTGAAGCATGACTTCTTTCAGCCTCATGTGAATGGGTTTGTAGTTTTCTGCTCTGTAAACGGATCCTACCCATTTTTTTAAGTCTTCACAATGGCTGCTACTTATTAATTTCATTCGTTAGCGGCACTATTCTAATGTCCTTTTGGGACAGCCACCTTTGGGGCATACTGGATTTTCGTCTGTTGCGTTTTCTTCTGAATTTATTCCGTTTGCGGATGTGAATGCTCCTCCACACTCCTGACTTATTTCGCCTTCAGTATTGTCCTGCCAAACCTGTTCTTCGTCAGAGTCCTATTGAAGCATGACTTCTGTCACTTTTATAAGAGTAAATTTGTGGGTCCCCACAGTGATAAAAATTATTACCACGTTTTTGAGTGTCTCTCTCCTAGTCATTGCTTAGCAGCCTTCGTTCCTTTTCTCCATAGCTATCCTATTGACCCACTATCAGAATTTTGCCTAGGTCCCCGAGATATGAACAGTTTCCGAACTGTAATTGCCACTTCCGCAGCATTATTTGTAGGTATATGTTCTCACTGAATCAAGTCGCAAATTTGTGCTCCCTGTTGGCTTTAAACCAGATTCTTTTAAACATGTTGTAAACTTTATGAGCGGATTTTCATTCCAAATTCCCATAACCCAACTCTATACATGATGGAATGAAATTTGATCTACTGAAATAACTCTAAGCAAATTGAAAGAGGTTGCAGTCATTATCATTTCGTATCAATTCGTGTTTTTTCTTTTTTCGGATGGGAATATTTCTTCATCAGCAAGGAAGTATTCGTTTGTTTTGAGCCTCAATTAATTAATAAATAAGGGGATGCGCATCTCTACTTACAATGATGATTGATCGCATTGGCATGGTGATTGGGAAGGGAATAATGTGAATCTAAAAGCCACCACCATGGGTACTCCAGCCGAAGTCGTCGTCTTTGTCATGTCGCTTACACGCGATCTAACCCAATTTGTCCTACATGGTCTCCGTTTTCAACGTTTACACTTCCGAAACTTTTACGAGGGAGCCCACAGTTCATTGCACCTTGCATGGCACACCCTTTTCAACTGTCAAATCCGTTTAAAGAGGCGGCATTTTTTCAGTTGTTTGCAATTTTAGGTGAATGTTTTTTTTCAAACTGTGCACTTTATTCATGCAGTATGTGAAAGAGCGGGCTAACAAAGGTTAATCAGGATAATGTATTTGACGGCAATATCCTGTCTTCAATCACGCTTTTATTAAGCAAAACTCTCAAGACCGATTTTGCACATTTTTCCACACCTTGGGTTGAGAACGACGACATCTAGAACCTAATAATTAATGTAGATGATTTTTTAGGTTTCTCCCCCAATTTGTTACTCATGAAGCGATGAATCAGATCAAGGTTATTAAGCAAGGCACCTCATTTCCTCTTGTTTACTAAAATGTGCATATGCTTGGGAGAGAAGGGTTCTTCCTCTCTGTGTCGAATCCGTGTGTTGGGGAGGAAACACCTCCCATGTTGTCCGTTTAGACCGGTAAAAAAAACTGGGAGGTACGTCTAATCAGCCGATGGTACAATTTTGTCGGCCATATCTGGGAGTGAGCTAGTAGTTTCTCGGTCGAAAGATCCCCTCACTTCCTTGTAGAGGTAGCATACACTGCTAGACTGAGTTTGACGTCAAGCCAACCCAATCTCGGAGAAGGGTTAATTTTGAGCAAAAGTGCTAAGGGCGATAATCCAATTTTCATTGGGTGGCATGTCACTTTGAGGTTGTTTTCTGTAATTTACAGGAACTGATTGCACCTTTTGCACCACACCAACGACCAAAAGGGTAACAAATACAAGCGGTAGATGTTCTCATATATTTTTCTCATTGGAAACCTTATTGGGTTTTAATGTATTCGCAATCCTTTGCCAAGACAGTAGATGATAGCAGATATTTCTCATCGCTGTCGCCGTTGTGGCGAAGAACTGTTTTTCCAGGCTTAACTTTTACGTTGGTTGTGTAGCTTTCTAAGCTCTTGGTCTGCGAAAATGAAATTATGCCTAGGGTGTTGTTAATTCGGGCTCAACTTCCCCTCTGGATGCGCACATAGGGTGTATGCATCTATGAGTAGTCATTAGTGGGATCGAATGCTGAGAATGGGATTTTGGTGGATTTAAAGTGCAGTCGAACGCCTGTCGAGGTGTCGCCACCGTCAATGGAGAGCCAGCTTCAATTTACAATTGAGTCACCTCTAGGAAGGCTACTTTATTTTCAACTGGGTTTCATTCCCTCATGAAGGTGTTATCGAGTGCATGAGGTCGGGGAGAACTTGGTGTTTAAGTGCACAGGGAGGCCGGATGGGTTGTTAGCAAGGAATAGACTTCACTCACAAGATGCGCCACCAAGGCAGCGATAGAGATCCGCGGACACTGGAGTACCTGCATACACCTTAGATGGGTTTATTCGCTACGCACTCCACTTGTGAGCGTCATTCTCGTCGCTCACCGTGACCGCTTTTCTGTGTTTGCCTTCGCAAAAAAAGGGTCAGAAACAATTTGATTCAAACCCCATTGATGGAAATGAAGGATTCTTACAGACCATGGATAGACGTACAGAAAGGATTGTGGGTGGCAATCACGGTGGCACTAACCGGTGTTCATACTACCACAACGATGACTGAATCCGGCGGTGATTGAAGGGTTTGAGTAGTTAGGCGTGAATTTGAACACCGTTATTATCGTGTTAATCAAATAAAGAGTGGACGATAGAAAAGGCGTTTCGATCTCTCTCCTTGACAGATCTTTGAGTCACACGCGGGGGTCCTGTCATTGCACCTCTTCAGTATCTTCGTACTGCCCTATCTACGACAGATATATACGGGTGTGCGCAGTCGCCTGCAAAACCAGCACGGCTTCTCTGCGGACGAATGTCCACCTATTGCAATGTTCGCATTAGGTGGACACTATGCCCTTAAGGAAATCGCCTCCGTGGGCTTTGAAGTAATCGGTTTGGACTGGACCATCGACCCGAAGTGGGCGCGGCAGATTACCGGTTCATCAATTACGCTCCAGGTGAGTTAAGAGACTTTTTCCACCCTAAGATTCCATCGATTCCTACAATCACCTAAGGCATGCTGCCATCTCGAATGATCTATCTTTTTTGTCTGATTGAAATGAGTGTTGACCATTAAAAATGTTTGTCTCCAGTATTCCTGATGCTACTTATTTATCAAGTCAGCCAACAGATGTAATTCTTTGGGAGGAATCCAAAGCTGAAATCTAGTCTAAGGTACACCGACTGTAATATTTTCGTAATTTCTGGGCACTCAGAATAGGTCTCGTGGTCATTGTGCCCGAGTTGCTTGGATCAGCTTTGAGACTTGCACCAGGTCTCCATGCTTTCATCTTGTAGACCGGATCCACGCAAGATAAATAAGCCCACGCAATAAGATATACATTTTAAACAAGTCGCTCTGTTTTGCAACCCTCTTCATCCTTTGAGCACTGTCCTTCGAGCTTCGATCGCCACAAATTTGTTGGGTGCATTGAAATCAGACGCGTGTCCTGTCATGATTCTTGACAGGATCGAGAAGAAATCCGATTTCAACGTTGATTGTATCCCCGATCATTCCAACTGGCAGCCTCAATTTGCAAATATCAGTGTAGAGGTTAATTGGCTTTGCGTTTCTCAGGTCTACGGTGATCATACCCTACGCAACAGTAGTTGTTTGTAAAAACACCTGCCCAGAGGCGGTTTTTCCTTGGGCATATTGCAGAGAGTTTCTATGCTGTGTATTCTCTCCCCCCTCTCCACTTGGCCTCTTATCGACGTTAGGTGTAGCAGTTTAGGAACTGTGAAAGCCTGCATGAAATTTCTGTATGAGGAAGAGAATTGCACCTCATCCCACTAACACTGGTGACGCTCTTTCCGTTTGCCTCGTTACTCTGCCTAACGAACAAATAGAAAGGTGAACCTCGATGGGTTAAGTGGTGAGAAGTGTAGGTGGTGTGACAGGTTGCATGCTTATCGTTTAAAGAATCCTCCTTGTAACGGCGGTTCCATATTGGACAAAAATGTCAGTAAACCTTTGAAACTTGGCTGAATGATAAATGCTTCGATTTATGGAACCTAGAGGCTAAGACGATGAGTACCCAGTGAGTTCTGACATAAACTAAAGATAATTTCTTGTTCGGCCTTGGTAAGCTCATGGTATCTCTCCTACGGTGGAAGTATCTTCATGTAACGAAATGTTAGTTGAATTTGGTGGATGCCATTGGACCATAACTAGGTTCCAAAGCTGCAGAAGCCTTCTAGCACGGAAGGAGAGTGAAGTCGTGAAGGCTGTGCCACCAATGGACGTAACTCGCCTACGTTAACAAGAGGTGAGGGGTGATGAGCGTCAAGGGCTACTACGTGGAAAAGAGCTGTCTGCTGATTAACTTGTGTTAAGGAATGGTATTTAAATTCTAACATCAAGTCAACGAAAATATTTCGGTCCATCTATCATCCCTCTAGTGATTTTGAGGCACGCACTCACCTGATGATCTCCAGAAGCACACAACCTGACTTCACGCCCCTGACAATAAACTAGTTTTTAGACGTGGGTTTAGCAAATTGGTTTTTACGTATTTCATTTGGGTCTGCAATCATCCAGATGTGGGGGAACATAATTGAGTTGTAAATAAGAGAGAAGTAGAACTGGAATAAGACCCACTCCTCATTTTTGTCTAATGGAAGAGAGGAGGATAACACTATGATGATAATTCTCGAACTAGGATGCTGTTGAATGCCATCCAAAGTTAGTGGCATGAATTATCTAACGGGATCCTTGCACGGAAATTGGGCAAATGTATCAAAAACTGAGATCAGAATAGAAGATGCAACTTTTTAGGGTTACAAATGACTCATTGGCTGTAGCGAATAGTTCAAGGGCTGCTAGCGTTCCATCTTCGAGGTTTATTTTCCTCGACAGGATTGCGGCGGTTCACGAGATAGCAAGTAACGGTAAGGATGCTTTTGTGATCCCGTCTAGTATGGGACAGCGGAGAGTGAATTATGCTGCCGTGTGTGGGGTCGTCTCGGAAGGCGCGAGCGCGAGCTGTGGGCATGGTCTAGAGGCCACTCCACCATGACCTTGGTACAATCTTCCAGGACCCAACTAGTCTTCTAAGCACAGTACTGAGCGGTCGTCCTTCATTCAAATGCGTCTGTGGTATGGCGAGATTGTAACAGCATTAAATATTCCTTAGCATCCTACATTGTTTGTTAATTTTTAAACGCTGCCGTCTCTGCAATCACATCAGCACCAGCCCCTTGTGGTTGTTGAGTTCCGGTGACTAATTATGCACGCACCTACTAGTATTTTCGTATGCTCATTGAATCCGTTATCAGTTCAAGTGCAGCAATTTCCCATTAACTCATCTCCGGCAACATGGAGGTGTTTATGGTAGAACCCTTTCAGCCGGTCTATTTTGGCATGGTAATCCTTGAAAGTAATCCTCCCCTTGAATAGAGTACTCCAAACCCCGGGCAGCTTACCCTTGCTTTAGACCAACAAGACTTGAGGAGGTCGTTTCCCCCTTAGGCTCTACAAAGTTTATTTGTTATTGTCAATTTCTTCCTTTATCTTTGAATAGGGCAACCTGGATCCCTGTGCATTGTATTCTACTGAGGAGGAATTGGAGGATCGCGTAAAGGAGATGCTAAACTCGTTTGCGTGTAAGGAAAGACGTTACATTGCCAACCTCGGTCACGGCATCTACTCCGATGTGGAGCCCGAGAAGGTGTCTGCTTTTGTTGATTTGGTGCATCGATACTCTGCTGATGACTTCGCTGCATAATCGTCACCTTCTCCCACACATTTGGGAACACTCATCTAATTCTCAGGTATTTTCGTTAAGCCCCTCCTTATGTCTGAATAACTGCCGTAGCTGACTACTAAAAGGTAAAACGCGTTCCTTCCATTGTAATGGAGTGGTTGTCGTGAGTTCAAAGTGGCGGTCAACTATTTGTGTTGCTGGGCTTGTCGGAAGACACTACTTGCGCCTGCACCCAAATTACGCGTGTTCGTCTGTGATAGTTGGGCTTTTGGCAGTGTAATTTTCTTGTTCATCGGGTGTGTAGGAGGTTCGTTTTGACTCCCAGAGGTTTAAATCGTGTCTCTTCCTTTTCCATACCCATCTAGAAGCAAAGACATTTACCGAAGTGTCGCTCATGTCACCTAATTCGTAGACCTTTTGGTATGACTCTTTGAGAAAGAACTGTTGCATTTTATGTGGAACAATAAAGCGTGCGTGATCTCGTTGTCAACTTTGTTTTATTTTCTGTTAAAAAAGTAACTTCGACTTTTGCGGTTTTTGTCGAGTTTGTCGCAACCCAGGAAGGTTTCTTTAGTTCCTCCACGTTGTTCGTCATCACTCCATTCAATTTTACGGCGTTCAGCGATACTAATTCGCGTTTCAAAGCCGCAATAAATTACACTCTTGTCTTTGAGTAACTTAAAAAATAGCTTCAAAATGACTACATTGTGTGATTTGTGAGGCGCGCACATGCTCTCCTGGTGATTTGACCGCATTGGTGGCAAAATAATTTCAAAGGCGATGCAAACTTATGAATGGTCTACCCTAAAAATACTCGAAATAGCGATTAAACTTCCGATGGGACTTCCCTTTAGTTCTACCTATTTTATTGGAGGGTTAAGGGATTGATAGTTTAGTGACTCAACAGGGGACGAAGGATCGAGTGAATTCTGTCCTTTGGCGGTTCTGTGCATTAGGAAGTAAACAATTCTCCCAGTGGAGCAGGAGAATTGACTACACTAAACAAGCACATCTCAGATTCGCTGAGTGGGTAGTAAGTAAACGAGTGAATTAATTGCACCAAGCTCGAGGTGCGGCATTTAGGGATGGAGATTTGATTAAATACTCGAATGACTGCTTTTTTCTCCTTTTCACATTATTGTGGTGCCTAGGTAACCGAACTTCGTGTGTGTGTGTGTGTGTATGTGTGACCATTGGTGGGAAAACTGTCACAGCGCAGAACATTCCTTTCTTGGTGGAGTGGAGTGTGTTACTCTACTTTATCCATGGCTACAGACCGCTACTTCCTCGCATTTGAAGGATTGTCCTGAAGATATTTAAAAAATCTGCACCCTCTCTATTTCCGTATTTGTAATTTGATGAGCGCGTGCAAATTAAATAAGTTTATTAGCTGCAATTTGGCGCAGCAACAATTGAGGCACACAGCTCGGCAAAGCAGATTTTTAGTCAACAGTCAATAAAGAGGCAGTGATTGCTTTGATCGTGCAGAGCTTTGCATAAAATTTCGAGTGGAGAAGAGGTGGAAGACGGTTTTTCAAGGACATGTGCCCATAAAAGTCACACTCTTTCATTGTCGCAAGATAAGCAAAGTTATACAACTTTCGACCTAAGTGCTTTTCCATTGCTTGTGTGCATTCTGGCAATTGCAACCTGATTTCACCACCTCCAGGTACAATTTGCCATCTAATGGCCTAAAGGATTGCCAACCAAGGAATAAGCCCGGATGGTTAAACGGAGTTGTAATGTATGCGGACAGAAGGAGGCTGCAGTACCACTTTGAGCTTTGACGCCGTACTTTTACCAATGCACAGCAGGGCCGAGAGATGACGTGATAGGCGTATTAAGATGGCAGGGCAATGACCGGAACCATGTCGGCTAAAGCACCAACGCCAACAAGAAGTGTGTCAGTACGTAGTCCCTCCTCCTCTCTTTCGCGTATCCTCTTGCACAGTTTGTGGGCTTTTGGTAGCATTATCGGTGGCACCGCGCCATTGTGTTTCAAGAAAAGTGCGCTGTGCATTGTGGAGGATTTCCTTAGTTCAGCTGATTATCCTGCAACATCCAAACGCATTCTGGGACGCCAGTCAAGCCAAGCATCAAAAATCATTAAAGGGCTGCACTTAGACACCGCGATCATTGTCTACGTTACAGCCATGTGTACATTATCACGAAGAAAATCAAGTCGATGGCTGTCTCTCACAGAAGCGACGTTCGATACAGGCGCTCATCGGACAACAGCACACATCATGGGTGCACATCACGGTAGTTTGGGGTGTAAACACACAAACAAAGCGCCTCTCTGCACAATCGTTTACGGCGCAGAGGCAAAGCGAATTCTGCGGAATCGGATTTGCATATTCTGTCAAAGGAAGGACAAATCGCTTTGAAACCGCAGAAGCGCGCGTTTCATGACGAGTAAACGCGACTCCCCATCTTGGTAATGAGGCTGAGACGATGCCACGATTGGATGAGTAGAAATGAAGCAAAATCATCCAGGAAAGATGTGACCTTAATTGACTAGTAATTACGTCCCATATGGATGCCTCATCTTAAACACTAATGTGGGCATGGGTCGAGCGAGAATGTTTGGCTAAGGAAAATGCATTTTGAGATCATACACATGAATTGGGAAAAGATTTTCTGAAAAAGACGTTGTTTGTGGTAAACTATAAATCATATTAAATTAGTGGCAGTTTGGAAGCCAATTTCATGATGGAAGCCTCTTACTCCATAGCATCCATCCACTTTAAGTAGATGCACTCAACGACACAGCCTCACCTCTAATGAAGGGAGACTTCTGGAAATACCTAGAAGTGCTTAAAAATGGAAAACGGGACTGTGGTAAAAAAAAATTAACTTTTTTGGAACTGACTCGTCAAAGAGATCGAATTTGATACCCTACGACTATCTCATGTACCCTCAGGACTAAGTTAGTCGAGGTGACAGCGTCGAAAGAGATCCTGACGCCTAAGCTAGTAGTTTTCACTTATTCAACGAGCATGTCCGACGTAGATGGTGGTTTAGTAAGGCCGTGCTCAACCCGTCACATGTCCTATCCGGACGCTACTCAGAACAAACACTGTCAGATTGTTTGGTACCGCTCCACCGCCCAACTCTCGCATTGTCAAACTCATTAACTCAGCCACTGGTTAAAAAGGAAAATGGAAAATCCCACTATCTCTCGATTGATAAGCAGCATTAAACGTTTGTTCTACTGGTTTGAGTACAGCTTTTGGTACTCCAAAATGTTTTTATTTGCTTCAATTACTTCTACCACCGTTAACCTCCCGTTTGGTGAATAGAGCCCTGTTTATACATTCTGACGGAGATTCTCATCAGGCTCTCGGCTTGGTGTGTATGTGTCACATAGATTTTATCGAATCTGGTTACCAATCCCCTTTAGTAGCCAACGGCGTGCTTCCCCAGTTTTTAGCTACCTTTGAGACAGCCAAAGAATCGACCTCGATCGATGTGCGCATCTGTTGAAGAGTCTGTCGATGTACGAGCCGATATATTTTAACGTATTTGGATAACTCAAGACATTATCCAGTTCAATAAGTGTCACTTCAGTTGTTGTCTTTACCACTTTCCTATGGTGGATTACTAGATATGAACTTTTTCCTGTGAAAGGTGGAATTAAGATGCCAGGGGTAGGGCGCTTACAAGCCGGCGAGCAGAAGGCCAGCAACGGTTTTTCGGCTTGTGAATTTAATTTAATCAAGAAGATTTGATCACTAAAATGGAGATTGAAGGACTGTTGGGACGATATGTGATTACTTGATCCAGAGCGGCAGGGTGAAAAGGTCATCTGTATGGAACTTAACAAGACCTTATTGGAATAAAATCCTGATTCATGAAGCATTCAAATCGGTACGTTTAAATGCACAAATCAATGTTTGGGTAATGCAAGTAATGAAGATCTATCATTCTTTTCAAGAAAGCAAATGGCAATAGACGGATGCTGATAATTTAATCACCTCCAAAAGAAATGCTGGAGCATTAGGCATTCGGGACCAACTGACGACTTCCATACCTTCAAGAAGCACTCAGCAACCTGAGAACAATACTCTGTGTCTCCATATGGTCCATCCTCATTTCTTCACAAACCAGCAATCTTCAAGATGGTAAGACTGTGTAGGATGCCACAGTGCCTAGTTTAAGATTCACTACCCTGGAGAGCTCATGAAAGGGTTCTTGCGCCAGCGTCTACGCACATTCCGTGTTTGTCTGCCCTGCAATGCACAGTACTAAGGTCAAGGTCACCACACTGACCTATAGACTATTACAATGTGGTGATTAATGAATCACCTTTATATGCGTCTAACAGGGAGGCTACTTCCCACGAATTATTTCATTGGCCTAACAGTTTCAATTTACCTCTTTCTATGCGGGTAGGTGGGCCGATCGACTGATTGGCTACCTGGTTACTGACAGGTAACCAATTTTACAATGAAACTGAAGGAGCGGTACTAAGTACGCCTTTCGAAGATATAGGTAAAATGAAAACGATGTGAATCCAAAATCTTGTCTTCTTCGATCGCCACTCATGCTAAAGCCGACTTTAGGCTTGTGGTCGGGACTAGTTCGTGTTTACGGGTATGCACTTTGTAGAACTCGGAACTAACTTTTATTTTCTGCTCTTTAATAAGGTTTTAACAAATGCAACGCTTCTGAAGTATTTCTAGTGAGGCCATCTGGATTTTGTAGTACTGAATCGCAGAGAGACCACAACGACACACCGCTACGGGAGTCGCATCTGTGCTGCATACGCAATTTGCAATAAACGGATAAAATCCGAAGGGAAAACCAAGTAAAAAATTGGAGCCGCCTCGGAACCACAAACCATCGAGTGTTGTGATAGTCAATTTTCTTCCGCAAGGTGGCTTGGTGAATGCCCTAATAGCCACTGAGTTAAAATGCTATGCTATAGTTATTACACGCATCGAATAAAACGAAATCTCAAATTTCGTTTTGTTACCCCAAAAGAGAATAAAAATGTTTGTCTCCAAGTGTCTTATTATGGACTTTGAGATTTGTGCTGCGGCGCCTCAATTAAACCACAAACATCCTGACTTTACCATTCAAGAGAGCCAGTGGACATCACAACAATGCCTAGTGGTTGAGGCAAAAGATAGCGTTCGAGCTGTCCTATCACTTTAGCATTTTAATGAAAATGGTGATTCATCAAGCAAATTAGATCGCAATGACATTGTGAGGCCCTGATAGTGAATATGCTAAAAAATCGCGATACCTCCTTGAGCTTATCCAAAGTACTTTGTTCCCCAGACAAGGCACTAGGCTCCATAACGTTAGTTTGCTGCCATCGCATGATTTATCAATCAATATCAGGCTCTGATTGGCCTAACCTTGGTCTAAACAAGCCCGTGTACGCATTGTAATCGTGGCGGTGGCGTAAATTGCGCTTCCTCCGGACGAATTTGCAAATTCGTTTTTTATGAATATATACTTAATTTGATTTACAATACCAAATCAGTCGCACGTCCGTTACAACGGCATGTGTTTATGAAAGGTATTAGTTTATTTCTCACGCGCTGAGCGAGATGTAACGGATCTGCGGCCTTGTTTGCAGTTTCAGGTGCACTACTTCCAATGTAATTTCGCCTGATTCAGTCGATTTCTTTTGCACGACAACCATGAACCGAACCTCGATAAGGATGACAACGAAGTCCACCTTATCGTGAGAAGGATTCAAGCTAAACCGGGAGCTTTTTGTTCACAAAAGCATGGAACGAATGCCTGATAAGGTTCACACAAGTGATTCAAACACTGGAATTTAACAACTCTAAATCTATCCGCCTCACATTGGCACTGATTAGAAGCGGAAGGCCGCCTTACTTCCAAGTGTGCACATTTTTGGGGATGTGTGCTTTACATTCACCATTCCCATAGAAACAGGCTTGCCACCAATTCACAACAGCCATGTTGTGGGCCGGGAACCACCACAACCAGGATCTCGACTGATAAACCTGGGGTATCCGATCACCTCCCATCTGCTTCAAGTCAGTCGTCCGAGTCTTGCACCCTCATCGATAAGGCATGCACGGACAGATTTACCACCACTGAGTCTGCTTGATTAGTAGTGTAGACCTATCCACGTGTGACATACTTTGGCCATTAGGGCTCTTAAGAGGGCACACCCCGCGACCAAAAATGCATGTGACAACATCGAAGCAGCAACCAATACGCATGTCTTGAGTGCTCCTTCTATGCATGAATCGAAGCAGCCACGAAGTGGTCTGCCAGGAGGGTAATTTAATAGATTGCAAGTGGCACAATAGCTTGAAAATAAGTAGGTAAGTTACGGATATGTAACTGCACGGTTATTTCCCCGGAAGGTCATAAAATTGGACGTCCATCCCATGGTCGCCATTTCCATGCACCAGCCCATCCCGATCGATTTTAACTGAGCGGGTTCCATCCCCACCTTGAGTGGGCGGAAGTAAGTAATATGATCACTAGGGTTTGTTGACGTGTTAGAATGTCGGCATTGATATACACACTCTGCAGTTGTTACACAATGCACAAGTCTGTGGGGGACTGCATTAATAGCTTGCGGAAGGGTTGAGAGAGATTGGCAGTGCAGGTGACATGAGCAGAGGCAGGGCGCGGATCAAAGCGCGCCTGGGTAACTCCACACATAATTAGAGCAGCAATTAATCGCCTGCAAGAATACCAACTGGGGCGTGGATGGAGTCTTCGAGGACCAAATATAGCATAGGAGGAAGGGTCTCTATCACCTGGTCGTTGCGCGAGTGAATGATTGAACACATCAAAGCTACTCGCATCGGAACGAAGTAGAAGCTCGTTTCAAAACTAAATCGTCCAATTTCAAATCAAAATATGAGTGGTTATTTGAATCCACGCTAAGGTGGAAAATGAGTGGTGGTAAATGGCAGTTCAAATCTACAGATCATGTAGGTATATGCATGTATGTATATAGCTGCAAAAGGCATACAAGGAACAATAAGTTGGACAGAGAAAACTCTATGCTTTTGTCGAAGTCAGAATTCCAAGTTTCACATGTTTGCTCCAGTACATCGAGACACCGTAGGTTATTGCTCCTATTGTGCTGAAACCGAAAAGAGGTAATGACTAAGGAGGTGTCGCATAAGTCATTAAACTAATTCAGACGAGGCTCAGCACATCTTTAAAGTAGCTTCTTTGAAGTCGTCTAATCCAGAAAGGTGAAGCATAGCGTATTTCTCAATCCCCTAACATGGACAAGCACTTACCAAGGCTCCAAATACCCCTTTAATTTCGTAAGTACGGAGGCAGTAGGTAATGGAGTTATTTCGAAAAGCATTTCATCATCTTTGGAAGTGCTAGTTATCACCTCGTGGCATTTCCCGAGGCATGTAAAAGTGGTCTTGATAAAACAAGGACTAAAAGAGCATGAAAAGTTGCTATCTCTCCATCTATGGGTGTCAGGACGTAATGTAGGTCGGGAGAATAAACGTGTGCCCGACAGTGTTCCCATTGCTCCCCACCTTCTTGCTACTATTTACCTGGGCAGTTGCTACTATTTCACCTCGCCATCAACATTCGTGAATTTCGCTTGCACTTCTCCCCATGGTGGATTTCGAGCGTAAGTTGGGTCTCAAAGAAAGTGCGCACGCACATACGCTGAGTTTCAGGGCAATCGCAAGAAACAAGTATCTATCAAATGGCTGTAACTATAATGAAGGAATTGAATAAACAGAGGCTGCGTTTATCTTAATAGTAGTGTTCGATCTAGCGGAAAATAGAACACATAATCATAAAAACCTACACAAATACATACGATTGGTAAAGTTTAAATCTCACCGCTGCTAAGAACACTTGGAATGAAATTTAACTGGACTGCATTGGGGAGTCGCAAACGAGTGAATGCCTCATCATTTGTGCCGCCTTACCTCGACACAAACATCAGACTACGTGGAGAACAATTGGACACGCTTCGCATCACCGTACTATGCCACTATCTTGCGTCCAATCGATGTAAAACGCATTTTGAGAAAACTAGGACTTGAAGATCCAAACTCGAAATACGCGGAAGGACTAAGAAGAGTGGATAGAATCATGAGGACTGTAAAAAGCAATTTCAAAAGTCATTCCACTCGCCAACTAAAATCTTCAATCTGATTCAGCTTTGAAAAACCATCAAAGAATAAGATCGCTTTACCATAAAAACAACCCAAAATAGACCAAAAAGAAATGCGCACCGTTAAAACTATCCTTTTTTTCTTGGTAGGAAATTGGAGACGACCTTTTTCTCAAACAGAAAAATTGAAATCTAATTCAAAAAAAGCTACTCAATTCAACGAATTTGAGATTGACATACAAATTGTCGCCATGTGACAACAGGAAATTAGAGACTAGGCCTCTCTCTCCACAAAAATTAATAACATGGGGCAAGAAGTTTGCAATATTGGAGCTGCTCTAGGTTGACTGTCAAGCATTTTGAGGGAACTCATTGGTTTGATTACTAAGATCAAGTGCTCAGGAAGGGGTACCAAGCCATCCGAACCCAAATGAGTGCGTTGAGAGAACATAAAGGAGGAAAACTAGTAGCATCAACTAATCATAAACTCCCGTATTAATTATGGAAATGGTAAGAAAAGAAGAGACCCCACCTGATGGTCACTCCGCAGAAGTTGATAACCGTAAAGATGTAATCACCGCCTACAAACATGCCACCATAGGAAACGATTGTATTCTAAAAAGTCAAAATAGATTTCCGTAAGTTCAAGACATGAAATAGCACTGAATAAGGAATATTGAAAGTCGAGAACACAATGTCGACCAAGGAAGAAAACAAAGATTTTTCAAGATACCTTCATAACGCCGATGACACTTGTTGTGAGGGCCGAAGTTAGACGAGTACATTCAAAGGTAAGGAATTGCAAAGTGACCGCTGCCAGACAAGAAAAGATGAATCCAGCCACGAAAAAAGCATCTGTCCATAGAGGAAACTCAATGACCTTTTAGAGGAAAAAAATTACGGGGAACTCAACTCCACTTTTAGTGTTAAAGCTCTGCCTATAAACGTATCGTATTCATCAGGGTTCACAATAAATGCATACCAAACAGATGAATTAAAATAGGAGGTCTTACGGGTTGAATGGTACCGGTGTATGCAGCAAGAAAAGCCATGAAGGGAAACATGAAGATTGAATTGTAAAAGAGGAGAGTTGTGCTCGAGAAACTGTACTTAGAAAGTCGTGACTTCGTCAACAGTCCTTTAGCCGCTGTTGAAATATTGTTAATAAAAATGAAGCTATAGCCTATGGGATCGAAATTGATGTCACCACTAAAAGCATTAAAGGAAGACAGAAAAAGCTTACCTAACGGCAACGAAAGCACCGGCAACCATAGTTATTAGTGCTACATGTGTCAAAATACTATGCCGTTTCCTGGGAAACAGAATGTTAACGCATGGTAAAAAGCCTACCCAAAGAAATATCGTTCGCCGAATAAGATGAAAAAATTGGATATACGTCGCAATGCGGAAAATAGTGGCAAGCTGCAAGCAAATGATCCAAGAAATGCAACGATACCTAATCGCACCAGTTCCAGCTAAGCCCATTGTTACGTCAACCGCATAAATGCAAGAAAATGGAATTATCTAATATGAGTAATGACGTGCAAACTCATAAGCGACAAGTACTCTCGAAATAAGGGTTTGAGAAGGTTTTGGAATTTTCGCGAGTCCGCACAACGAAAATGCCAGTAGGACAACGAATGTAATGCACATTTGAGACGCGGCCAAAAATATAGGGGATGGGAACCTTGAAGTATATATAAGCATGATGAATGAGCATACTTGCCTATTGGCCGTCAGAATTATCTTATTTACAAACATAATCCCAATCGATGAAAGAGTATAACCTACGACTACAGAAGTTTTATAAAGAATAGAAGTTTCTGTCATTGTGTAAGGCAAAATGAATCTCTGAGTAAACGACCTTTGCATCGACCGCCTACATTTCAGCCAATTAATCTTCGACCTTCAAATGGTCGCCTCAACTACAAGTCCTCATGCTTTACTACTATTAGACCAAAAAGATTTTGATAGTGTCCGAATTCGATAAATAATAGAGTTACATGGATAATTATGCTTTTAACTCATAGACGGTGAGCATAGGATAGAGGTGGCGAGCATGCATTTTAGCACGTGGCTCAAATTAGTAAAGGTTAGTAATGTTGTTGCTGAGAAATTGATGGATGCTTCTTTGCTTCGGCTAAAAGTTTCATACAGGATGTAGTACTTTGTTTGTTAGAACTGCTAGTTTCTGTCAAGGTCACAGGGGTGGCCATATTGCCCTAGCTGCGTGGGCTGGCCTCTGGGCAATGCCAGCAGCCGTTTTCCCTCCGTCCGGTGAATGTATATATTCTATCCTGCCACTTTGCCTTCTTTTGCCTTAAGGGAGCCTCGGGACGCTACACAGGATGTCTAGTTCCAATTCGACTTATTGGTTTCACTTGTCTATCTGTAGAGCCCCGAGACCCCTGTGAAGGCAAAAAAGACATAATGCTCGAGCAGAATTTATGCACATTCGACAACAGAGGAAATTGTGGTTACTGGCATGGCCCAGAGACTGGCCTATTCGGTGAGGGCAACACTGTCCACGAAGTGACAGACAAACGATAAAACGTACTGGACCACCGATAAAAACTGTGCATTAATTCTGCAACGCGCTTGACTAAACTTGATGCTTAGAGCGTTATCCCATTCTGGCGCATTATTTTGTAACCCTTGTCCACCAAAGAAATCCATCTAAACTGTAGCGCCCCGAGGCTCCCTCGAAGGCAAAAGAAGGCAGAATGCTAGGTTAGAATATATATATATATATATATATATATATATATTCAACGGGCAGAGGGATATAAGCAGCTAGGGCAACACGGTCACCTCTTTGACCTTTACCGAAACCGGTAGTTCCAACAAACAAAGTACTACATAGACCTTAGTTTAAACGTAAGTGGGCATTTTAATCTGTAACTCTCTTTTGGACCTGCAGCGCATTCGAATGTGTGGACGTGAAACTTCGAGGATACGACAGCTGTTAACATGAATAAAGGATATTGTTAACACATGGCTGAAGTTGGTTGAATTGATTTTAACGTGGAATTGAGTCTCATCCAGAAGATTAGGCCAAGATCTTAGAGTCGCCAAATTCCAGATGCTGATGAGTTCTTTGCTATGCGGTATCACTTAGTGGGGGGTTCTAGTGAGAAGAATGGGAGCGTCGACTGGAAATACGGCGACCGAGTGTTTTGGCGCAGAAAAATCAAGGCGCCTAAATCCACTTATGGAGAACGCCACCGGCTTTATTTGCATCTAGCTGGTACATACCAGTTTCGGGCATTTATTATGCAGATAAACCCTTGCGAAAACCCAGTTGCCTTAGAGGCAGGTTGTTGTTAAATGTTCATTTCTAGGTAACTAATGTAACACACTGGTTGCTTAACCCTCGGTTCTGGTGTTCAGACTACCTAGGAGCTCTGATACCCTGTCTTTGCCGGGTTGGCTGACCTCTAGGAAATGTCAGCCGCCCCGAGTTCTACCGTATGTTAAATACATATCTTCTGCCTAAGTATGATGTCCTTTTTAATATTCAGGGAAGTCTCAAGGCGTTACATCAGTGGCAGAGGGAAACAAATCCCTTCTTAAAGAGTATTTGTCGTGATTTCTACTGCTTGGTATTAAGCGTTAACGGGGCGGAAGAAGCGCATTCGCTATGAGAGGGTGAATCGACGGTAACTCGTAACTTAAGGGATGAAATTGACGTCGGTCTTCCGTAACTGCCCCAGCCCAGTGGTCTGCGGGAAACCTACTAACAACGGAAGAGATACTCGCCGTGAACCAACTGAAAAAGTTTCGTTGTGGAGCTGATTGCCGTACCTGTATGGAGGCGTCAAACACGAGAACTTATAATATGATTGGTCGGTCCCGGAGTAAGAACGTGTCAAGGAGGAGGAGAAGGATAATCTTACTCCGCAGACGTGTGTTGCTATATGACTCTGCTTTTGGTCCAATATTCCCCACGACTGGCTATGGACACACATGATGACCAGCGCACTTCTCTCTCTCGAATCCAGTTCCCTTATAAGACAAAACCGCAGTCCAGTAGTATTTCCAAGAGAAGTAAGCGATATTGCGGTCAAGTGCCCTCTTAGTTGCATAAAAATATGGTAACCGACAAGGATGGTACTATTATTCTTACAGCGCCGTCTACGTTAAAGAGCGCCGAGGGGAGGGCTATGTAGCACGATGGTCACATAGTCCTCTGTTTCATGACGAGACCACATAGAGTCTTCGCCATCGTGCTTTCGCCGAGTGGGCTAGTCTGAGTAATGCAGTAGCTCCGGTCCCTCCTGTGTGTTGAATACACAATCTACCCGGCTGTTATGCCTTCTTTTGGATTTGAGAAGTTACAATGCGTTATGCCATTAATTCCTTGTCGTTCATACAGAGAAAACAAGTCCTGAGTTGCCACATTTGCATAATCATTTCTTCATTGATGGTGATTTGGCTTTATTTGCGTGGTGCAGATCAGGCCTAATTAACCACCCAATCCAAGCAAGGCGGAGTGGTAGTTCCCAGTTCCACACAGAGGTCTCAACGCTGCCTATTTATCAATTAAATGAACTCAAATTAAGCCTTTCAGAAGCGCATCGGCTACTCAACTTTCTCGTAATTCTAAAATGTGGAGAAACAAACAATTCATCTCTCAAAATCATTGCACAAGAACTGCACTTTGGTGATCCACTTCACAGTTTTGGCTAAAACTATGCAGGACTGCATAGCCTTGCCTTAACGGCACAGTCATAGTCATCAAACAGGGAAAGAAACCGACAAAATGGTGGTGCGTCGATTGGGGGTGAGCACAAGACGATTAACGAACGAAGACAGACATTTTACGACAATCGGTGAAGTCGGCTTTGGCAAGGGAGCCACGGAAGGGGCCATCACTGGCGAACGAGGCGCTGCGTTGCCGAGCTCCGCTGCTCTCCATCATTGAGATCCGGTCAGGCAGATTGATGTCCTCTGCGTCCCAGTAGGCGTCTGGCACAACTGGCGGAATTTCACCGTTGTAGGCACGGTCCCAAAAATTCGTGAACTGAAGAAATATAAAAGTCCAATCAGTCCATGATACTACAGTCAGGTTCGTGGAATTACAAGAAGAATTGTGAAAAAAAGGGATTCAACTTAGATTGGGCGATTTTAATTCTGAATAAATGAATAAAGGAGTGGCCAAGACGATCGCCCGGTGAATAATAGCTGAGCATGTGTTGTGAACCCAACAATACACCGAAACAGTGGTAGCACCTCTACGGAAGAGCATGCGGTGATAAATGCTCGTGCGAACGAGTGTACAACCTACATTATTCTGTACTGCAGATGTCTTAGGCTCAAAATATCGGAACAAGGCCAAACTATCTAGATTTACCTGGACATTACGTTCAATGTATTCCTCAATTTCGAAATCGTCCTCATCTTCACCGAATGGACTGATGAGCGTCTCTGCGACCTAGACAGGGTTTGAAGCAAAAGAGAGTGATCTTAAGTGAGTGGTTTTATGCTTGGCTTCAGCCTACACACCGATAGTGTGTGGCCACATTCAGACTACCCATGCTACCAGCCTCCCAGTTCCTCTGAATGTTCCAGACTCATGTACGTCGTAGTATCTTCAGGGCTAGCTAGGACTCTCCATGTTTCCCCACCTTCTTCTCACTTGCCTTGAGCCAACCCATGTAGAACAGGAAGCGAAGAAGGCCAAAAATTGGCACGTAGAGATCCACACTAATGTGCTTGTACTTCTGGTTTGGGTCAAGGTACTGCCACGCGAACAAAGCCACAATGAAGTAGGCGTAGACAATCAGTGTCGCTACCTAGAAAGGAATTTGTTGCCCTGGTTTTCTTAATCAACAATTCTCTCTTGTGCGTATGCTGAGGTCGAATAAATTACCTGAGTATACACAAGTGGAACGTTTATCCAATCATAGATACAGAGTTGGTAAAGGCTGTCCCGATAAGCACCGATTTCTGCTGTCAACAGTTCGACAGCTCGATCGAAAACTATGTTCTTCTCTTGATACATCTCTGTGACCAACTCTTGAGCCCAACAAAGGGGCAGGAAATTGATTGGCTCCATACCGTCGGAAGCGCTCTGTCGATAGCGGCGCATTTCTTCTGGTGTGATCAGACCTTCGAGATAGAATGGGAAACAGGGGTTTATTAATCAGACAATCGCATAAATTGTGCGGCCTTACAATTTTCAGTCTAAAGGTTCAGAGCGAGGTAGAAATTAATCTCGTAAACGCTCCACGAATAAGGATGCTTCCCTGACCTCACGACACCCGATAGTATGTATCAAATGTGGCCTTTTGTGACGATTAAGAGTCGGCTTGCGCTTTGCATGCAAGCCAATTCGCAGACTGTCATTCAAGATGGTGAGTCCGTGCATGCATGCAGTGAATGAAACATTCTCTCAGACTTTCGCATGGACATCAATGAAGGTCCTGGTTTGGGTTGTCTCCGATTCACAATAGTGCTCTGGTCTCCGTGAATGAAAGTCCCGCGCGCCTGAATGTAGCGGGACGCGGCAAATCCTTTAATGGGGATGGTAAACACAAAAAGGCTTTCACGGACATTTTCAATCCTAACAATCTAATATATCCATGCTGTCAAGACAGCTCCCATCAAGCTGCCTTCGGGTGACTCAGCCACACTATTTTGAGGCATCCGATTTACACCTCAAAATTTGTCGACCTGAATGTGAGGCTATTACTGTGCGTGTAGAGTCAACTCATATGTCTCAGCGCACCGTCGTGTGTTGTCGCGTGACCTCCACTTTGAAGCATGAACTGACTTGCGTGAGTGCGGGGCCGGGCAAAGGAAATGGACAGATCTCACTGTCAATAGTTCCATAAAAGGAAGCTATTATTTTGGGTGAGGATGGTTAAGGAAGGGTTTAGTCTTGGCACCCAAATATCGGGATTTCAAATTTGACCAACCACTTAAACGATAATAACTCCGTTAATTGAAAAGGTCTTTTAGTGTATCGTGAGTCTTGATGTTGATGGATTGGTGGGCAAAAATAACTACGCCAGTAGTTACTTACAGCTACATAAAGTGCTGATTCTTGCCCTCTACTCCGCAACATTAACAAGTGAAAATGCTCAGAAAGGGGCGGAATAAAAGTGTAAACAGCCAAACATTACACAAAACACACAAAATGAGGAGAAGTACCCCTAGAACTTCCGAAATTTAACAAAACGCAACAAGTCCCATCAAATTGAAATCCTGCCGTTTTGTTTCACGTGGCAAATAAATACAGAAATTAGAAAAGTAGGCACCCTACCTTGCCGATGGAATAAGTATATGGACATAAATCGAGTTCTACAATTTAGTTACAAATCGATAAATTGGAATAATGAATGGAATGGGCACATGAAAGTAGCTCTAAATGTTATTTTTGACTAAATGATATGGAGGGAGAGTTAAGAACAACTCATATAAATTAACGCGAGACAAAATGTCAGTAACCAAAGAAAACATCAGACTCTCCATAGGCGAATAGCCGATTCCTAAGTCTTCAGTAAGATAAGTGGGGTCGGAAAGCAGTAAATATCTTCAATAGAATAGATACTCCAGAATTGAAGATACAAACTTATAAATTGATGCTTTTGAGCTTCCATTTTAGCAGCCAAAAATATTTGCTTTTTAGTTATAAACAGACCAGCAGTGACGAGATTTTCCAGCGTTGGAAATCGAAGACGTGCTCGGGAGGAAATACTCCGGGTAGTGAGGCAGAAGGAGAGGTTGACGTAACGAATGAATGTGCGCCTTTGCATGCGAGCGCGATCCGTCGTAGAATGTGCGTAAGCATTAATATAAAGAACGAGAGAATCAGGCCAGGGGATGGCGCAGAACTGCTCCCACCATCGCCGCACAATGGTGTTCACATAGAAGCCCAACACAAAACCCACTGGGAAGATTTCACATAGCTTTTCACAATGAAGACAAAGATATTCGAATTTCCTGCAGTGAAACGCATAAACGCAAGTTCATGTTTTGAAACCACCGAAAGAGCGTGCAATGATAGAGAAATGAAGGTGCATGAATGCAGTGGGGCAAATATTTTAGGTAGCAAAGCCTTGCAAATAAGCAAACTCAATAAAATAAGCAAGCCAAAAAATAAATACCTTTTAGTAGGCTCATCAAATGCGAGGCGATATATCAGTGAAACAATAGCGTATAGGCTCGAAAATATCATGAATTCGAACCAGATGACTTTGTAGACACTACCTCTCCATCTAAAAATTAGAAACAGCAGCGCATATACCTAAAAAGCAGTTTTATAAAGGCCAAGTAAGTTGTCGTAGCAACTGAAGCAGTGTATGAGACGGTCATCCGCAAGCTCTTATTACGATTCGAAGGACCGCGGAAGATGAGACAAATTATGTTTGACAGGAATAAAATTTTTCACGGACACACGTACTTACAATAAATTAAAAAATAAGAGCTAATTATTAATACCAGCTTTTTCATAAAAGGGCTGATAGCAAGTTATGCTAGGTTTTTCAGCACGTTTCTTGCGTTTTTGCCTTTCCAGCCTTGGGCAAGGATTTTTTTGCAATTTAATTATATGAATTGAAAAAATTTTAGGTTTTTACTCCAAAGTGGCTTTTTTGGCGATAATTGATATATCGGCAGGCCATGATTGCATTCATCCCTTTTAAGGGCGCCTCTTATGCTTTGGGGCGTGGGCGCCGTTCATTGGTTGATATTTGTCAGGGTTTTTGCATTACTAACCAAAATATTTCCTTGTAGCTACTCATATCTGACACTGCCTCAGCTGTTGGAATCGGAATGGCATAGACTGCCTCTATTCTAGTCGTATTTCTAGGAGTAGACGTTATTTTGTTAGGTTGTCCCACCCAAGTATTAGGCTATGCTGAATAGCTCATTTGATATCTTCGCATCTCTTTTAACCGTGAGCTGTCTTGTTACTAACTTAGATGCACATTGCCTACTCAGCATCTTCTCCTTATCACTCAGCTGTTCACATCGTGGCGTAGCACGCTACCTGACTTTCATAATCTTGCGGATCGGCAATATCGTTTCTTTTCTACCTGAGTTGCCTATTGTTCACGCGATCTCATTGTTTTGTACTGATTAAAAGAGTCTGCTTTATCATTGTCATATAGGTCCGGTGCTATAGAAATAATGTTGAGTGTGTAGTAAGAATTGGCCTTTATTTTATAACTTTTCAAATAGTTAGTTTTCACTGCTACAAAGACGACATTCATACGATACCCTACATCCTAAAATCGATCTGCAGGTATTTGGCGATGCCAATTGTATCGATTCCAGAAAAGGTCCTTTTTGAAAAGCTAGGTCGTATCTACAGTAGGTCAATCCTGTATCTTTCAATAAGCTCTCCTTAGCTGAACAAGAATTCGATGACCTCTGCTTCGCCTATGGCCTGGAACTTGACGAGATAGTAAGGAGTTCCATTTTTCGGATGGTAAATATTACTCTTTCGTCTAGACCTCAGAACAGCAATTGGTTGCTAGAGAACACGGAATTACTGTCGGCTCAGATAGGAACTCCGAGACCATCTACAAAGTCGAGGTGCCTGCTAATCGCTGCGACCTTCTTTGTGCAGAGGGACTCACTCGGGCTTTGCTCATTTTTCAGAATAAGTATTGTACTGCTTCTTCTGTTAGCTAATATCATCGCCTCTGTCGTCAACAGGCTCTGACTTTCTCTACTTTTAGATTAGTCACCCCGGAGTACAAAGCTGTCGCATCGAAGCATCCGATAAGGGTAACGGTCACAGAGAGCGTAAGTCGCGCACTTTTTCTTGGGGGGTTTAAAACTTGCCAAAGTCTTTGAAGTGTACCATCTCATTAAATGTTTTTCTTGAAGGTGAAGCTGGTCCGTCCTTACATTGTGTGCGCGGTGCTAAGGGGCATCGAATTTGACAAGAGGCGTTACGCGAGTTTTATTGATCTGCAAGATAAACTACACCAGAATATTGGTCGGTGAGTTGTGGGTTAATATCATTCATTTATAAAAAGGCTATATGACTGCTTCAGTGCATTCTTCTTTCGTCCGATTCGTGCAGCAGGTGGTTATCACTCTAGGTTTGCATTAGCATGGAACCTTCCTATGATCACATGCGAAATGGATCAGTCGGTCACGAATTAACAGTGCGGTGGGAATTGGAGTAGCTAGGCTGTTTGTGAAGGTTCAATTAATGCAGAAGTCTTCCCAGAACATTTCATTTATTAAAATAATCGCTATTAAAGTCTTATGCTTAACGCCTTTTCAGTAAGACGAGTTTACAACGAATCCCATTTTAGTCCCACTTCATCTCTAGAGGTAAAGTATCCCACATGCGTCGTATAACTTTGCGGTCTATATAATTTCGAATTTGTAGGGATGTGCTGCTTTCAGCTCCAATTAACGAGCATTTTTTAAGCAGGCAAATCCTTGAAGGCGTGGAACAGAACACTAAATTGTTCTGCATGACATAGGCTCATCAACCTCGGGTAACAATAGGTATTCCATTAATAGAAAAAACTAGCGTTTACACCAGGCTCGGTTTCGCTAAGTTTTACAGTGAAAGGATTACAGCAACTTTACCCATTAATTGAGTTTCTCAAAAACTTGATGCTAATTTGTTTGATTTTTTGACATGACCAAAGAGGTATTCCACTAATAACTTTCAAGGCCAGGCGGAAGTAGTTTAAGAGGACGAATAAACATGCCAGCTGAGGATTAGTAGAGTCCGTTTTTTCAACTGTTCCTCGATCCATAGGAGGCGTAGTCTGGTCGCCATAGGAACGCATGATTTGGACACTCTGATGTCGCCCATCGTCTACACTGCACTGCCACCCGAAGACATCCGTTTCAGGCCCTTAAACCAGACGAAGGAGTACACAGCCGTTGAGCTAATGCAGCTCTACTCGGTGCGTACGCAATTCCTTCCAACTCTAGCTTTTATCTACTTCGACCGTTTACTTGTTTGTGATTGTACTGTAGAATGAATCCCATTTAAAAGCCTACCTGGATATCATTCGCGACGAGCCTGTCTATCCTCTGATCAAGGATTCGAAGGGCGTGGTACTCTCCATGCCTCCTATTATTAACGGTGGGTTTTCAATCAACTTTCATCTTTGCATTATCGAGTTATGGGTTATGGAATAGGCTATTTCATCTCAGGGAAGTTAAACAGCCAATGTGAGTACCGTTGCCACAATGATTGATCACTTTTGTGAAATCTATCTGTGTCTCAGCTTCATCAATTTCGTTTTCCTTGTCACTTCACTCACACCTCGCACTCGAGCGTGTTAACTACTTGGGGATTGGAAGTTCTTAATGTTGAGATATTTATTTTTGTAAAGAGATGTCTTTAACGCATTCGCCACCAGCATCGCTCATATGCAAAGCTCCCGTTTTCTTGTTCAATTCGGTCGTCATATACGCCCCTTTTCGGTTCATGCTTATTGGTTGAATCTAAATGTGTCGTTAACGTATTGATGGAGTTTAAGCTGGGAAGCCAAGGTGTAGGGTGTCCTGATATGAGAGTACAGTTTTAAAAACTTGAAAAAGCATTTAAATTATATATCTTGGCAGCATAAACATCGTCGTACCAGATCATTCAGGTGGCTTTATGCCTTGAACAGTTGACTTTCCTGTGAGGCTCTGGTAACGGATGTGTTAATAGAAGTCACTATCAGTGGCGCAAATTATCAATATTGCAGAAATCTGAAACAGCATTAGGAAGGGGCGTATTACAGTGATGTCCTTTCATTTAGTATCCTCTCCTTCTACAGGCGAGCATTCCAAAATCACCCTAGCAACCAAGAATGTCTTCATTGAGTGTACCGCGACCGATCTCAACAAGGCTTGCATTGTCGTGGATACCATAGTGACCATGTTCTCGGAGTACTGTGCCCGTCCGTTCACGTAAGATCACACCTTCATTTGCGCGTCCCTCAGGACTATTTTTTGTGGTACAGTTGCATCGCTCTTGTGGCGCTGATACCTTATAAAGTTGAAGTGCTCAAATTCTGCGACCTTATTTTCCTTGTCTCTGCGGTTTACAGTCAATGTAGTTGCAAATGTGGTGCTTTTCTAGGACCTTGAGAAAACAACTTTTTTAACGCACTTACATTGTTTTCCCACATCTCCAATTACGCCGTGTCTTTCAGCAACATTTTACCAAGGTGGTTGTTCACCTTTTGTTTCTATAGTTTTTGGTGATTTTTCACTTGGAATGGCTTTGAAAAGGACAATTTTTAAGGAAATTTAAATATTTATTATTCATTTACGTGCTCTTTTTGCTAGATTTCTTGGTTTGTCCAGAGACGAAGTGTATTTTTGAGAGTTTTTTTATCACAAAATCTCTTTCTATTTTTACTATCCCCATTATACCACCGTCATATTTAGTATTCATGGTATTTTGTATTCAGGCTTTTAATTATTTTCCTCAAGACTGGAAAAATGCTGCTAAAATACGAGTTACAAGTGAGGCTTAAAAGTGGGTCTCATTTCAGGGTTTTACTTACAGCTCTTATCTGTTTCTTGGGTCTGTCAAACCAGTTGCCCTTGGGGTTGAATGATGGGTTTTTCTGACATCACAGCAGCGGGAATTCATATTTTTCAGTGGAGATGTCATCAAGGATTAATTAGCTTCATCTAATTCCATTATTCAAGTAGGATGCCTTTGACACGTTTAGTTTCCAGAAGCCAATTTGTCTATACTTTCTTGTTTCCTGAGTAAAGAGGACTGATTTCCACCTATTTCTTTGTTCTACCCCATTAACAGGACCAACTTTAGGCTTTATAAATAAACTTTGCATCTCTTTCAGCGGTACTGGAGAAGTAGTCGTTTCCCCTCAAAAATTAGAACTAAACGTATTTGAATATCCATGTGAGGCAAATCCGTCTTCACGGCCTCACCATCCATTGTAATACCGATAGGTATCACAATTTGACTTCATACCTGAGCTAAAATGATAACACTTTTTTAGATTACCATCCTCTTTTTTATTTTCACTACCCCATACATGCTTCATTTCACTGAACTGTCTGCTTTTTCTTATCAATAGGAAACCGATTAGTGTGCTTTGAATGTCTGGAAATAAAGAGTTCATATTTTTTGCGACCTCTTCCTGTTTTTCTCTTAGGGTGTGCGCTTCCACCATCACATATGCTTGACACCCAGATCTTCTCACCTGAATCCGGCTCTGCAAATCAGTGACATGCGGTTCTATTCAACATATAGCTGGTGCCTGTAAAACGTATTACAAATAGCCTAGTAGAGTTTAAAACACGTCCTCCAGAAGTGTCACAGGAGACCAATATGGCATCTGAACCGTGGTGGTTGGTTTTTCTCTACATCCTGGGCGGGAATAGGCCAACTATTCTCGCATCGGGACTTATGAACGCATTGAGTTCTTAACTTTTTAATTCTGAAAAAGGCACATTCTCATTACTTTGAGTTCTACATCGGTCTATACATCACGTTTTTGCATGAATCGAGAAAAAATCCCTTTGGGTTCCGCAGTGGGAATCTGATTTTTTCACGCTATATTTTAAGGTATGTTCGTATTCAGCTTCGTAGATATACTTGGTGTTGAAGATTTTCTCTTCTATCACCGCTGCCTAAAAGTCAGTTCTGACCTCTACCACGCTCGTGTCCTTTTTACTAATTGTGGCGTGGACAAAGGTCAAATAGCCATTGGTTCAATCATCACTCGTCAGTTATTAAACTTTTGTATCGCATTCCAAGAGTGTGTCCCTAACCTTTAACCCTCGCTTCTGCTTTCAGTGCGGAACAAGTGGAGGTCACTCAGTGGGATGGCAGTCGCGTCTACTACCCTGTGAGTTGACTCCTAACACCTTTGCACACACGGTTAGAGACCCCTGACCTTTTTGGTACTCCTTCCACTTTGCAAATAGCGCCTGCAGCAGCGCACAGCGTTGGTGGGCATGGAGTATATAAACACCCTGGTGGGGATCAATTGCAGCGAAGCTGAAATCACTCAGCTACTTACTCGCATGGGCCTCACCAGCTGCGTGGTTGACGAGGATTTTCACACGTTAACGGATAGAATCCGTGGTAAGTAGTTTTTGTATCACCTGGAGGAGTTAGGTTAACCAGGAGAGTGAAAGGGATCATTTCCGTATTTAGGAGTATGCTTCCTAGCCGACAGAGGAAGTGTACAGCCTCAGTCCGCTTCGAGATTCCTAGTTGCTTGATCGAAATGACGCTTCGCTTCTTATGAATCCACGTTTTTTATCCCTTGTCACATAAATGGATCGGATTATGCTGATTCGTGGTTCAGAGGGCGTTTTTATTGTTTATCTTCGTACCCTATGCAAATGTGCACATACAGCGCTCATTGCTCCGTTTGACCCAGAGAATTGGAGAGATGCAACTCTCCCCGCCATTGGACTTTTAGTCTAGTTTGGCCGTTACTTTTGCACTATGAAGCATGCTCAAATCATCGCTATCAATCTGCGTATTTTTGGCGTGGAATCATTGTTTTCTTTTTTCTGAATGAGTTTTATTTTGACTCCGAAGACTTAAAGACTAAGTTTAAAGAGGGTAATCTAAGAGCTAGGGGTCAAATCGTGGGGAGATGGAAGTGACCAGTGTCGATGTGGTCTTGACACCTTATAAGAATATATTGCTGGGAGAGCGTTGACTTGTGATGGGAAACGGTTTTCAGGGTATAACGTAAAAAAATGACTGATTAGCTGCCTCCAAAGGAATCACTTACTGCTTGCTACACACCTCTGAGGCATACGCCATGCCATCCAAACAATACTACTTTGTGCGTGTGGCGTGGAGCGTAGGCACAACCGTTTGCTATGCGTTGTTTACTTGCTAAAGGGACAACGATTACAAATTGCATTCATTTCATCGGCATGGTACAGCTTGAATGTGTACAAGAAAATTCTTTGGGCGCAGTTGGGATTGTTCAGTTGGTCAGTTGTATTTTTGGGAGACGTCGTACGATCTTATACGCCGCAAAACTTATCTTTTGAGATGAGGTGTAGGAGAGGTGGAAGATATCCATTAATCTCATCCTCTATCTTCGTCCGGTGTCCGATGATATTTCTTCTTGTGATGCTTATCACCTTTGACCATGGCTAGACAGAAGCAGCGTGCTATCAGTGCGAATTCCGCCGACGCGACAAGACGTTCTGCACCCTTGCGACATCGCGGAGGACGTGGCGATCGCCTATGGATATGATCGTGTGGAGGAAAGCCTACCCACCACCTTCACCATGGTCACCGATCAGCCGCTCAACCGTCTCACCGACATGATTCGCGCCGAGATCGCTCTTTGCGGCTTTACTGAAGCCCTTACCTTCTCTCTTGTGAGTTCTTTGCTGCCGTCTTTCCCGAGAATCCTATCCCATGCGTTTCGCATGGATGCTATGGTTTTAAGAGAACCTGCTAGGCTAAAGTCTTTGCCACCCCTATCCCCCATCTGTGATGTTATTCATTATTTCCTTATTTGCATTTTGATTTGAATTCTATTCATTATCTGGTAGCTGAGTTTGCCATTATTTTTTTTTTAATCTTGGCGTTTTTTATATTTTGGCAGTGGCAAAGGGAATCTGCAGCATAATTATAGGTCGTTTCTGAGCATGTGGCTCTAGTATTTTCTGTTTTAAAGGCGTACAAATCCAGGCTGTCTCCAGCACTTCTCTAGTCACCCTCTAGGTTCGTACGCGAACCTCGCGCCACTGTGCTCACACACGCAAGGAATCTGTCTTGCGGTCCTTATCTTCTTATCGGTCTCATTAGAACCAATGAGATTCGCTCATGCGAATCTCTATTTACGTAAATTCGCACTTGTTTGTAACAGTTATTATGTTGGATGCTTTTTTCACGTCTGCTAGTTCGTTTTCACCTCGAATCCTAAATGCAAACGTTGATTCCTCACATCAGTTTTCACATGAAGTTGTGGATTTTAATGGGCTTCTGCTCAGAGCACGTGCAATGGATGGCCAGGACTTTTTTGTAGAAGTTGAACTTCTTATATAATTTACTTCCTCCAGGTAAGGCAGATTTCACATGAGTTGCGCTAGGGAAGAAGGGATAGGGCGTGTATCTGAAACACGAATCCCTTTACATTACTGTGTACTTCCAGTGTGGTGTCAATTTTCTCACAAAAGTCTTTTATTCAAGAGGTGAAAGATTAGCAAGTAAATTTGGAGCATGTTGGAATCGATTCCTAGTTAGAGAAAACTTAAATGCGAAGTCTTATGGGAAGTCAAATGCGTTATCCAGACCTACCTACGCCCTAGTTTACTAGTGTGGCAAATGCCTAAGAAGATGTAAGCAAAGCCTTTTAGACACTCGTTTTCGGCACGTTACTCATTATCGTAAAGGAGATGACAACCTTCACATCAGGGTGAGTTAAGAAGAAATTTGATTTTGACCGATGTACTAACAACATTGGACCATCACCCCATTCCATCTGACATGGCTTCAAGATGACTGAGGCATGCTAACAACATCCGTTCTTTTTTAAGCACCCAACTATAAGCGATTGTTTAGTGTTTTCATCCTTTGTTTTTAGTGTTCGCGTGCGGATATTAGCACGAACCTGCAGAAAAGACTGAAGGATCAACCCGCTGTTTACATTGGCAACCCGAAAACCCTTGATTTTCAGGCAAGTTGCTGACCCATAAATTAGGTTAACTAATTTTCAGGATCAAGGTTTCAATTTCTAAAATATGATGCGTTTTGGATCATCGCCATCACCTGTTACCATTTTTGAGGCTGCAGATGAAATCTCTCCCAACGCCGGGTTCCCCATT
The DNA here is from genome assembly GCA_036345935.2 of Taenia hydatigena. NCBI lineage: Eukaryota > Metazoa > Platyhelminthes > Cestoda > Cyclophyllidea > Taeniidae > Taenia > Taenia hydatigena. The sequence goes on from JADWOT020000009.1 coordinate 2,244,909, forward strand.
ATGAGTTAATTAAATAGGAATGCTTCTGAGACAATTCGTCACATTTTTGAAACCCTCTTGAGGCAGTGTTAAATTCGGGGAGTATGAAATCTCCGAGTTTTGTTCGATAATTTGGATGTAAAAAGTCATTGCACTTCAACCAAGGTGTTTGATTGTGCAGATTCTGACTGATGAACGTACACAGCAGGGACGTTTTATGATCCGGAACGTGCCGTTTGAAAAACGTGAGTGATTTATACTCCCCTACTTTAATCCGATTTTTCCAATGTCTTTTTCTCCAAAGGTGGTACGCACAACCCTGCTTCCAGGCTTGCTTTCCACGCTCTCCAACAATCGAAGTCTTTCCCTGCCGTTGAAGCTCTTCGAAGTTCAGGATGTGGTGTTGAAAGATCCAAGCAAAGGTGGCTCACGGTTTTGTTTTCCTTGATGTCATCCACTCACCTTGGATAGTCCTTCTTCCATCCGTTGAGTAAAGTAAAATACATATCCTGAACTCGTGGTTTGGTTTGTAGTGATGGTCCATCAGCACAATTTCCCAAGCGTCATACTTTGCGGACGCTATTGTGAAGAAAGGAGTACGATTTTCATTTAACCAGCGAGCTTGTAGGACGATTTCGCATGCAGGTGCTAAAGCCTAGATCATTTACTACACTCGGATCATGGATGGTAGAGCCCAGATGAAGGGATTCTGTTTTACTTTTTGTAGGCGATGAACTTCGAGGTTTAACTCAAACATCGGCGACATGCAATTTTGGGGTCGCCGACACCTTTTGGGCATAGTTATATGCTTTTTCACCCCGTAAATAAAATATATTAGCAGTCCTTAAGTGTCGATAGCCGAAAAACATATTACTTTGGCCTATGAAATTAATGTGTAACTTCTAAAACTGCACTTGAAAGTCTTACAGAACCCTTGATAGTTTAGCCAACGTCTTATGTGCGCAAAAACTGATTTCGGTAGGAGGTGTTGCCAGGTCTCAATCAAAGTGAACAAATTGTCGCATTTTTTGGTCACAGTTGTCCAATATATATCGCATTCATCTTTAGAATTAGAGCAAGCACAATTTTTTTTATCAAAGCAATGTATCCATGCTCGTCAGCGATGGTGTCACACGTCACAGTGATTCTCCCTATTTTTGATTTTTGGTTATTATTGGTCTCCGTGATGCGTATTTTGGAAATCATAATTGTCTTTTTCCATAAATCCTGTTTCTGTAGACGTTGGCTGTCGCAACAGCAGACGTGTTTGCGCCGCCTACTGCAACAAGACCTCGGGATTCGAGGTGGTCCACGGTCTTCTCGATCGCCTGATGCACGTCCTTGAGGTGGCCTACGAGGAGAATGCAAAGCCTGACGGTCTGGCCTATCACCTGAGGGAGGTTGATGGTACGCCACCCCTACCCCACAAAATTGAACTTTACGTCTCTGCGTTTTGTTGACGATCGCTTTTCGGAAGTTTTCACTACTTTTGGATCAAATTCAAATGGTCGCAGCTTGGCTAAGATGCATGTTGTTCGTCTTTATAAGTTTAGACTACAGCGCTTGAGTGTTTCGTGCGGGCATATTTAAGACTTGGTTATGAAAATGCCATGACCACATACACTTTAGCACTGAGGTAGAATTGCTCTAGGACACCTTGCTTTACAAGACAATTGTACCCTATCGGTACGGTATTCTGCTACTTGCCCCTTTCCTTTAACCTGATAAATGTATTTCAAACCTATCTGCTTCACGAACACATTTCAATTCGGTTCCAAGGTGGGATAGTCTTGCAGCATTTGTTGTAGAGCTCTTGACAAAGGTGTGGGAGTTGTCAAAAGATTTGTTTTTGCATAAAATGCCGAGAGCCGCTCTCTTGATTGTATTAGTTGTTACCAAGGTTTAAAGGTGGGTCTTGCTTGCTCTCAGAGGCTTGGGTTTACCCACCTGTTTGCTGCTTTGTTATTGTTGCTGGTTTTTGTAAGTCGTATCGTAATTTGAACGGAAACCTTAAATTACATTATTTCAGGTAATTACTATGTTCTTCCCGACAATTCGTCCTAGTTGTAGTTCAAGTAACGCCTGCGGGCATGGTTGTCTTGAAATATTGGCAGTGCCATGGCAACCGGGGAAATTTTAGTACCATGCCCGACGAGCATTTCATGGCTCGAGTCATGTTTTCAGCGGGAACAGGATTGTTAGGCAGTGGCAACCGTTGTTCACCTTATAATGTGAGAAATTCTACTCACTAAATGCCCATAGTCACATAGTTTAAATTGAAATGATGGCTTCACTGAGTGGTGCTGTTGATAGTCAGATGATAGAAAAAAGTCCCCTTGAGCTGAATGCCAAAGTGTGTTTGGCCAATTCTAGTAATCATTGAACGATTTGGGAGTGTCGTTCCTGTTCTCGTGTATTGAGCATTGTGCTACCAACCTTTATCCTTTTTGCCACTTTTTATTTCCTTGGAATTCCGATAATGTGACGCACCTTGAAAATCCTATTTACGACTCCTGGGTTGGGGTTGTTGGTGTGTTCAAAACGTCGGTCTCACATGGGATCCAAACCAGATCATCAATGAGTAAGGCCTTCAGGGCAGATGGCCTTCATGATCGACGTACTCGGGTCGGCACAGAGTCACGCCGTGCATGGACAAGCTCGGAAGTCGGCTCAGTGAGGAATGCTCGTAACCGAGCCTCAGCCTAAGTTTGCGTGTGTTATTAAAACTAGAACTCCCAGAAGTCGAACGGGAACGCATTTCTATTGGCAGAGGCGTTCTCAGCAGTGCGCACCCCTGCGTATGCAAAATCTCTCTAGCTGCAAATTGCGCACATTCAAACCTGAGTAAGAGGAATGATTTTTGGTAGTTTCGAGCTTGATCGAAAATGCGCATCCGAAAGACTTAAAGCATCGACGGTATGATTTCAGGCTGTGGCAGTAAATAAAATTTAGTGCTGTAGCATTTTTTCGAGTCTAAACAACCACCAATATGCTGTTAGATACCGTCTTGGTCCCTGCAATGCGACGTAGATAATGATCGCCATGTTATGGCGAACTAACCCGGCCTGATGACCTGGTTTCGGAGTTTTATTTACCGGTCATGAAGAAATCTCGATTGAGTGAAGCACTGGGACCATTGCTGGGATCATTGCTTTCTCCATAGAGTCCTTTTTCTTAATGGAGCATAGACGTGTTTTCTGTTAAGCTAGAAACGGTAAACAAATGCTGCGTTCGGTAAAAATAAGGGGGATGGGGAATGTCTATTCAAAACCGATTTAATAGTCGCGAAACATCGGCAACAGACGGTTGGTAAGACTAACTCTTATCTTGGAGCATCAGATGCATAATCAAAAATTGCTCGAATCAGTCAGTCAGATTGGATAAAATCTCTTTCAAACACTTCCACCGCTATTTCGGTAGTCGCAGATAGCGTTTTGATTCTATCGTTTCCCGTTTGATCCACAACACAGCGGCCTCCGTCGAAGAGTGAAATCACCTGTTTGGTTAATCGCTACAGGTACACATCTATCAGGTTCGATTACTGAGCTTGACCCTGTTGCTTGGTTGGATGTGTTTTCTGCAGATCCCACCTACTTTCGAGGCCGTTGCGCGGACATCATTCTCTTGCCTCCAGGGCGGTCAATTGGTCGACTGGGCGTTGTACATCCGAATGTGCTGCGTAATTTCGATCTCTCCCTCTGTGTCTCCGCGTTTGAGATTGACATTGAGTCCTTCCTGTGAGCAGTCTACCCCAGCATCTTCGCCTCTGCGCCTGTCTCGGTTCCGCTCCTTTGCACTTGTGGTATAAAATACACGTTTGTGGTATTTTGCTAACCGGGTCTAGAAGCTGTTTGACGGCATTAGAAGGGTGGCTTTATCCCTTGTCTAAGTGCTGAAGTTGCGAAAAAAGTTAAGTTGCAGACTGGCAAAAGGACCTCAATTAGGATCACTGTACTGAAGACCTACCACTTTGCTAGTCATGCAAACGATTTGTAGTCGCAACGGCCGAATGGACGTTTATTATCCACATTAGGGCTGAATAAATCAAAGCTTACGCCTTCAGCTGTTCGAAATGAGATCGATTTTCGACTGATGATCCGAAATCCTCGACCGGACTTGTCGCCCACCTGGTCTGAGGTAGTCGGCTTCAGACCTGCATAGTACGATGGTGACGGGTGGTCGCGGCAACGGAGTGAGGCGATGGATGGAAGTGGGTGGGTGGTTCGGATGCGCAAATGAAGTTAGTGTCAAGTCGACGGTTTTGCGACATTGGCTCACTTCGTCACTGGAGGTCACAACTATGTTCAGGTCAGTAGGGGCTATTTCGTGTTGGATGCTAGCGGGCGAATCAGTTTAATCTCAAGCTAAATCTTGGAATGAAGGGGACACTAGGCTGGATACGGTCAGTGATTTCTCTAGATTTAAAGACTCATTACTGCAACTCACGTCCAAAAATGCTTGGCACGGATCTAATGGAGATAATGGAATCGCGACAAACTGGTGATACGGACATGACCTGTTCCTCGCCTTGCACATAACTGACGATCGCAACAATTTGGTTTCCACTGGCAATTGGGAGGATGGTACTGCGCGGCACTCTTCAAAACGGTGTTTATATCTTTGAAAACTATTCCCAACTCTAAGTGGTTCGGCAATATGCCCAAGAGGATTGCATGAATTAATTACAATAATAAAACCTTCGAAAAGACCAAAAAAGTTGACAAGACGTACTTTGTTTGGAATTGTAGCTGCCAGCAATAATTACTCCCAATCACGGGCCAAGTTTCTTATCACTAGATAACAACTGCTGAAGTTGTGTTGACCTTCATAAATCAGAATGGATCAATAGTGCAACATTCGAGGCAGGCTTTCCAGGACGACGTTGTTATCGTTTTCACCAATGACTGCCATGGGGATCTGCAACAAGATCTATTTCCGCCTTGCCAGTCAAACAAAAAATCTTTTGACAGTTCTACAAAATGTGAACTATTCTTTCTCGTGGGGCACTGCAAAAGTAAAAAATGGGTAAAATCGGCCTCAGTGGATTCGTTACCTACCGATTATAGTCTACAGCCTCAACTGCTGAAAGTTGGTGTGAGCATGTATATTTAAGTGGGAAAGTGAAGAGAGCTGGGGAAATGGCGAACGAGCTTCTAGTTGGGATCTGCTATCTGCCTCCTAAAATTGGGGCGGGGAATGGTTTTTCAATCCAAAGTGACTTAACGTTGAAACCACCGAGATGAAATTCTGGGCTCATTGAGAAAGAGAAAAACGCTTAGCACATTCTCCACATTAACCTCCCAAGTTTTGCCTTCGCCGTCACAACTGTCGGGAGTAAAAGAGCAGAGAAAAAGGGATGGGTCATACATACAAACGGGGAGGGAGATGGAAGGTAAAAAGGAGGGACGGTCTATTGAACGAGATTCCACGAGGGGTTTCCCATTCGCGTCAGGACTACCCGCGCAGACTCCTCGCGGATAGCGATGTCTTCGCAGAGGCCTGCGGCGAGATGTCCCGTATCTGCTGTCGCTTCACCTTCGTTCAACAAGCGAGAGAGCATCTCTTGAGGACGACGCTCGCCACCGTGGCGGAGCAAGGTGTCGCGGTACCTCTGTAAAATAAAAGCACAACAAAATGACCAGACAAACAAAACGCGATTGCCGTGAGGCACTGCCCAGGTTTCACCAATGCTTGGAGAACGACCCTTAACTGAGTAACAGTAGGGAAGATAGCTCCACCTACCCGTCCAAAATCCGATGACCATGGGTCCGCTGCGAATCCCTTGTGCCAAATCAGTCCAGCGGCGGCTCGTGCCATAAGATATGAGTAGTAACGCCCACCATAGTTACACAAATGGCCAAATCGATGCGTGGTGGCCACGGGTAAGTGTTGCAACTGCGATGGTAGATCCGTTGACAGCCAGGGACTACAGTGCTCCATCAGAAGTTTCTCAAAGAGAAGAGCAGATGGTGGGCTGGCGCTAGAAGGTCCATGGAGGGATGCTAGCACCTTTGAGGGAGAGTCGGAGTGTAGGCGTTGATCAAGTACTGAGTGGACCAACTATCGAAAGAATTCAGTGGCAAAATCACAGATCCGTTGAAGGGTCTACTGGAAGAAAGACTTTCACATAATTTTGTCCGATAAATAACGTATAGATTGCAAAAGCCCAAGTATTCCTCAGAATCATTGTGATTGAGCTCAGAAGTAAACCTCAAGAGAGCAAAGAACATTGTTATCAAAAAAACAGAGTAACAATTTCGAACAAATTCCAGTGTCTGTTTCAACGTATCATCAGGTTTTATCACCTCTTAACCTTTGGCAGCGGCCATTGGAAGAGTTCAAACGGTGTGGTTAGCGATAGGCTGGAATAACCTTGTTGATGGTCGCTTTCAACTGCTTGAAGAGTACAGTAATGACAGGGCCAAATAGGTTGGGGTTGGTGTTCGTGATGTGGCACGTTCTATTTTAGGCAGTGATGTGTCACAGGAGGATTCGTAGCACTGCAGATTCCTGAGAAGCTCCAATTGACCACCACCTACGCCAGTGGCAGTTCGAGTTGTCTTATGAACCGATGGCTTACCAAAGTCGACGCCATGGTTTCACCAGCATGACGGTGACGCCAGATTCAGTATCCAGCTGTAGTTCTGCTGCACAAACACTGAGTTTAGATGCGGTGAAGCCTCGGCAACCGCGTGTTCGTCATACAGGGAAGTTTACAAGCTTTTGGACTTGCTTTGACCACTCTCCATGTCAGGACTGACAGTACCTATCCTAATGACTAACAATGTTACAGGAACACAAAGGCGGTGTTTGACAAGGTGCCAGATTCTGAAGCTCACCAGGGAGAAGGTGATCATTTGGTTTTGGCGAAAGTGTGCTGGTTTTTGAAGAGTCAGTAGACATAAACAGGCTAAATCAGCAAAATTTATTAACCTGAGAATTGCCCCTATCCCTAGACTGAAACAAGGCGGTGTCATGCCTGAGGCTAACCGAGGGATGGCACTCAGTTAATACTGTTCCCGTCGTCATAAAGGGGTTTCTTTTGATCGTGATAACCTGACAAGGCCGAATATCTGAGTCCGTGATCGACCACAAACCGCAAACAAAGATGGGGCATTTAAATCGATTGTCAGTCATGCCCGTCAGTCTTGAGTTTTCGCGCTGACAATCGACCCCTCTCGATTAGGTTACGCAACCCTCATCACCACACTTTGTCAACTCGACGGTTGTAACGCAGATTGGGCGGCGAAGACTGGTCACCAAAAATGTCTTTCAGTCTCGTCAACGTTCAGACCCTTTGGAGCCTTGGGCAGAATGAGGCTCCAATTGTAGTACTTTGTTTGTTTAGACTACCGGTTTCGGTCAGGGTCACAAAGGTGGCCGTATTGCCCTAGCTGCGTAGGCTGGCCTCCGGGCCATGCCAGCAGCCTATTTCCCTCTGTCTGTTGATATATATATATATATATATATATATTCTACCCTAGCATTCTGCCTTCTTTTGCCTTCGGGGAAGCCTCGGAACGCTAAACCCATAGTTCTGGCGTTTAGCTCCTCTGAGTTTCTGCAATAGAAGTCAGATTTTCCACCCATCATCAGTACCAGAAAATCCTGATAGAAAAACATCCCATTCTGCTTGATTAAGATTCAGAAACGGAACCGAAAACTGAACCATAGTGCTCACTTTTGGTCCAATTCCGAGATTTCGCATGAGACTTCGATAGTTGAGCTTAAGTTTGCTTGAACTGTGCCTGCTGAGGATCCATCCATTTCAGCTGATCCGCGAGTAGTAGTTCGAGCTCCAATCAGTTCATGTTTTGAATAAATGTTGCCGACTGTTGCGACCCGTAATGTTTCAGTTCCTTTTGCCTGTATCCTATTGGGGTTCCCAAACCATACTGTCAATATATAAGAACGTCAAAGGGAGTGTCTTTATTGGCTGATATGCAAGCAAACAGAGATAATGGCGTGCGCCTCGAGAGCAGCGTCCGAACCAGAGCAAATCTCCTGGATGCACACCTGAGTACGTCACTCGATCAACTCAGTCATGAACATTTATATTGACTGGTTAACCTTGGATTTGGAGTGACCGTTAACCCACTCAAAGTCCAGCCAATGCAATCTCAGACAATCAGGAGGGAACAGGCAAGAGGTAGTCTCCGAGCTGTTCGTGAAAACAACCGCATATATCCTCAGCAGATTGGCACATAGCCTGCCTCAACTATTTACCATTAAAAAAATCTGGTTCACATCAGGTACTACTTTAGCTTTTGCTTCTGAGGAACACAGAGATGACAACCCCTCCAATCCGAAGTGTCCCGTGTAATATTTGAACCCCAAGACAGGTGTTATTGTAGCGCAAGGAGTAACATCGAAAAGAAAATACTGCTTTTAATTAGCGAAATGTCTGCTTATTTTGTAAACTTGGAAATCCTTGTTTGAACTGAAGAATCGGCCAATTTATAAGCAAGGTAAGCGTTTTTTTCGCCTCTGACCACCTTCATCAGCCAACGATACCCCCAAAAGGGTTCCAAAAACCGGGACAAAGTCATAGAGGATGCCTACCTGAAGCATGACCTCGACACTCTCTCCGTAGCCACGGCTGGCGTTGAGATGAAGAAGGGCTTTTATGTCATCAGAATTGGGCGCTTCACCAGTCTGGAAGTGGCGTGCATACTGCGGGGTCACGCGAGTGTCCAGAGCGAAGTGCTCCATTAAGGTGGAGGGGAGCTCAGCCAAGTCAGTGCTGCATCTGTGGAGAGTAAGATAGTCGATGCACACGCGGAGATGAAATAGCAGATTGGCGACACACATGGGGAGAACTGCCTGCTAAATGAGCATGAAAAATCTGGCTTATCAAGCTTTTAAATGCATAAATGCATATGGCGATGGGTTGAAGGGACTCTGAGGCCTTCTTACTTCGTTAAGAATCGGCATCTCTTGCGCAATATTAGACATCGGTCATGATTATTTCGTATTATTCTGATATATTTCTTGATATGAGCTTTTCCACCTTAAAGGCGTCACAGTGAAGTGATGCATTCAATTTTATCGAAAAGGAAAAGGGTATGTGTGCTGATACCATGCTTGAAGCCCACTGCATGCACAGATATCCAAAACTTCGAATTTTACCCACTCATTCACAAGAAGTTCCATCGCTCAGCACACATTATTCCATGCACACATGCATTATCACTATTGCCTATCATCTCAATCAAGTGTCGGGATCGGATCAGGTCAAAGGTCAGGAGACATAAAGCAACGAGCTCTACATAAGGAAAGAAGGTGAGTGGATGGATCAGCGATAGAAGAAACCAAGGGGGATGAGCTTATAGATTGAGCGAGGATGGATGAATGGAGAAAAACGCACCTAGTTCCAGTAACATGCTGGTAACGCGTGCGGCCAAGCACCGAATGTAGTGCATGGCCCCACTCATGGAAGAGATTTTCCACTTGTCCAGGCGTCAACAGCACCGGAGTTCCGTCTCTACTGGCAGCAGGACTTCGGCCCAAGTTCAGTTGAAGCACCACGATCGGATATTGGAAAGGTGAGTGTGACTCAAACATGGTGTTCTCGGTGTGGCGACCACCCCGTACTGTGTAGTGGCAGTCCTATATGGACAGGAGAAAGCGGGTGGATGCAATAGTTGTTTTTAATAAATTAGGAGCACCTTAGCCACTCACAGTAAATCTGTTAATTGGAGGCGTTCATGTTAAGGGAACACGTTATGCTGATAAAGTGACAGCCAAAAAGATATTAAAGCAAACGAACTAGGCCTATTTACTCAGAGAGGCCTTAAGAAGACGGTATTACTAAAGATGCCTGTACTTCTAGGAAAATGGCCCCGTTTTTAGTTTCCAGACGTTCCCATTTTCAGAAGTAATTTCCAAACATTCTGGAAAGTCGCCTTCGCACTCACGTCTTCCTAATCGGCTGATACCGAGTAGACGTCATTCAGCTGCAAACTTCGATTTTGCATTTATCACCATAAAACCAGTTCAAATGACTTCAAATATTAATAAATGAAAAGTGTTACAGCTGACAATATGAGGGCTTTTGCTATGAAAGGTGATTCTAAACACGATCAAGAAACAGTAAGTCATCTAAGAAGTCTGAATTGGAACTAAGTTTGATAATTACTAATAGAAAGCGACTGTTGCAAATGAAAATTTATCCGCTTTAAGGCATAACAGAAGGTGGGTGATGGATTGGTTCCTAACCAACTAGAAAAGGGGAATCAAAAGGTGCATATTTTTGAAGCGAAATAAAATACGGCTAATTTGCATCAAATGAAATATGATATTGGGTAAATTCCATATTAGGGAAAGAACAAACGAAAGTTTGCGTTCTTCCACGGTCTCAATAGGAAGTCGTATCATAAGAGTACAATCGACTGCAGATACACATGAGAAAGTACAGCGTAGTCAATTTAGTAATAATGAGGAGTCAGATGAACGGATGCATAAAGTTGTTGTCAATATACCTCAAAAAGGCGACGGACATCCGCATTGATACTACTAAAAGTCAGAAGAACTGACAAACCAAATTTCAGTCGCAAGCATACTACTGTTAAGATGATAAGCAGGTGAACGAGGAAAACTTAAGCGCAATCGCATAGGAAGTCCAGATGTGCACACAACCTCCTGCATAGATCAGGAAAAAAAGCAAAAAACTCACGTACCGTAGGTAGTTTACCAGGTCGATTAAAGAAGTCGCAGTAGATAGTGCCCACCTGCACCCCCGACCCAATAGGGTACCGGACCTCCCAAGGGTGCACCTCTTCTCCCTCCACCCCCACATGGGACTCTGTGGTATAAGCGGCGACCTTGACCACATCTGGGTGCCACACCTCGCCAGGTAAGGCGGGCTCTGCCTGCAGTCGCAAACCAAAGAGACTGTGGGCCAGTTGACTCACGCCCTCCATACATGCACCCAGTGAGAAGAAGGCCTGTAGGCGCTATAATACGCATACAGCTGTGTTGATTTTACTGGAAATTTCGCACATGCTAGTAGTTTTTCGGCCTTCAACCCTTACGCGCATCTATAGCTCTATTATCCTAAATGACACTAGCCAGGTAAACACCCACACTTGAGTTTAGTGTAGACCTCCTCAAAGCCAAATTAGATGCTGCAGCACAGAAACTAATCGATAATTTACTTTTATAGCCTTAACTCCAATTGATGAATCAAATATTTGAGTTAGAAGTGATTTAAGTCGATGGGTTAGTTACTTCAAGGCAAAGTTGAGCACTAGAGGTAGACCCATTAAAAGGAACCATTTTACCAGTTCAGAAATTAAAACTAGAAGTATGTAAGCCCTCGTATTTCTGGGCAAGAATTAAATGATTGAAATCATGCAAAGCCTACTAAGCGAAACGAAAAGAAATACGAGGAAACCACCGGAAACCATTAAGTCATGGTTTATCAGCGCAACAAGAAAAATTTTGTATGTTCACCTCAAATCCACTACACTGTTGACCCAGATGAATTAGAAATGGCACGTCCCAGGGTCGCAGACGTTCTTGTTGAGGTTCTAGATCCTTTCCTAGCTGGGAGAGTGCCGTCCTAGTGGCTGTACGTGAAAGGAGGGTCGAGAGTGTTGTAAGAAAGTGCTCCACCCCTTCAGGTGACTCCGCAAGACTCGTCTGTTGCACAGCGCGATAGAGGAATGACTTTTTACCCGCTGCTCTGTAAACAAGCACAGTTAAAATGAAAGTCGCCTACTTTGCCATTTTGTCCCTGGCGTCAAGGAGCGCAATCAGCCTGTATTCCTGACCCTCAATGGGACCGAAGAAGAGAGCGTAACTGAGAGCACGTACAAGTTGTTGAGGTGCCTCGTAACAGGGAGAGTAAAGATTCCTCCCCTTGAATGGATCCCAGTCCACATCCTTTGAAATGGAGCCCAACACGGTGGAGTTGAGAGTAACAGGTGTGTTGGCGATCTGAAAAAAGGTATTGGAGACTTAAAGATGTAAATTACTCTATTGAATTCAACGCCGAGTTCTAGGTTGCGGGAGGCTGCTTTAAGAAAGGTTTGGCGATCAGACACATCCTTCAGATGTACACCAGATTGCTCGAAGTCCTCTACGAAGAGATTGAGCACCCTTTTGTCGACAAAATCAGTCTGAATCTCGGGACTAGGAGTCGCGGAGGTCTGGGCATGAACGGCTCGAACTGCAGCATCGTAGAGGTCTACGTCTGTGTTTAGACTTTCAACGAGATTTCCGACGCGAAGACAGACCTCATTTGCGGCATGCTGGTAGGCCTTATCAGGATGTAGGGCTCGAATGCAGTCAGCCAAGTCGGCTACTCGGCACAAGCTGTCTGAAAGATCATCCAGAACCTAAAACGAATAAATGCAAACCAAAATTCCATTTCTGAAACTTCTGAAGCAGTTAATTGAATTGATAGCCCGAAACCTTGACGGCAAACAATACCTGGACCATTTTTCGCTTCCGGTTAGGATCCTTTGCCTCATGAATCAAGATGTGACAATCGCTGAAGCATTCGTCCAATGATGCTTGAAAGCCGTCAGGTTCACATAATTTATCATAACCGAACAGACCTATATCACATTCGTTTTATGTATGCAAAAAGCTAACCAGTAGCCTTCGTGCCCTTGGATAAAATATTTTTGGGTCCGAAATTGAATGCATCAGCTAGTGGAGAAAGTCTAATGTGTTTTGACCTGTAGAAGAGGCCCAAAGAGGCTAAGCGCCGTATGCGGGTAGGGTGAAACATTACGTACACAGGTCCATAATGACCGCCTTAAATCAATTCGTTATCAGTTGAACCAGTCCAGACTAATAACCTGTCCGGTTGATATAAGAGAATATCTTCAAATGGGTATCAAAGTAGGCATCGATACATCATCCTTAAAAAAGGGAAGTACGCATTCTACTTTATATATCAAATTTCCAACATTAAAATACTGGTTAGCTCAAGTAACCATTATGTGCAGATTTATTCGTCATTAGGACCCGTAACCGATTCGCACACGAAAAAGTATTATTTTAACTGTTTCTCACAAAATGCTCTTTACTTATCACAGCAAAAATACGTTGTGTAAATCATTGCGACAAAGCTACTCAAAAGGTTGTTTCCAAGAATGCCTGTATATGACATAAAGAATTCCCATTTTTCATTAGTCAAGGTAAACTACTGGAAAGACCTAGATTGCATACAGTGCCTACTGCAACAAACCCGACTTTTTTGGTGCAGTCTGGCAACTAACAGCGTGGTACTTTGTTTGTCTGAACCACCGGTTTTGGCCAGGGCACATAGGTGGCCGTATTGCCCTAGCTGCGTAGGCTGGCCTCCGAGCCATGCCAGCAGCCCATTTCCCTCTGTCCGTTGATATATATTCTACCCTAGCATTCTGCCTTCTTTTGCCTTCGAGGGAGCCTCGGGACGCTACAAACAGTACTTTTTAATTTTACATTCGCCTATCTAGACCTCTTTTCAAGACGAAAGAAGCCCTAATATGTGTCTGATGTAGCATTCCGAGGCTTTCTCGAAGGCAAAAGAAGGCAGAATGCTAGGATAGAATACATATATTCAATGGGCAGAGGGAAATAAGCTGCTGGCATTGCCCGGAGGCCAGCCTACGCAGCTAGGGCAATGCGGCCACATCTGTGACCCCGACCAAAAGTGGTAGTTCAAACAAACAAGGTGTTCCATCCGAAATGGGTATTGTCGACGTACACAAGAGCATGGAGGCTACTGATTTGATCCGGTGTCATGCAGACCAAGGAGAATGCAGCGGCTGAGCTTCTAAGTTAGCTGGTGCCAATATCGAGAATTAAACAAACTACTTATCCCTTTTACATAATTGTAACGGACTTGGCGTTTCTCTCGTAGTAAAGGGTGACATCGTTGTAGGTTGGAGGCTATGAAGTGTATCCAGCTTCGCTTCTTCCTTGAAGGTTTCGATTCCGTAAAGTGGTTGACGCAAACCGACCCAGAAGGTACATCCAGGCGGGCACAGTGCACAGCTCACTCAAGCCATTCATAAGTGTTTATTATTTGCAAGTATCTTCTAAAGCGATACCCCCTATGCCGTATGTTAAAAGCACTCGTAGACGTGGAAGTAAACACAAAAGAATAATCGAGCACTGAGAATCCCAGCTTACGTTGTCATCTATTTCTTTGAGCTGAGGCACTCAAAACTCGTCACTGATTTCGCAATCCTATGTAGCGGTTCCGTCCGCATGTCGTCAAGTAAGATGACAATGCTCAAGGAGTAATAACATATCTCTAGCAGCAGGAGACATTACTTGAGGTCATTTAGACTTGAGTGTAAAACCTAGTCGAAAAGATGAGTTTATTTGGAACACCAGCTTACAAGCACGCATAATATTAAGGTACTTAAAATAAGTGAATAAGTGCACTCGGGTGAAAGACTCCTATTCCGCAAACGAATTATGGCCTCGTATCGATCTACATGTAAAGAAAGAACAATAAAAAGACGGTAAGTCAGATTACTGATAGATCATTCTTTTAGGTTTGTCTATATTCAAAGTGATTTTTTTGACGGAGCGCTCTTTTTGACGATCCGTTCGGCAGATATTAAAGTAGGTTATTAGGCATTAACGCTACCAGCAGACAGCAAGGTAAACGACTTGAAGGTAACAGTGAAATCAACACTTCACCACAGAAGTGAAGACATCAATGAAAAGGGCCAGTTTTGGAAGAAACAGTTTGATGAGGCGATTTGACACACAACTGTCTGTGATGGGGCATCAGTAGAATTCGTTTAAAAAATCATTCCATAATAGTTAACCATTTTTAACCAGAATTTCACTGTAAATAAAAAGCATAAAGCGACAAAGAAAGCAATTAAAAGGTAACACGCCATTGAAACACGTTCATGGATCACTGATGGAGTCCTAAAGTAAATTCCAAAGTAAACCATCATTACATGTGAATGCCTATAAGGCGATCAACGCGAAAAGTGGAAACTAGACTACAAATTAAGTGTAGATTTGAAGAAATGTAAAGGGTTTCAGTCCCTCGAGAATGTTGAAATTAACGATGCAGAAAAGAGTTTGGTAGAGTTCTCCTGATAATCCTGACGCCAATACCGGCATAACACTGAAGACAGCAGGCCAACTTAAAACTCCAACTGTTTGTAATGAATAACTTAACGAAATGGCGAATGATAAAGGCGACTTATCAAATAATGGTAATTGAAATCTGAACATAAGGCAGTATAGTGTACAATAACGGCGTAATGAATTGAAAAACATAGAGTAGATTCCTTGTTAACCGATAATATCAAAAAAGTGCTAAAGTAAATTGACCACGAGAAACCTTGGAATGGATGACAACAGAGTAATAGTGGTGACTGCCAATAAAGCATTATGCTTCTGCCATCTTAACTCAGTCCTGAAAAGGGGAGACAACGATATGACCAAGAGAATAGGAAGATTCACTTACTAACAAACACTTCGGCACATTAAATATCATCATAAAGTAATTGCCAAAGATGCCATTGATTGGAAATTAACCGTTAAACCATCAACCAATCATTCGCACTACAGTAATGTTGGGAAATGCAGCACTATTTTAGAAGAAGCTAATGCTGTTTCGTAAAGGGGGAAAACTATTGTTTCGCTTGCCTAAAAATCGATGACATGCGCCTTCTTCTAGCGTTAATGTTGACATTTGTGAGGGAGCCAAGAAAGAGCTCATTGCCCAAAATGGAGGCACGACGAGAAATCGCTGCCATGTAGTTTTGTCGGTGATTCTCCGGCTGTTCCATAACTTCCAATACCACACCGCGACTTAGTGGAGGCGCTTGGTCGTACATCGAATCCACGATGTAGTAGGACATCTGCAGGCAAAAAAGAATTAGCATTTATTTATTTACTAAAAAGCAATTAAAAAAATTTCACTTGCAATCTCTGGATTGCACCTACTTGAAGGTTCCTTTCGATTATCTCATCAATTTCAAAGTCATCCTGGTCCTCACCGAATGGATTAATTAATGATTCAGCAACCTAAAATGCAATGCATCTTTGAGAACTACTTTCTGGACTTTGTAAAATAGCAACATTACTCACACCGGAACCAGCACAAGATGTGCTGGTATTAATAAACAATCTGGACAAACAACAGATCTTGAACGTAAAATTAACTTAAACTTTAAATTAACGAATGCTCAGTGAACCAAAGGCAATCATTTAATGCGAAATCCTCTCATAGAGCCAAAAGACGACACGCAATGTTCCAAAATGATCACACTCCACCAATGCACGCAACAATGTCAAAGGAGAGGTAGGTGATTTAAATGAGCAAGGATCGGGCCTACCTTAATCCAGCCCATGTAGAAAACGAAACGTAGAAGGCCAAAAATCGGCACATACAAGTCCACTTTGTCTCCCATGACACTTTCATTTGGATCCAGAAATTGCCACGCAAAGAGGGAAGAGATAGTGTAGCTGTAGACTGTCAAGACCGCTACCTGAAGGAACGATAATCTATTGGCATAGTACGGGGATAAATAAGACAAGATCAGAAAATCAAGTGATTCTCTTCCAACCTGTGTGTAGACCAATGGGACGGAAATCAAGTCGTAGCAGAGAATAGTACCAAGCCCGCTGCGAAATTCGGTGATTTGTTTGCAGAGCAGTTCCACAGAACGGTCGGAATCGATAGAGCCTTCTGTGCGCATCTGCAAAACGATGTCCTGTGCCCACAAACATGGTTCCATGTAGAACGCCCGGTGTTGGAATGGAGCGCTCTGGAAGTAAAGCAGTACCTCCTCTTGGGTCGCCAAACCTGCGTAGAAATGGAAAGCTTTTTGCACCTGGATTTACTAAGAACGTTTTGTGTTCCTTAAATCATTTTTTAAAAAATCGCTTCGTTGGAAACCACAGGTAATCTACTGAAGATTCAAAGTTCATGTGCGGGTAGCATTGTGCTAGGATTTTCAGAGGTCAAAGCTAAGGGGCTTTTAAAGTCCTTCTACCGCTTTCAGAAAATTTTCAAAACTGTGCCACAAAAAAAAGAACTAGTAGGACAAGCAGTAAGGGACTTTTTGATTTCAATGCCCCTAACAACATTGAGAAATAGCATGCGTTAACTTATAGCAACTGACCTGCGGATACTAAACTAAACTCATTTGGGAAAAGCAGTCCCGCTCGCGAGCAAATATCCCGCGTGGCCAGAACAAAGGAGAAATTGATGTAGCGCATAATAGTGCGGCGTTGAATTCGGACACGCTCTGAGTGGCCACGAGTGTAGGCACTCAGACTCATAGCTATTTCATCAGGCCAGGGAACAATGAGAAACTGATCCCACCAGCGTTCCACAATGGTGTCCACGAAGAAACCCAACACAAAGTAGACAGGAATGTACTCCCCAAAGTAGTTGCAGAAGCCGCAATATGCCTCAAATGCACTACGAACGCGAAAAGGATTAAAAAGCACAAAAAATTTGCTCTTAAGTAAAAGGCTAATGTGTACGTTTTTATTTTCATGATCAATGTAATCTAACATACAAATTCTGCTATTCAGTACAATGGATCTAAAGCAACAAAGCGCTGATACGCTTTTAAAGAAAAGAACAAAATTTGTTTTTCTTATTTCAGAGAGCTATAATGCTGTAGATGAGAGCACAGTAATACAGGCCTTTGGAATTAGTCGGACAAGTAAATAGTACTACTTTGGTGTTTATCAGCATAACGTAAAAATTAAATAGATCTAACAATTAATTTAGTAAAATACAGGACACCTACAAATGGAACAATTATGTAACCAAGCCTTAATAAAAAATAAGGCTAAAAATGTGACCAGGCGGTAATGACCTATAATAATGCTTGCAATCAATGCCATTAAAAATCAAGCTCTCACCGCTTAACAGGATTGGGCATCACAAAACGATATGTTAAAGAGAGTAAAGCGTATGATCCACAAAAGAGTAAGAATTCGCACCAAATATAACGATAAACACTTCCCTTCCATCTTAAGTCTGATTATACATATAACTTGCGCAAACCTAAAAAGAAGTCGTAAGAAAATGAACCATGAGTTGGTTGCAACCGAATTTAAATAGCGAACCGTCATTTTGAAAAGGTGAAGCCTAAACACTAGTTTCCGCACATGGCCTTAAGGCGGGTGGATGACTATAACAAACTCCCTCGAATTTTTTTAATGTTTCCTACAAAATGTATAAATTTGCACGGGCTTTAAAAGTTAGTAGTTTTTCTTGTGCATAATGGACGCGCTGGTTGTCTAAATGTATATTCACCATAATCCCAGCAATTTGAATAACTACCCCATTCCATGGTTGTCAGCCTTGTTCCCCTTTGTATCGGGATGAACATGTAAAACTGCAGTAATCCCGACCCGTTTATGTTTCATCGGGGTGTCCTAGCAATCATGTCTAACTCACAACACTTTAAGGTCACACTTTTAAGTTCCTGGATGTAAAGTAACCACCAAACACACATCCTCTCCTTTGCACACCTCTCCTAGAACTCTATATTAGTTTTCTCTCTTTCTTTAGCACAATCAGTTTTTTCTTGTGTCACAGTCTATTACCAGTTGATATCCGAGATGATGTGGTGATGTTTGGTGTATTAGTCAGGTCGCATTCGGGGCGTCTACTCTAAATTATGGCTCTCAAGGCTATGGTAAGCAAAGCTGGGAAGTAAGCTTTCATGGTGGTACCACCCATTACAGGCAACTTTCAAACGAAATTATTGTACTGTAAGGTAAATCAAGACGGAAGCCTCCGACATGCTAGTAATTGAAAAACATGGAAGGAGGACAAGGAAAACCTCCTGTAGAGCCTTCCTGTGTATATAATCAAAAGTCAGTTTGCAAAGGTGACTAATAGTGTAGCGTCCCGAGGCTTCCTCGAAAGCAAAAGAAGGCGGAATGCTAAAATAGAATACATATATTCACCGGACAGAGGGAAAAAGGTTGCTGGCATGGCTCAGAGGCCAGCCCACGCAGCTAGGGCAATACGGCCACCTCTGTGACCTTGACAGAAACCGGCAGTTCTAACAAACAAAGTACTACATTGCCCCTCTTCTCTTTCGAGCGTCGTCCCCGACGCGCCCCTTGGTACATCTCCCGCATTAGCCATCACAACATACTCAGTGCTGCAACAAGCACCCACGAGCCAACCATGCCAGTCGCCCACATTCGACGCGATTGAGGCGATGCTTGACACCAACGTCAGTGATCCCTCTTGGCAGTGCATTGCACTTCGAGTTTCGTTTGGCTTGGAAACAAAGTTCATAATAAGTGGTTCTGCCGACCATCAGTATGTCCGTAGGGAGGCGTTAGCACGCCGATCTCCTTAAGCAAGTATATTAGAGGTAATCTTCGGAAAGAAACTTTCCAGGTGGTCCATGGCTAGTGTCGCTTCAGTTATTGATAGCTTACTTGTAGAACACGGAGATGGGGTAGATGCCGGAGGTGGACGTCGTTCGTGGCCCATCCGTAGCACATGCACTTCTTTCGCACCGCTGCAACATGCCGCAGGCGGTAGAGCTCCGGATAAAAAAAGACCATATAGAGTCGGGTCCGCTTTCCGCTGCCACCAATGTAGCGTCCCGAGGCTTCCTCGAAAGCAAAAGAAGGCAGAATGCTAAAGTAGAATACATATATTCAACGGACAGAGGGATAAAGGCTGCTGGCATGGCGCGGAGGCCAGCCCACACAGCTAGGGCAATACGGCCACCTCTGTGACCTTGACAGAAACCAGCACTTCTAACAAACAAAGTACTACAAATAGCAAAAGGCAGAACAATCATAATAAAAGCAAAACCACCTGTGCAGTCTTTGATATAAAGAGAGTTAATATCCTGGCATGCGTTACACAGTTGGTTATTTTCAATTTCCATAAAGCTGTTGCGAAAACATATCGTGCTTAACGTTTGTAACTTGACTTAATTAGTATTCAAATTTAAATTTGGCTTAGGATACTTTAAAAATTGTACCCTTAGACCCCTTAGGTCGTAATTTCGAATAATCATGCTAAGAGAATGCAAGAATTGTACCCGAAATTCTCGTGCATTAATTCTAAAGTCATCTAGGTTTAACTTGAATTGATTAATTAGTAATGAAGCTGATCCGAGTAAGTATTTTTGATAACGATGATGGTTTTTATTAGTAACAGTCTTAGGCCATCTAGTACATTAGCACCTCTAATATGCGATTGTGCTGCAATAATATCAGCCTCCCCTGTCAAGAATGGGAAAATTTTTGGTGAATTCACTAACTCTGTTAAGGCATTTGCTGTCAAAATCATTATGGAAACCAAAGACAAGAACGAAACCAACTTTGCGGATGGAAACTTAAAGTAGGATTTTTCTTGTAGTACTTTGTTTGTTAGAACTGCCGTTTTCTGTCAAGGTCACAGAAGCGGCCGTACTGTCCTAGCTGCGTGGGCTGGCCTCCGGGCCATGCTAGCAGCCTATTTCCCTCTGTGCGTTGAATATATATATTCTATCCTGTCACTTTACCTTCTTTTGCCTTGAGGGAGCCTCGGGACGCTACATGTCTCATGTTTAAGAAGTTGCATCGGATAAAACAAATGCTTATTCAAACGTCTTTCAAACGGTAACAAGAATTATAAAGATGTGAACTTACTCTTGAGTTGATAACCAAAATTGAGTCGGCAAGCACTGTAAAAACACAAATAACTTGCTGAATAAAGTCGCAACAAAAGTAAATTCATTTGTTTCGTACGATAAATGGGAATGACGGCTAAGTGTGTAGCGTCCCGAGGCTCCCTTAAGGCAAAAGAAGGTAAAGTGACAGGATAGAATTTATATATTCACCGGACAGAGGGAAATAGACTGCAGGCATGGCCCGGAGGCCAGCCCACGCAGCTAGGGCAGTACGGCCACCTCTGTGGCCTTGACAGAAACTGGCAGTTCTAACAAGCAAAGTACTACAAAGTGCACAAATAAAATGCATTTATTGTCTCAACAAAACCAAAAATGAGTTAATTGCAAAGAAAGTCGGATTTGTGCATCATTAAATGTGTTTATTTCTAAAAAACTTTCTCCTTGCACCATAAGTTTTGTTGCAAAAAGGTGACGTGGTCAAGATGGCAAACATAATGAAGGCATGTGGCTTTGTATTGGGATTTTCACGTTAAGTATTCTTACTTCTATACGATACAATGCATTATATTGATGACACAAGTCTTGCTTACACTCGTGCATGTTAAAATGAAATCAAGATTAAAGTGTCAAAAGAGTCTCCTGGTTTAAATACAGATGACTAGCTAGATCACGACTAGCATATCATTATAGAAAAAACACAAAACTTAAGTAAACTGTTAATTTCTACATCGCTAATGCTCAGAGCCATCACGTTGCCCCGATTGCAGCTATAACACTAGTTTTCGCGGAGCAACGATTAGGGCACCTAAGTAGTTAGTTTTAGCTACCTGGTTGTGATAAAAATGTGACATCTAAGCTTTGTCAGCATGGCGCCAAATGCAATATCAAAGAAATTGCTTCCAAAAATTTTCCAAGGAGGTAACTGAGGACAAATCTACAATTATTAACACTAGGAATTTTGATGTCATTAGCCGATTTTAAATTTGTCGGGTCATTTTCGGCTTTCAGTTTTTGCCATTTGTAACTGTAATACCTTGTTTGTCTGGACGACCGGTTTCGGTCAGGGTCACAGAGGTGGCCATATTGCCCTAGCTGCGTAGGCTAGCCTCTGTGCCATGCCAGCAGCGCAGTTCCCTCTGCCTGTTGAATATATGCATTCTACCCCAGTATTCTGCCCTCTTTTGCCTTTGAGAGAGCCTTGGGACGCCACAGTAACACTTACATAATGTGGATTCTTGCATTTCGACCAAAGTGTCTAAAAGGTCCGGTGAACTCATTCTCAGAGAGATTAAAAAAGAAAATTTTTGAGCTTGAAAAGGCAACCTTTTGCAACCAAGTATTCTAGACGCACCTCCTTGACAAACGATTTATTCGATTAATTGCGACATGACTGTAGGGGCAGGAGACTCTCTTAAAGGCAAGAGCGAGCAAAGCACCAGGGCAGAATATGCACATATTCAATTGACAGAGGGAATGGAGCTGCTGGCATGATTCAAGGACCAGACCACGTGGCTTATAGTAATATGGTCACCTCTGACTCCGAATAAAAACGGTAGTCTAAACATGCAAAGCATGTAATTCAGTGTCTGTGTTGTACAAGCAATTCCCCTAGAGTGCGGAATTTAATTGAAAATCTTAGTTTTGCAAACCATGGCTCCGGTTTCATTAAACTCTCTCCTTTTTGAAGAAATTCTCAATAAATTTCCTCCTTAATATTTATCTTAGAGAACAACCTCGACAAAACCGATTGAAGTTTTTTTGTTTGACTGACAGCTTCGTTTACGGTAAGTTTGGTGGTCTTATTTCCTTTGTCGGGTGGGCTGGCCTCTGAGCCATGCCAGTAGCTCCGGGTCCTTTCTGTTTGCCGAGCTTATACACTCTGCCCGAGTACTGTGCCTCCTTTAGTCTTAAAGGAAGTCTCGGGACGCCACGATAAGAATCACAGAAAATTCACTAATGACCATCTATGTTAACACGCCTCATCTAATTAACCAGAATGCATGTAAGGCTGTAATAAACCATGCCTGAGATGCTAAATATAATTATAGTACGTAGATTACCTATTTAACTCTTTGTGAACGCTTAAGAACCCACCACTGGCATTCCGCTTGACACAATAACCTCCGGGCCATGCCAACGGCCCTCCCGGCCCTTTGTACGTCGGCAATACGCATTCTGCCCATCTATTATGGCTTCTGTTGTCTTTAGGAATGACTTGAGGCGTTGCATCTATATTGACTTAGAAGTGCAACAAAACAAGGGGAGTTGTATTGTGCACACAGGCAATTGCAAAACGAAAAGCAGGAAGTAGAAAACTGAAGAAACGCTTTTTTATTAGGTTTTCGGAAACTATGCTTACTATGGCCCACCCGTATTCGATGAGGAAGTGTTTTAATGAATCTCGCTACGAATGAATGGGAGGCCATTAGCACGCTTACGCCCGCACAGAGTAGGGATGCTTGATGATTTATGAGGAAGTCAGACACACGATTGTACCTTTAAACCAGATTTCTCAAAAGCAATTTTATTATAGACTCAGTGTTTTACTTTTCGCATCAGCCTTAATATCCCCTGAACAAGCAGACAAGCTTAAGTGGGGTATGCCTTATGTGGCAGTGATAATGGTGCCACCGTTTAGGAGCCTCGAGATAGGAATCCACCTCGTAAGCCAATGGCGCTCGCACCCATTGGTGGTTCACTTAAACCAACACGCGGTAAAACTGCGGTCTATGAAGGTCATAAAATATATAAAAGGTGCGCTAATGGAGTATGGCAATAATGTATGGTAAAAAGAGGAGGCGGGTTATTTAGTGGCCTTAATTTATTGACGGTCCGTCTTCTCACGTGGGCTCCTCAACTCCCCGTATTCTTGTACCGAAGCCCTTTGTCAGTCTGTCCATATTAATAAACTTCATTATTCCCACAAAAGTAAGTCACTGTGAGCACAAAAACTTGTTTAAAACAAAAGAATTTTTAACCTAAATTAATTAAAAACAATTGATTGATTGGCCAAGTGACTGCCATAAAATTAGCTGATGTAAGGTATTAAAGGCACTTTAAGCATTTCATTTTGCAAAGTTAAATTGAATATGCTTAATTAAAACCGATAAATCGACCAATTAGACCAAAAGAATGCCATTTTGATCTATATATTATCAATCAAATTCTTTCAACACATCCAAATGTGTAAACGCGTAGTCGATAACGAACTCTTTGCTTGCTACCTAACCTGCAGTGGACACAAGCTTCCTCATTGCAATGGCGTAGACCAAAATACGCATTCTTGGCTAATTCCCTCCAACTGCCCACTACTCACCAACCAATACTTCCAAAGCCCACACCACTCCATTCCCACGAGACCACGTCTACACCCTCACCATTTCAACGTGCGCCTGCGCGTGCTGCACCGCCGATGCGGTTGCCCAACACAACATCCTCATCTGTCAAAGCGCATACAACACACAACAACTACTCCCAACATCCACCTGCTCCATATGACATTATACGAGGTGATGTGACTCCATGAACGGACCTTCTTCGAGGGTGTGCAAGAAAGACAGACGCCTGCTTCAGCCAACGTTTAGCTTGTACAACCACCATTAGTCAGTTAGTCCGGTCTGAGAGCAGCGTTGTTCGCATCCTCACAGCACACCTCAGCATAACGCAGGACCTCACACCTCATCGCGTCGCCCAGTCACCGTACCGCACTTCGGAGTGGAAGAGGAAAGGAGGGGAGATACCGCTTCACCCTACTCCATCCTCCTGCTGCTCGCTCTTTGCTCATTTCCCTGACGATACCTTCCCAGGTTACAGTTATGCAGCATTAGAAAATTACAGGGTCACATGCGAAGGTGAAATCAACACATTTGTGCCTCCTTGGAGAAGGAAGTTCGACTGGAATAGCATTCATCTCAACTAACGAGATATTTAGCAGGTTCTTCCTCATCTATTGTTTTTATGAAAGCATCAACTCAAATTTACTCAAAATACACATAAGTGGATAGAAATGCTAATATCACCGGAATTTTTTGGATTGTGAACAGCCGGAAGAATTTGTAAAGCAATGAAAAGGCCAATCCATAATTAGTAAGCTCTAATAAGAAAACATTTGCATTTACTACTGCTACTATGCTCAACAGTGTCTCACCGGTGTTCTTCTTCTTAAACATGGACGTGTTAATTTCATTGTATTCAAGCAATGAGGGTTCAAATGTCTAATCATAGTTAGAAAAATGTGGAGACGCTATTATGCAAACGGGGATAAGGAAAAGCAAACGCTTCTACTTTAAAGTTACTGCATATTCGATTCCGACTGGTCACAGTGGAACATTTGACAAAGGTGCAGCATCACAAAAAGTGTTGGGAACATATGAACTGAGGGCGCTGACTCAAGAAAATAACAGAGATAAGAGTAGGAAGCCATGTTTAATTAATAATGGAGTGCAATTAGCGTAAATTTCCTCGGGTTTACAAAATCGCGAAGGTCAACAAATTTGACTAGACTAAACCGAACTCCACTCAGTGGAGTCGTCAGTCCACTTTGCATAGCGTGATGGCTACCCACGATTGACAAGTGCACCTAGGGATTAATTCGCTTATTTTAAGTTTATAACAAATGTTGGCAATTAGGAGTCTCGGGTAAGGAATTCTTCAAAATGAAGTCATAGAGCATGAACACAGCAATGATATGCAAATTACTTTAAAGCCATTATCAATAACCCTAATCACATCACCTTCAGGACGTGTAGGATGATTAATGCCACTTACGATGAACGGGCATCGTATAGGTAAAAGAAACGCTGATTTACTTGAGCAACGGTGAGGCGGGATTTGAGAGAGTTGACAAATTTTTGAAAATGCTTCACGGGGATGTCGTGAGCACCCTTGACCCTAAAAGGAGAATTCGACCAATGAAGAAAGGCTCGATGAATGGAGACGACAGTTTCAATTTGCAATGCTTACTTGGAACGTTTGCAGACAAAAGCAGCAGGATCGATGACCCTAGGGAGTGGGGAGAAGAGATCACCTTAGACAAAAGGAAAAAGTAGATGACCACATAAACTCACATAATGTTTGAGTCTTCTGTTTTGCCCACATTATAGTATGATAGACGGTCGAGAATCTTTTCTGCAAAGGCTCTTCCAATTACCGGGAATTCAACCTGCAAAAACTTTCCATCAGAAAACTGCATTGTATCTTGTAATAGGATGAAAAAAAATAAGGGAGATAGCGCTCTGACTAGTGGGTGAAAGTTAAGTTTAGGCAAAATATGAACAGGGGGTACAAGGAGGCCTTTGAGAAGCATCAATAGGTGGTGATTCTTTCTGAATAAATGCACTCTGAAGGAAAATGAGGCAGGAGGACTTAATCAAACCGCCTTAAGATACTCAAAACCTTACTCACACTTCTGGGATCTGTATAATTTGTTGGCATTATCTATGCTGAAAGAGACTAACTAGTTCAATCAGAAATGCTGTAATATGGAGCAGAATTGTGACGACCATTAACCGAGGACTAGTGGTGGTTACTATTTGAGAGTTGAGGATTTTTTCAAATTAGCTTTAAAACCCAAATGGCTAAAAACCGACAAAGATGCTGTCAGTAAAAGGAGACAGAATTTAAAAAGTACCTTAATTCTGCCGGGCTCATAGTTAACAATCGGTGACTTACTTGTGTTGACTTGGCACCCAAGTCGAAAATCAGTTATGAATTTGCAAGAGGCCATATGGTGAATTTAGACAGACTTACCACAAAGTACTTGCCGTTTCTACTGATCTGCCAAGTGTCGTGAGTTATATTTTCCTCTACGAATATCTGGTGGATTAACTAAAATAGAATACAGAGCTTATTCGTGTTAAATGACTGACTGATAGAGGATACAAGGTTGAAATCAATCTGAGAGAATTGATTAGGCGTTTAGACCAGAAGAAATTCGAAGGTGGGAGGGGAATCCAGGGCTTCACGACTAATGGCGAATAATAATTCGTGAAATCGGTTAGATTTATTGTATGTGTGTTTGCAAAAGCGCATCATCAGGTAGCTATAGGAGTAACCGCACGTGCATAACGTGGTTTTTACTGGCAGAGATTGACGACTTTGAGAAGTGACATGCAAAAATGAAAAAATTATCCCTACTATAGAGGAGTGAGAATCTGAACAGTAGAAATGTAAAAACCGCTTTGATAATTACTACGTTAGTTCAGCCCATCAATGCAGAGGCTTCAATCTAAACAACCAATAAACGTAGTAAACAAAGGGGAACTCTAGGGTTTCATCCAATCCACAACAGTGCTAAGAGGGACAACTCATACTGGTTTGAAAGAATTAAAAGCCATTTAATTGGCGTTTTGTTAACGCATAGTGCCAAGGTCTTTAATGACAACTCACTGTAGATGAGGACACTAATCTTCCTTCGCTAAACATTGGGCTGAATAGATGCTCCCTACTGTACCGCGATTCATAGATCAAACTTTGGGACTTAGAAAGCACTCTGAAAATGTGGCACTAAAACACACGATACCAAGCAGTAGATAGCTATTCATTTTGCCGACAAGCTAGTCTTAGAGGTATGTCCTCAAATAAAAACAATTGCTGGACGTGATGGGAAGTGGTGGAAGACTCAAGGTAAACTTGATTGTTTACAAGAGCAACAATGTGAGGGCAGGTGTTATAAGTCAGCAGTTTAAGTAATTGCAAGAACAGGAAGGGTTAAATATTTGTCTCCTTTAATCAAAATAAGACGATGGGGATGTACCTCAAATTATCATATGTCAAGATTAAGGAGAATCAGGACTTGGTGATGCCTTTAGTTTAAGTTATAAAAGTCGTAATAATCATAGGAAGCAAATTTTTCGAGTCATAGTGAAAAATGAATGGCCTTGGACAAACTGCATTTATTTTAGTTTGTTGCATGCAAAAATAATTTCAACCACTGTAATTACCTAGATCCAAATGATGGCAAAATATAATATTGTTCCAATGTCTATTTGTTACCCAATAAGCTTAAAAGTTATCAAAATACTTATTAACAGGTCTTTAGCTGGCAATGACATAACAAGATGTAAGTCGTATATCACCAAAAAGTACTTCGAGAGCATGAAACTCGCATGGTGTTTAAGCCCATAGGCTAACCGCAACGCATAGGATTGCGTGGTAACGCTGACCTATCTACCCAACCATTGTTTCAATCAGAAGGACAGGAGCGAAACCCATCATTTCATACAACATTGCTATATTAGGCAAAAATCTGAAATGGCTAATGAGTGGCTTGTAAAATCCTAAGGGAGCTGTTATTTTCACCTGGGCCATTGGGTGGCATCCAAAACGAGCGCATTTTTTATCTCAGGTAGTCACAGTGGGAACTACTGTTTACTAAGGAATCATGGACTGCGACCAACTTAATTACTTTCGATCGAAACAAATAATAGGAATTATCACTGAAACACAAATAAATGTATGAATGAGTAATATGAATGAACGAACATAACTGTAAATGAAACATAAATGATAAGGACATTAAAACGGAATCTTTGCAAATTCACCTCCTCCATTTTCATCTCCTTCAGAGCCACAGAGTCCGGTGAGGATGGCTGGGCTTCGTTACTTTCTTTGGGCCCAGTAATGCGGATAAGGAAGCACATGGTACCCGGCGAAGGCAGAAGTCAATTAGCGGTGCACCACTGAACCACAACTTTGTCCCCGCTCCGGACTACTAGGGGGATGCACACGCAACGTTTGCAGGTTGTGGGACCAATCAGGTTAGAGGAAAATTTGCTTAGCTTACTAAAGTTGCAGAGGCCAGTGCGCAATTGGCTCGAGTGTCTGATTGGACAGTCAAGGTTGCTAGTGTAGAACGAATGAGAGGGCTGAGAAGGTGACGAATCTTGAATGCTCGAATAAAGCCAATCATAGAACGGTTATGTAGCCATAATATTCTTCTGCATTGCTGTGATTTTAAAGTTTAAAGGGTTTGTAAGTGAGGGTATCAGTTTAAATGGGGAAACATTTGGATCCCCTTTCTGTGAATTGGAAGACATTTGCCTCTGAAAGAAAATGAAGAGACCAAAACTACTTAAAAGAGCATTTTATTTTGTGGAGTCATCAAGACCACCTCAAGTAGTATTGATTTGTGCAGTGTTTGGAAGAAAATGCGTGAATGTGAGTTTAAATCCCGAAATGGAGCTAAAGACACGCCATGAAAGCAACAACTGCTGCAGTCTGGCGAAAGTGAACAATGATTACGTCATAAGCTAGAGAAATCAATGGAACAACAGGAAAAATCAATTTATTGATTTTCGCTAATTTGGGTTATTTTACTCCGACGGCAAATAGCATCTCTGGAGGCCTTAGTCATTACTGCTAACTACTCTTCCACATAGCTTTTATTAGTAAGAATTATTTTTGTTTTCCTATGATTAATTGCATTACCGAAAAATTATCAATTGACAGTTTTAATGAAACGTCAGTGGTGCATATTTTATGTTATTTTTGCTTGGCCATTCTTTGCGCAGACCTCCAATGAGGAGTTTGTGGTGGACGATTTTGTTCGCAATCCACCATGCGTGAAGTATGTAAAGCCTCCTAGAGGCGGATTTGTGTCTTATCGTCTATCAGTGCATTGTAGGATTCATTTACTCAGCTCTCACGACTCTCTCTGCGAGGTCATAAACCAATCGCTTCACCTTTTACGTCCAGCAATGCTAAAATTTTGTCTTTTATTGCTCGTTATTCTTAATTTAAAGCGCGGTGCATCCAACAATGAGTATTTCTTTAACGGAAGGCATGGCAGTCCCCAGATTCGGAAATGCGTTGGACCCAGTTCGCAAAGGTGACATGTTCGAGTCACATCCATCATAGCCAGCCAGCATGCTGTAGAGTGAGGGTTCAGAATGTGATAAAAGCAGTGGAAGGGCCAAGAAACAGTAGTATACTAGTAGACGGGGATGCATGTTCTTTGTGATGTACGGCTTCAAATGACCGCACGTAATTCTGTCAAGTTGATTTTATTTCCTCTAGCCGTACTGATAATTGCCGAGATCCTTGTGTTCAGCTTACGCCATTAAAGTGGTGTTTGCTCAATAAAAATAGGTCCTTTCTTGGACGATTTATGAAACTTCTTTCATTCTAACGTCTTCAATACC
Organism: Taenia hydatigena; assembly: GCA_036345935.2. Taxonomy (NCBI): domain Eukaryota; kingdom Metazoa; phylum Platyhelminthes; class Cestoda; order Cyclophyllidea; family Taeniidae; genus Taenia; species Taenia hydatigena. Next base: position 2,274,613 of record JADWOT020000009.1, read on the forward strand.
TACCTTAGGTCAAAACATACTCCATGAAAAGCATAAAAGGGTAAAATGCTAATTCGGTCCGAAAGAAGGCTTTGTGATTATGCATGGATGAGCCAAATACCTTAAAATTGGGGTTCTGAACGGATTAGTATGTGAGGAAATGTTGACAATGTGTAATGCCAAGATCATCTTTGAACTTTTAAGAGTCAAAGTGAGCCTAACTTGTGGAATCCACCTACACTTAAGTCCAAAAAAGGACAAACAAACACTTGGAGAAGATGCCTTCTTTCAGTGAGCTGCAAAGCAGGTCGCATTGGAAATCGCCTTATGATATGTAATCATAAGGAGTAGCCAGATAGAACTGTTGAATGCCTACATCAATCGCAGTTTGGCAAAAGACCGAGATCTTGGGCTAAATAAAGAATTCCTTAAAATACCTCGCAGGATTTTTAGTCCAATAATGGCAATCGTGTTAAAGTCTGCTGTATCTCATGCAATTTCTCCAGTCTAAAGTTGAGCATAGCGGTTGATAATGCAACAACTCTGCAGCAGACGACCATCCAACTTCGTTGGTTCAGATTTAACACCGACCTCCGTTGCTTCGCACACAGACCGCATGGTCCAGAGGTGGGTAGTCGGGAAGCCACCGACGTCCCCATATCGGCCTCTTTCGCTCTCTAAACACTATTTTGTGCTTGGCTGTTATTAAGGTGGTTGGCAGCAGGCATTTCTCCAATACCAACAACCCTGGCTGCCGTTAAGTTTCTCTTGAATAAAGAACACTTCGTTATATTTGTATCCATGACCACGTAATTGCTTATTTGAAGCACGAATAAGTGTCATATTTTTGATGTGCGTTGAATTTGCTGTCTGGAAATTTCACTTCAAATATATGTTCCATATACTGTTATCAAATGCATCAAAGAAATATCATAGCTGTCGATACCTCCTTTTTGCGTCTTTCACGATCGCCATTGCGTCCCAATGGTCTTGGAATATAAGTTCATCAAAAGTTTGTGAGCGTCCATTTTCTTTCTAATGCCAGTAAGCAAGACTGTCTAATTGAATCAACTTTCACTCATTTAGCTGACTCAGGGAGAGGGAGGAGATTAAAATCGCTCTAAAATGAAAGTGGCATTTTTGATGTGAAAATAGCCTTCCATTGACGGATTATCATACATTAGGATGGTGATACAAAAGCACTTGGAACTGTTTTTGAATCAGCGCTGGGTAAAGCCTTATTTTGCTCGAAGTACGTGTACTAAGGTGGAGATGCGACACCTCCCAAAACAGCATCCAACATCTCGATTGTGTGGGTGGAAATGCAAATGGTTGGATGGGGGAAGAGGGGTGGGCAGGGGTTCGCCCCGAGTCCGGTCATGCAAATTTTGACCTCTTTCTGGCTAAAATACTTCTCGACAATCCAGTCCTCACAACTCATCCTGATGTGCTCTTTAGGACAGTCCATGCAGTCACATAATTCCATCGCTATGTTGGTGGGTTAAGGAATGATCACAGAAGATTGACATTTGTTTTGCTATGCTGTGAAGATGCACAAACACACGCACCAGAGCACAATGCGGGACCTCATACCTCTTCTGTGATCATTCCTTAACCCACCAACATAGCGATGGAATTATGTGACTGCATGGACTGTCCTAAAGAGCACATCAGGATGAGTTGTGAGGACTGGATTGTCGAGAAGTATTTTAGCCAGAAAGAGGTCAAAATTTGCATGACCGGACTCGGGGCGAACCCCTGCCCACCCCTCTTCCCCCATCCAACCATTTGCATTTCCACCCACACAATCGAGATGTTGGATGCTGTTTTGGGAGGTGTCGCATCTCCACCTTAGTACACGTACTTCGAGCAAAATAAGGCTTTACCCAGCGCTGATTCAAAAACAGTTCCAAGTGCTTTTGTATCACCATCCTAATGTATGATGATCCGTCAATGGAAGGCTATTTTCACATCAAAAATGCCACTTTCATTTTAGAGCGATTTTAATCTCCTCCCTCTCCCTGAGTCAGCTAAATGAGTGAAAGTTGATTCAATTAGACAGTCTTGCTTACTGGCATTAGAAAGAAAATGGACGCTCACAAACTTTTAATGAACTTATATTCCAAGACCATTGGGACGCAATGGCGATCGTGAAAGACGCAAAAAGGAGGTATCGACAGCTATGATATTTCTTTGATGCATTTGATAACAGTATATGGAACATATATTTGAAGTGAAATTTCCAGACAGCAAATTCAACGCACATCAAAAATATGACACTTATTCGTGCTTCAAATAAGCAATTACGTGGTCATGGATACAAATATAACGAAGTGTTCTTTATTCAAGAGAAACTTAACGGCAGCCAGGGTTGTTGGTATTGGAGAAATGCCTGCTGCCAACCACCTTAATAACAGCCAAGCACAAAATAGTGTTTAGAGAGCGAAAGAGGCCGATATGGGGACGTCGGTGGCTTCCCGACTACCCACCTCTGGACCATGCGGTCTGTGTGCGAAGCAACGGAGGTCGGTGTTAAATCTGAACCAACGAAGTTGGATGGTCGTCTGCTGCAGAGTTGTTGCATTATCAACCGCTATGCTCAACTTTAGACTGGAGAAATTGCATGAGATACAGCAGACTTTAACACGATTGCCATTATTGGACTAAAAATCCTGCGAGGTATTTTAAGGAATTCTTTATTTAGCCCAAGATCTCGGTCTTTTGCCAAACTGCGATTGATGTAGGCATTCAACAGTTCTATCTGGCTACTCCTTATGATTACATATCATAAGGCGATTTCCAATGCGACCTGCTTTGCAGCTCACTGAAAGAAGGCATCTTCTCCAAGTGTTTGTTTGTCCTTTTTTGGACTTAAGTGTAGGTGGATTCCACAAGTTAGGCTCACTTTGACTCTTAAAAGTTCAAAGATGATCTTGGCATTACACATTGTCAACATTTCCTCACATACTAATCCGTTCAGAACCCCAATTTTAAGGTATTTGGCTCATCCATGCATAATCACAAAGCCTTCTTTCGGACCGAATTAGCATTTTACCCTTTTATGCTTTTCATGGAGTATGTTTTGACCTAAGGTAGGTATTGAAGACGTTAGAATGAAAGAAGTTTCATAAATCGTCCAAGAAAGGACCTATTTTTATTGAGCAAACACCACTTTAATGGCGTAAGCTGAACACAAGAATCTCGGCAATTATCAGTACGGCTAGAGGAAATAAAATCAACTTGACAGAATTACGTGCGGTCATTTGAAGCCGTACATCACAAAGAACATGCATCCCCGTCTACTAGTATACTACTGTTTCTTGGCCCTTCCACTGCTTTTATCACATTCTGAACCCTCACTCTACAGCATGCTGGCTGGCTATGATGGATGTGACTCGAACATGTCACCTTTGCGAACTGGGTCCAACGCATTTCCGAATCTGGGGACTGCCATGCCTTCCGTTAAAGAAATACTCATTGTTGGATGCACCGCGCTTTAAATTAAGAATAACGAGCAATAAAAGACAAAATTTTAGCATTGCTGGACGTAAAAGGTGAAGCGCTTGGTTTATGACCTCGCAGAGAGAGTCGTGAGAGCTGAGTAAATGAATCCTACAATGCACTGATAGACGATAAGACACAAATCCGCCTCTAGGAGGCTTTACATACTTCACGCATGGTGGATTGCGAACAAAATCGTCCACCACAAACTCCTCATTGGAGGTCTGCGCAAAGAATGGCCAAGCAAAAATAACATAAAATATGCACCACTGACGTTTCATTAAAACTGTCAATTGATAATTTTTCGGTAATGCAATTAATCATAGGAAAACAAAAATAATTCTTACTAATAAAAGCTATGTGGAAGAGTAGTTAGCAGTAATGACTAAGGCCTCCAGAGATGCTATTTGCCGTCGGAGTAAAATAACCCAAATTAGCGAAAATCAATAAATTGATTTTTCCTGTTGTTCCATTGATTTCTCTAGCTTATGACGTAATCATTGTTCACTTTCGCCAGACTGCAGCAGTTGTTGCTTTCATGGCGTGTCTTTAGCTCCATTTCGGGATTTAAACTCACATTCACGCATTTTCTTCCAAACACTGCACAAATCAATACTACTTGAGGTGGTCTTGATGACTCCACAAAATAAAATGCTCTTTTAAGTAGTTTTGGTCTCTTCATTTTCTTTCAGAGGCAAATGTCTTCCAATTCACAGAAAGGGGATCCAAATGTTTCCCCATTTAAACTGATACCCTCACTTACAAACCCTTTAAACTTTAAAATCACAGCAATGCAGAAGAATATTATGGCTACATAACCGTTCTATGATTGGCTTTATTCGAGCATTCAAGATTCGTCACCTTCTCAGCCCTCTCATTCGTTCTACACTAGCAACCTTGACTGTCCAATCAGACACTCGAGCCAATTGCGCACTGGCCTCTGCAACTTTAGTAAGCTAAGCAAATTTTCCTCTAACCTGATTGGTCCCACAACCTGCAAACGTTGCGTGTGCATCCCCCTAGTAGTCCGGAGCGGGGACAAAGTTGTGGTTCAGTGGTGCACCGCTAATTGACTTCTGCCTTCGCCGGGTACCATGTGCTTCCTTATCCGCATTACTGGGCCCAAAGAAAGTAACGAAGCCCAGCCATCCTCACCGGACTCTGTGGCTCTGAAGGAGATGAAAATGGAGGAGGTGAATTTGCAAAGATTCCGTTTTAATGTCCTTATCATTTATGTTTCATTTACAGTTATGTTCGTTCATTCATATTACTCATTCATACATTTATTTGTGTTTCAGTGATAATTCCTATTATTTGTTTCGATCGAAAGTAATTAAGTTGGTCGCAGTCCATGATTCCTTAGTAAACAGTAGTTCCCACTGTGACTACCTGAGATAAAAAATGCGCTCGTTTTGGATGCCACCCAATGGCCCAGGTGAAAATAACAGCTCCCTTAGGATTTTACAAGCCACTCATTAGCCATTTCAGATTTTTGCCTAATATAGCAATGTTGTATGAAATGATGGGTTTCGCTCCTGTCCTTCTGATTGAAACAATGGTTGGGTAGATAGGTCAGCGTTACCACGCAATCCTATGCGTTGCGGTTAGCCTATGGGCTTAAACACCATGCGAGTTTCATGCTCTCGAAGTACTTTTTGGTGATATACGACTTACATCTTGTTATGTCATTGCCAGCTAAAGACCTGTTAATAAGTATTTTGATAACTTTTAAGCTTATTGGGTAACAAATAGACATTGGAACAATATTATATTTTGCCATCATTTGGATCTAGGTAATTACAGTGGTTGAAATTATTTTTGCATGCAACAAACTAAAATAAATGCAGTTTGTCCAAGGCCATTCATTTTTCACTATGACTCGAAAAATTTGCTTCCTATGATTATTACGACTTTTATAACTTAAACTAAAGGCATCACCAAGTCCTGATTCTCCTTAATCTTGACATATGATAATTTGAGGTACATCCCCATCGTCTTATTTTGATTAAAGGAGACAAATATTTAACCCTTCCTGTTCTTGCAATTACTTAAACTGCTGACTTATAACACCTGCCCTCACATTGTTGCTCTTGTAAACAATCAAGTTTACCTTGAGTCTTCCACCACTTCCCATCACGTCCAGCAATTGTTTTTATTTGAGGACATACCTCTAAGACTAGCTTGTCGGCAAAATGAATAGCTATCTACTGCTTGGTATCGTGTGTTTTAGTGCCACATTTTCAGAGTGCTTTCTAAGTCCCAAAGTTTGATCTATGAATCGCGGTACAGTAGGGAGCATCTATTCAGCCCAATGTTTAGCGAAGGAAGATTAGTGTCCTCATCTACAGTGAGTTGTCATTAAAGACCTTGGCACTATGCGTTAACAAAACGCCAATTAAATGGCTTTTAATTCTTTCAAACCAGTATGAGTTGTCCCTCTTAGCACTGTTGTGGATTGGATGAAACCCTAGAGTTCCCCTTTGTTTACTACGTTTATTGGTTGTTTAGATTGAAGCCTCTGCATTGATGGGCTGAACTAACGTAGTAATTATCAAAGCGGTTTTTACATTTCTACTGTTCAGATTCTCACTCCTCTATAGTAGGGATAATTTTTTCATTTTTGCATGTCACTTCTCAAAGTCGTCAATCTCTGCCAGTAAAAACCACGTTATGCACGTGCGGTTACTCCTATAGCTACCTGATGATGCGCTTTTGCAAACACACATACAATAAATCTAACCGATTTCACGAATTATTATTCGCCATTAGTCGTGAAGCCCTGGACTCCCCTCCCACCTTCGAATTTCTTCTGGTCTAAACGCCTAATCAATTCTCTCAGATTGATTTCAACCTTGTATCCTCTATCAGTCAGTCATTTAACACGAATAAGCTCTGTATTCTATTTTAGTTAATCCACCAGATATTCGTAGAGGAAAATATAACTCACGACACTTGGCAGATCAGTAGAAACGGCAAGTACTTTGTGGTAAGTCTGTCTAAATTCATCATATGGCCTCTTGCAAATTCATAACTGATTTTCGACTTGGGTGCCAAGTCAACACAAGTAAGTCACCGATTGTTAACTATGAGCCCGGCAGAATTAAGGTACTTTTTAAATTCTGTCTCCTTTTACTGACAGCATCTTTGTCGGTTTTTAGCCATTTGGGTTTTAAAGCTAATTTGAAAAAATCCTCAACTCTCAAATAGTAACCACCACTAGTCCTCGGTTAATGGTCGTCACAATTCTGCTCCATATTCCAGCATTTCTGATTGAACTAGTTAGTCTCTTTCAGCATAGATAATGCCAACAAATTATACAGATCCCAGAAGTGTGAGTAAGGTTTTGAGTATCTTAAGGCGGTTTGATTAAGTCCTCCTGCCTCATTTTCCTTCAGAGCGCATTTATTCAGAAAGAATCACCACCTATTGATGCTTCTCAAAGGCCTCCTTGTACCCCCTGTTCATATTTTGCCTAAACTTAACTTTCACCCACTAGTCAGAGCGCTATCTCCCTTATTTTTTTTCATCCTATTACAAGATACAATGCAGTTTTCTGATGGAAAGTTTTTGCAGGTTGAATTCCCGGTAATTGGAAGAGCCTTTGCAGAAAAGATTCTCGACCGTCTATCATACTATAATGTGGGCAAAACAGAAGACTCAAACATTATGTGAGTTTATGTGGTCATCTACTTTTTCCTTTTGTCTAAGGTGATCTCTTCTCCCCACTCCCTAGGGTCATCGATCCTGCTGCTTTTGTCTGCAAACGTTCCAAGTAAGCATTGCAAATTGAAACTGTCGTCTCCATTCATCGAGCCTTTCTTCATTGGTCGAATTCTCCTTTTAGGGTCAAGGGTGCTCACGACATCCCCGTGAAGCATTTTCAAAAATTTGTCAACTCTCTCAAATCCCGCCTCACCGTTGCTCAAGTAAATCAGCGTTTCTTTTACCTATACGATGCCCGTTCATCGTAAGTGGCATTAATCATCCTACACGTCCTGAAGGTGATGTGATTAGGGTTATTGATAATGGCTTTAAAGTAATTTGCATATCATTGCTGTGTTCATGCTCTATGAGTTCATTTTGAAGAATTCCTTACCCGAGACTCCTAATTGCCAACATTTGTTATAAACTTAAAATAAGCGAATTAATCCCTAGGTGCACTTGTCAATCGTGGGTAGCCATCACGCTATGCAAAGTGGACTGACGACTCCACTGAGTGGAGTTCGGTTTAGTCTAGTCAAATTTGTTGACCTTCGCGATTTTGTAAACCCGAGGAAATTTACGCTAATTGCACTCCATTATTAATTAAACATGGCTTCCTACTCTTATCTCTGTTATTTTCTTGAGTCAGCGCTCTCAGTTCATATGTTCCCAACACTTTTTGTGATGCTGCACCTTTGTCAAATGTTCCACTGTGACCAGTCGGAATCGAATATGCAGTAACTTTAAAGTAGAAGCGTTTGCTTTTCCTTATCCCCGTTTGCATAATAGCGTCTCCACATTTTTCTAACTATGATTAGACATTTGAACCCTCATTGCTTGAATACAATGAAATTAACACGTCCATGTTTAAGAAGAAGAACACCGGTGAGACACTGTTGAGCATAGTAGCAGTAGTAAATGCAAATGTTTTCTTATTAGAGCTTACTAATTATGGATTGGCCTTTTCATTGCTTTACAAATTCTTCCGGCTGTTCACAATCCAAAAAATTCCGGTGATATTAGCATTTCTATCCACTTATGTGTATTTTGAGTAAATTTGAGTTGATGCTTTCATAAAAACAATAGATGAGGAAGAACCTGCTAAATATCTCGTTAGTTGAGATGAATGCTATTCCAGTCGAACTTCCTTCTCCAAGGAGGCACAAATGTGTTGATTTCACCTTCGCATGTGACCCTGTAATTTTCTAATGCTGCATAACTGTAACCTGGGAAGGTATCGTCAGGGAAATGAGCAAAGAGCGAGCAGCAGGAGGATGGAGTAGGGTGAAGCGGTATCTCCCCTCCTTTCCTCTTCCACTCCGAAGTGCGGTACGGTGACTGGGCGACGCGATGAGGTGTGAGGTCCTGCGTTATGCTGAGGTGTGCTGTGAGGATGCGAACAACGCTGCTCTCAGACCGGACTAACTGACTAATGGTGGTTGTACAAGCTAAACGTTGGCTGAAGCAGGCGTCTGTCTTTCTTGCACACCCTCGAAGAAGGTCCGTTCATGGAGTCACATCACCTCGTATAATGTCATATGGAGCAGGTGGATGTTGGGAGTAGTTGTTGTGTGTTGTATGCGCTTTGACAGATGAGGATGTTGTGTTGGGCAACCGCATCGGCGGTGCAGCACGCGCAGGCGCACGTTGAAATGGTGAGGGTGTAGACGTGGTCTCGTGGGAATGGAGTGGTGTGGGCTTTGGAAGTATTGGTTGGTGAGTAGTGGGCAGTTGGAGGGAATTAGCCAAGAATGCGTATTTTGGTCTACGCCATTGCAATGAGGAAGCTTGTGTCCACTGCAGGTTAGGTAGCAAGCAAAGAGTTCGTTATCGACTACGCGTTTACACATTTGGATGTGTTGAAAGAAGTTGATTGAATAGTAAGAATCAAAGCCGTTGAAAATCAATGAGTGCTTTTTTGAGCACACTTTGTCATCTGTCATGTGTGATCCTGCGTTACACAGGTGGAAATCATTTGCTTGGCCTCACCACATTTTATTATAATGACGTAGGTGTTGGCACATACTTCACAAATCAACACTTAAAACGTGGTTTGGTTTTTCTCGATCTTTATTTAGCATTTCTATGAGAAAAGCCTTTTTTATTACATTGGATCCGCTTTTGAGGTGTTATTTACCAGCGACAAACCATTTTTGAAACCTTTCTTTTGTTAGCATAACGTTTGCTACCGCATTTTCTAATAACCTGGTTGGAAATAGTACGAAACTCGAATAATATCTATCGAGTTCCACGAATGTTTTCCATGTGAAGACTCATTATGATAATTATGTGGCAATGAGTAGAAAGAAGTTTACCAGTTCATTGAGTTGGCGCATTTTTGTGATTATTGGTGCATTTTTGGTAATTACCGAATCCATTGTCATTTCTAAAGCGTTTTCGCTGTGCAGAAAACCAAACTAATCCTTTTCCGGTTGCTTGATAATTTTGTAGGATCATAAATAATTGCCGAACAACCGTTTTTTATTCCCCGTCCTGATTCCTTTCACCCCCTCAAAGTGGTTGCAAGGCAAAAATACTGTACTTTAAAACAATGCAGTATATTCTTTACTAATCATTTATTGCTTTGCACAACGTTCTTTTTGTATCCTCGACCAGGCTTTTCAATCCCAACAATTCAATATGTATCTTGATGGAATCCTCATCTTATAAATTCCCCTTAAAGTTGCTGCCTATTCCAAGTCTGGAATGGTTATTTAGTTTGCTTGCTTAAGGTTATTTGAATCCGTTCTAAAATGTTAAACCCACCTAATTCATCTCATTTACTGCTTTTTGATTGCGCTCACTTTTAAAGCTTTCTTATTAAAATTCAAGAATGTGCAGGTTTTCTAAAATTGCTCTCTTTTTCAAGCACCGTTTTAAATTGTAGACAGGTTAAAATATAAATTTATACTGAGCCCTAGTTGATGAGAGCTTTCTTAGCGCAGCTTAAGTTCCACGTGCTCGTTGGCCTTTACGGTGCTCAAGTACCATCTATTTTTTATTCGTGATTACCCTGAAAGCTGTTCCATTATAAATGAAAAGTTATAGAATCATTTTATTTCAAATCCGACAACATATCGTAGGTGTTTTAGACCGAGATGCTCCCCTTCATCCTTTAATAAACGTGACAGTTATCTCCAAACACTTATCCTTACGTGTAGAGTTTCTATCCCTGACTTTCTGTGACATCGCTTTACTTGCTTCCCAATGGAGCACGATGGCCTTTGCGTAACCAAAAAATTGCTCCATCTGGCCGTGATTCGTACTTAGGCATAAAATCCATTTACACTACTACTATCTTGTCATATATTCATAAAACCCATTAAAAAATGCTGTACCATTTAAGCTTAAAAAGTGACACTTTCTCATCAGTGTTTCAGCTAATAAGCCCCTGTTAGGTTTCAACAATAGGTGATAAGTGAAAGCCCTCTTGTCCTTGATGTTGTCTCCTTTCTAGTATTAATTGTCTTTAGGTCTACCACGCGATCAGTAATCAAGGCAACTTCAATTTTAACTACCTCTGCTTCTTAATCTGTGCTGCCATTGTGGCTGACATCGCGTTGGTCACTGACTCTGCTGCCTGTGTCTTCGCCAGTATGCTCCTCTCTCCCCTCATGGTACGTTAACGATTTCTTAGACATTCAGTCGCATGAGCAAATTACACTTCGCTAATGAACGTTAATGTTGAATGTTAATTTTACTATTTTCTACTTACAACCGTGTTGCTAGAGGTAAGATCCCACTAAATATGTGCTTCAAAATGTAAAGGTAAAAATTACTGTCGAACTAGGCTTAATTTTGAGGATTAGTTCAGGTTCTCCATATGGTACCCATCCAAGTCACTTCAAATTGACACTAAGATCTGCAGTATGGCAAATAGTAGAATTAGTAATTACTTGGAAGGAGAGATATTCGTCCTCTATCCCTCGTAAGCTCTAGCCCGGCCATAGAATGGATCACGCGTAATGCTAGATGCATCATTCACACTCGTCTTATTTCAGATTTTTATGCGGTGCAATTTAAATTACGTGGATAAAAGTTCTCAACTTCTTCTAAAGCATAGCATGGGATCAAGTGTCGAATTTCGCTTTCTTAGCCTACAAATAATGGACTGAGCTTAGAGTCCGATGGTCAAATGCTACTGCGATGGTCATTTTAAAAATCACTGCTGCATCACCTGCAGTAACCATTATTTCAGATTTCATTCCTCGTATTTGTGATTTCAAAAACCAAAATCACAGGTAGAAACATTTCCCATGGTTCTGTTTTCTCGTTGGTATACGTGGAGAGTGTACTCGACAGCAGCATAGGATACTTTTGAGTTGTCAGTAGCTTCACAATGTTTGATCTTGCAAAGGTGGCAACCACGAATCCTGATATTTGCTTCTTCAATAAAACAAAGCCAGATATGAATATACCATCCAAGCTATTATGACTTTCAATATCGCTATAGAATAGTTTTACCTCGCCTGAAAAGAATAAAGGAAAAGTGCAGGTAAGTTGGGAGAAGTCCTGCTCTTGGTCAGTTATCGTTTTAGATCCAAATAGTTGACCTCGAGACCTGTTGCTGCTGGAACAACAAGATCAATTTCCATTGGTGCTTACAAATCGATTCCCACAAAAATGATATTTGTATGGCATCCTGGAAATAACAAAACAAGCATGCCTTTGATCCGACAGATTTTTTTTGCTAGTCTCGATAAAAAATACTACTGTCTCAGTTCTTATGGGGTTGCATAATATTGCCTGCAAATTGCAGCTAGTTTTTGTCTGCAATGCAAATCCACTCAAGTATCTCCCATCAAAAGATACACAACTAAATCACCATTCCAGTTATAGCCAAACAAATGCACAATAACTGCTCAGAATTCACGAGAAAATTTGCAAATCTTGCAAAACTACCGATTCCTCAAAAGCTCTTTTTTTTGCACTTGCGTAGCAGCTGCAATTAAAAATTGTTGGTCTTATGTCAAAAATGGCAGTCGCCAGAGCTTTGGTACCCAATTTCCACTTCAAAAGCTTGATTAAATCTTTGAAGGGGCACTTTAAAACCTTCAGTTCCATAAATTTGTATTCATAATCAAGGTGTGGTTTAAATACATTCACTACAAGAATATTAAGCTAAAATTAACCGGCTTAGATGTTTCTCATTCTAACGACACTTTTTACTTTCATTTGGTTTTCCTTTACGGCCCTTATTATTCCCTGTTAATTAAATTTGTCATGTAATCACAACGTTCCGGAGGCTCACATGTTAAAAATGCGGCATCATGTGATTTTTAAAAGGCATAGAGGCTCTTACAATATTTTAAAGGATATTGCTTAATATTTAGGAAATCAATTCCTTTACCGACAACAATCCCCTTTTCCTTTCTAAGCTGCATCACGTCCTCGTGCCTAAATGCTTAACTTGTCTCAGGGGAAAGGTGGGGCTCTGCTCATATGGAAGTATTAAGTGTCCTATATAAATAGCGCTGATGAGCCGTGGTAACTAGAATTTTACTTAAAAACGCACAGCAAACACCATTGTTAACCTGTTGCACAACCTCTTGGATCAAAACTGCACTGTTTATCATAATCGCATTTGTGGGATGACCTACTCTGTTGTCTCTCCTTTGTAGGAGCCCATAATGTGCATCATTTTTGGTCTGAGCCTTCGTGAACCACGAATGACTATGAAGGGATTCAGAAACACCTCTGTATCTCTTATCATTTGCATTATTGTGGGTAGGTTTGTGTTCAACAAAATAACGTCGTATGGGCGATTGAGTAAGATTAGTGGGTTTACCCGCCTCTGTCTCGTATTTTCTCTCAGGCATCGCTTTTGGTATTCCTGCGCACTTTATCAGCATGTTCCAAGGCATTTCACCATATCCGACTGGCGAGATGTCCAGCAGGTTAGTGAGGTTCTCATAATGTGCCTGCATTTCATTACATTTTTTACTTACTTAATCCCCAAAAGATTAAATTCACGTTATTACCGGGTGGTAAGGTTACTCACCAATGCATGATCTGTTTCCATCCTTGCTACACTATTAGATTTGAAGTTATCGTTGCAATCTGACTGTCTGACTCTTGACTGGTCCTCACTTCCATCTTTTTAACATTGAACTTTCACCAACTGGTACGTTAAAATCATCCATGAATTAGTCCCCTATTTACTCTCATTATTGTTCATTAGTTAGAACCAGATTATAGTGGTGCGAGATCTATTCTTAGGTAAACATACATTCGTACCGTTCTGCCTGCTGACTGCGCTCATTTCCTGGTGGAGACATCATCATCCCGTTATGTCTCATCCCAGCCAAAAAAATTATTCGGATCACTTGATAAGTCTTTAGCCTGCTAAATTTATATTTGGCCATTCAGATCAAATATGGATAGTAAAGCAAAGCGACTTAACAGAGAGAAATTGAGAGCCAAATGTTTTCTAAATTATAACACTTTTTGGTCGTCTGTTTACGGGTCATGCTGAATAGGCAAGAGGCAACAATTTATTGCTGAAATGCATCGGACTTAGTTAAGCGCTCTTGGCATGTGACTTTTTTGCCAGATGTGGAAAGTAAGCTATTAAATTCAACCAAAGACGAATCAGTATATTTTTGCCATGCGCATTGTCTCGAACTAATTGTCAACTATCTGTTAGCAAATAAAACACTCATTTAAATCCTCCAAAGTTTCCAAACTCTGCAATTAAATGAGGTCAATAAATTTATTTTTTCACGTATTTCTTTATTTGACAGAGGTGAAGCCAAGGCTCTCATTGCCTCAATCATTGTGGCCTCGGCCTCGGGAGTGAGTGTGTCCTTTGCCATCCTTTCCAATAGTCTTGCTGCGATGATCGGAAACGCTATCTCCCTCTCCCTTCTTCCACCATCTGTCAATTGCGTATGTTGATTTTCATTGCCTCTCTTCCGTAATCAAAGCATGTGGGAAAATTTGACACCGGTCGTCACTAGTTTTTAGCCACTCCAGACACTGGTCGTTAACTAATGGAACTCAATTTTCCTCGAAACATGAATAACTTGCATTCAATTTATCGTTGAAAATTTAAACAGTCCACAATATTATTTGTTTTAACTAGTTAGCATAGATTGGTGAGTGCCAAGTGGTGTATGTCTATGACGCAGCTAATCGTCGACGCTTCCCTCCTTTTGGAAGGGCAATTTTATGGCGAAGGCTAACCAAATGGAACCTATCCCCATAATACTAAAGCCTTTTTACTCTTTCCCCTTTGCCACGCTATGATAAAGCGCTGTTGTCGCAAAATTGCTTTAGAATAGAATGTCCATTAAAGAAAAACATATCATAGGTTGATCACTTCCAAAGGGCTCACCCAATATCCACTACCCAGCACCCTACCTCATGCTTTTAAGCCACACAGGACTGCGCTTGCTTCATGCATGTATACATACGTGTGGTTGACTGCAAACAGATGTCATCATGAATTGTTCACTTTTTGATGGCTAAACCACAGCTAGAAGTGGGATCAATCTACTCAGTACGATACATCTCGATTATGTACCAGAAATGCCCCTCCTTTGCAAACGGGATTAGTCAAGTTGACCGCCAAATGTGCTATTCGTATTTGTACAGGGACAAAATGCAATACCTGCTGTTCCAAATAAACCTATAAAAGTCTAACTTCATTATAATTCCTTAGCCTTTTCATTATGTCCAAATTAAATTGCAGAAATTTGACAAATATGAGGACATGGGTGGGAAGTGTGTTCATCTTTTGCTGAAAAGGTACTTCATTTTTAGCATTGGCTGGATCAGTGAATATTTTTAGAGACTCATCATGGGCCATACAAACATTATTGTTTTTTGTACTTTTGCAACAGCTTAACCTATTAAGTAAGGCTTCCTGCTGAAAGCTGTAAAGAGAAGGCATCATTTTTGTTAACGGACCATTAGACTGAATGTTTGTATAGTTTGAACTGCCCATTTCTGCAGGAATAGGCAAATAAGAATAAAGCATTAGACGTTGGCAACTTAAACAGATTATTTAAGTAAAAACTCCAATTTATTTGGCCTGAAAATTTCCACCGATGCGAAAGAAGTTCTGCTTGATTACTGACAGAGGAAGAAGTCGTTAACATTCTTTGATATTGTCGACTCTGTTAATGTAGACCCAATTATTTGCCCATGAGGTTCGATTTTAAAAAATGAGTTGTGCCCAACTTTAATTATAGTCAACAGTGAATTGTGCTTGAAATTTTGCGCCATTGAGTTTCAGCTGAATGGTCCTTTTGGAGTGAAGTACACAGATCTGGCGCTTACTTAGCATCAGTGAATGGTTGTTCTGATGCCTTGAAAAATTCCATTCTTAAATTCTCAGCTCTGCCTATTCGTTAAATAATTATTCGAAATTGCATGGATTGACAGTACCTCATGGCACTTCACGCGCGTGGATTGGGCGTTATTCAACCAGTAAACGGTAGTTATGAAATCTCGAACTAGATTACCCTAATTAATAGAGATATCATGATCAATGTATGAACGATTTGGGCTAAAAGAGCTTCTTTCGTCTATATTGTCAAATGAGAAGTGATAATGAGCTGCCAAAGATGTATTTCTTACATTAATCCCTTTTAGCAGGGAAATGCGATATGAATTTTGTGTAGGAAGGCTACCTAACCCTTTGTATTATCTCTAAACTTTGACTTTCAGGGCCAGTTCTTCCTCCTCGCAGTGATTGCTCTCATTGATCGTCCCTACGTTATGGTAAGCTGCTTCTCTATCAATCACTTTGCTAATATGTCTCAAATTTGCCTATTCGAAACCGCTTTCGGGTCCGTGTTTAGTCCCTTCTTCAACTCTGCATTAGTTAATATCGTAGTAATGGATTGGAGTTTGGTTCAAAAATGCGAGATTTGCAAAAGGTCACCCATATACATTAATATGTTATTTTACGGAACAACCAGGTAGTTAATTTTCCATTACAAATGCAACATCTGGGTGAATTAACGATGAACTGCTTACTTAAATGGCCTTTAAAACTTATATTTTTACCATTTCTATTAGAGCTAATCGGACATTTGTCCATTGTATTTTTCGTTTTTTTTCATGCATGCTTCCAAGGTCATTTATTGTCACCTTTTTGAGGTTAATCTTCTGCAATGTTTGCAACCATCCGACTTTTAATCACGGTAGCATTCCCTTTCTAATGTAACATGGAGCATTTTGTGCCACTCGAAGTGATAATCGGTGTTTTCATTTGCACCGCGGTATAGCTGTCCCCTGTGATCCTTTAACTAAACTAGTCTATCCTGCTTCTCCGCCTCGTCGCCTGTATGAATTTTAAAAATCCCGACCTAAAAACTTCTTGTATACACTTTCTACGTGTCGATAGTTTTGTTTGAGACAAGTCTCGAGAACCGTGATTTGAATTCATTATTTTCAAATTGTCATATGGACAGCTTTTGTGTGTTGCTATGTTTGTGCTGGTACCGTCTTTAACTTTAGGAAACACCATAATGTACCGACTTGTAACGCAAAAGACGCACAGCAAACACCTTAATTCTCATTCCTGGTTTTTATGCACGCTACAATGCCTTGAGACGTCGCAAAATCTTTCCAATGTACTAGACTTTTGAGATTTCATTCTCTTGCTTAGCTTGCCGTACCAACTGCATCTCCTAAGCGGAATAATCTATATTAAGATTGGAAAAGTCAGATTTCTTTTTAAAGGAAGGTTTGGGAATGACTACATTCCCGTAACTGTTTTCTGCTTTTTTGTTATTTTAAAAGCTAAATAGAACATTGCTTAGATTTTTGGTACGCTTCTCATAGGTGAGTACCTCAAAAGGTAAAAATAGCACTAACTTTGGGGACATTGTTATTGCCAAGAACCCTTCTTTGAATGCCATAAGGTATAATTTAATTACACATGTATATTAGAGTTGGTGGACTGTTAAGAGGTGACATGAGCAAAGCGTCCTCCCATGCAGGTGACATTCGAAGCCTCGGAGACGCAAATGCCGATCAGAGAAAAGGTCTTTCTGCCATAATGTGATGTTATGGTTGTTTGAAATTTATTTGTATCAAAACAGTTTTGTAACCTTATCGCCCAATTCTCAATCGCAAATGCAGCTCTCTTATGGAGGCTTAAGAAGAAATTTTCCTCATTTAAGTTTGTGCGATAAAGTATCCATCCTAAGGCCGATTTTCGAGTAGTACCTAAATCGTCAATATTTCTAGAATCATTAATAGACAGACAAGTGGTTCCAAAGTTCAAAACTCTTCAGAGAAACAAAAGCTCTAAAGGTATACCACATAATACTTTTAATTACCTGTGCTTAAGCGTACTTGTGCTTGAAAGGCTCGTGTTTATCCATAGTTTGTTACTCTGCCTGATAGGTATGACTTTCGTGAGGGCATCTCACTAATTCTTACTTGTTAAACATGACGATTTTACTCACAAGGTGCATAAAATCTAGTATAGTAGTATGTTAAAATCTTAAATATACTATCCTCTGGGTTCTTCCTCCTAGGTTACAGCACATATTATAAAGAGGTAAATCCTTTTAAAATCGATTATTAGGACTACATAAATTGTGCTTTGTGTTGATTAGATAGAGTTGTGGAAATTGGGAGGAGTCATTGAGCAGTTTGACTTAAACCAACTTCCAATTCATCGAGTGGACACTCCTCACGCGCAGTTTACCAATCGTTGAAATGTGCTTTAGTTGTTCATCCTGTATGCTTCTGTGCATTTTTGTGTACAAATGTGTAAAAATGTTACCTGCAACTTATGGTCTCTTAAAGGTACCGGTTTTGAATCTGAAACCAGTTGTGCTTTGCAATACCCACCTTGCTTTCATTGCATATGAAGAGAAGTTTGTTCGACACGTGTACATTAAAGTAATACAAAGATGTCATTTCTCTTTGGAAAATATATCCCAAATTAAACCCAGTGTGCTTTACTTTTTGCAAACTTGTACATTATACGTTGATTTAAATTATTTTATAAGGAGGAAGCATAGTTCTAGTACCAAGTTGATTATCCGCCTCTTCTAGACATTCTAAGAACAGGCATAAGTAGACACCTGCAAACGCCAGCACAGAGTGGAGTAATTTCGACCACAAATCCTGCCCCTTTTGGGTTGTATACCACTGAATGTGCTTTGAATCCAATTAGTTTGTGTTTGCGTTGTTGGTCAAGTTCAAAATAGCTGGCCGCATTGAAACTATGGTTTTCATTGAAACACTTTTAAAGAATGGTCGCAGAGGGGATTACTTCGTCAGTGTCTTAGTTTTAGAAGAATGGAAGATAATGGCATTCAGTTTTGAACCGAAATGTCGTTTACGTGAGTCAGATTGTGCAGCTGATTAAAGTCTACTTGGGAGTTGCCCCTCGAATACAAAGTATACGAAGTTCCGATTAGTTTTTTCTGCAAAATGAGGCGTCGATATTTATACTTACCCTCTTTCAAGTAACTTATTCAGACCAAACAACTGGATCCAACTTTTTTCCCCTGCAAATAACCTCATTTTATCACTAAGGATAATTGAATCTAATTCAATTTTTGGGGCGTAACCAAATGCCTTTTAAGACTTACTTCAAAGGAGCCTTGGTCACAAACATTGCAAACTGAAAAAGCGTCTTCCAATTAAAGATTTAGACACTATTCCAAGTCGCCTAAATCACTTACTGAGCCTGACTTCTAGAATCTTATGCTTACGGAGGCTAACCTCCGGCCGTTCAAGTTTCAAACATGTTGCCCATTAAATGCTGTGAACATAGAGATTCGTGAACCTACTTGTGCTTCCATGTCTAATTGGAAGCAGTTTTATATCTGAAACCTCTTTTTCAAGCCCTCAAATACCCAAGCATTGTTGAGCTCGTGGATTCGGAAGCACCAGAAAGCTATTTCTTCGTGCAAAAAGGTTTTGAAGTACGCTAAACTAAAAGGCATGCCAACTTTTTAGAAGGTCAATCTAGACAAGTTCTCGAGAGTTGTTTAAGGGAAATTTAAAAAATTTATTAGTTGTCTTGGATCCTAGAGTTTATATATAAGCCTAAATTTGGTAAACATTCCATTAGTTTGCCTCATTGGAAAGACAGCGCCTACTTCGTCCTTGGCTCCAAGAGGACGAGGCGATATAATTCCGTCAATTTTTAAGCAAAAAACATGTCTGCAGAAAGTTTTATGGTCTAATTATTCTTACATTTCCGCCAAAGGCAGTTGAAAGTCATCTGATTACGCACGTCTCCTTGTCATCACCGTGTACATGCATATAGAAGGTGCAGTCTGGACCAATTGTGTATCAAATAAAACTGACAATCTAGAAAGGCTTTGGTCATGCAAATTTACCCATTCGTTTTAATGTAGGGCATTTTACCGGCAAAATAAAAGGCTTTTAATATGCTCTCTTGACACCTGACTCAAAATAAAGTATAATGCACAAACTTTACCTTTAAACAGTTCCACAGCTAGAACACGACAGATTAATGAAAGCGAACAAGGTTTGAGTCAATGCAAAAGCTTGTTCAAATTGCCTTGTTCACCTTAAAAATAGAGGAGTGTGTCTCCTTACTCACATTCAGCTTTTTAGCCACGTTTGTAATCAGGGTCTTAAAGGAAAAAATCAACCAGCAAAGGTCACGGCAATGAGTTCAAGTCGAAGTTCTGATATCCAGTGTGTTTGCGACGCGATTTTTTGCAATCACTTACTAAAAGGTGATGAGGAACGTACGTCGCGCATAGGTGATTGGTGAAGATCAGCTAAAATCTAAAGTAGGTAAACTGATTGAGTCCAAAGATTCCTTCGAAAAGCCTAAAGTAGGACGCCATTCGATTAGATGCCCTTTAGAAATAATGGCAATATGGAATAAAATACGATCAGCTCTTAAAAATTAATCTCCACTTTAAGCTCAAAGTATTAATGAAAATAATTGAGATCCAGCATCGGTAAGTGGAATAGCGTTGAAGAAGATGAAGGAAAGGGTATTAAACAATGCTTCCAAGATTAATTTTAGCATTTACCTTACTTTCAAATAATGAAGTTCCATTGTTAATAGCGGTTCAAGAGAGTTAACGTTTGTTACCGGTTTTGCCCCAATAATCCACTTACCAATTTGTATTAAATTAAGGGCTCAAATTGAATAGTCAAGGACCGAGTATTATCAGCGGTACCAGAAGTCAAGCTTCGAAGTTAATAACTTTTTTAGCATTATAAATATTAATGTAGAATTCAAAAAACTTGAATATTAAGGAACCGTAGTGTCCGCAGTTTGTGGGTAGGAAGACTAAGAAAATTGATTTTGTTTCAAGAAAAAAACGGAGACACTGCGAGAGAACAGCACGATCTCGGTGACTGTAGTGCAGTGTCAGTATCGGTGGCTCAAGGATTACAACTTCATTTATATTACTAACGCTTGTGATGCGCCCACTGAATTCGCCATCCGCGGCGTGGTCTCCTTCTGCCTCACTCTCCTCAACATTATTCTCATTATAATTACAGGCTACTCCGTCAATCGGGTAGGTGCCCATATGGATAACTCCACACTCACTGTGCAATTTTTGGAATAGAGCTTCATCCCCTCATTCCCTTTCTTTTTCATTCTTCCTTTTGCAGCTGAAAGATCTGGTACCCCAGTCTTTCACGAACGATGAGACTCGGCGATTTTATACCAAGGATTTGAAGGTGAGTATGTGTGTGAATGCAAGATAGTTTTTCCTTACTAATGTAATCGTAAAATATCGCTGAGCGCTTAAAAACAAAGAAAATATTCCAATGCACTTTGAGACCATGGAATGATTTTAAGCCAAGCATTTAAGAGTTTTTGCTCCTTAAATTGTCTTCTTTGACCCGCATACAAAATGCATCGGAAATAACTATATAGAAGTGAAAATTTTGTGGTATTTTAAATATTATTCGTAAGCTAAAATCCCTTTTTTTAACTTCAAAATTTATATTGACGCTTACTAATTACAATGCTTCCAGCACTATTTTGAGGGTAAAAGGCTCATCCCTATGCTTGGCTCGGAATTAGTACCTTAAAATCTACTAAAACTGTAAATAGGCTTTGATAGGAATCATTTAAATTTTTACCTTAACATTATCTTAGAGTCAAGTTAATACGTTGGAAGATATATGCACAGTTCCCTCAAATTATTGCGAAAGTAAAAAAAACATCCCGTATTTTTATGGTAAGTTAAGCAAAAGCGTAGATATTTTAGTGTTTAGCCCAGTGAAATATGTAGAATTATGGGGAATCAAAGTAGAGAGATTCGCTGTACTACTTTGTCGATGGATTTCGCTCGATGACTTAACCTCTTAACTCCTAGTCGGAGGAGTACATATTACTAAACTACGGAGTGCAAAGTTCTCAGTTCGTTTGCTAGGAGGACCTCCTTCAAAAAATACAACTGCAAAGGCTTGGAGTTACAATCTTCCACATTAATTTGTCACTCAAAAACTACAAAATGTAATAATCCTTCGATTAAGATTAGCCTACACCTATTCAATGCTTCCAATGTAACCATTTAGTTTGTGACAAAGTTATGTGGCCACAATTATCATAAAAGGTCAATGAAAATGCCACTTGTGTTGCCAAACTCAAATTAAAAGCTGTCTCTGCATATAATTTTACGTGTTAAGCAAATGCATCGGATTACTTCTTCAGCCGTTTATAGACCACGGAATGATCTGCATTTGTTAAGGCGTATTAAAGTGTCATTGGTGCGAGGTGGCGCTAAAGCTGTTCACGTTTATCGTAAAGTCTACACAATAGTGTTATTGTCCATTTCATTTCTTGCATTAATGAGTAATCGTAAAAGCACCAATCCGCTTCAATCGAAGAGGGAGGCAAGAATGTACACCGTGCTTGCCTGCTAATCCTTATTACATTAAAAGGAATACCATCAATTAGATGTTTGATCTACCAGGTGGGCATTTTGAAGCATAGTGCCGTTATAATCAGGCAAAGTTGGGGGAGTTTGTGAAGCTCTTTCAATGGGGAATGGCTCTTATTATGAATTAGTCGGGAGCTTCTGCTTCATTTGAGAATTTTGCGCCAACAACGCATTTAGTTTTACAGGCACACAAAATTCTGATTGTCTTACCTCATTTGTTAAAACACTCAATTAAGAGGAAGTATCTCGGAATGGAAATAAAAAACGAACTGGTGGCATTTGAGTTTACGTTGAAACAGTAGAAGATCTGCATTCGGGCGGTCAATTTGCCGGTGGCAGAAGGGCTGACGACACAATTGGACATTATTGATTTGTAAGGTGCCAAATTGGAAGGCCATTTAACTGCATAAAGAGGTGATCATTTTAGCATGCAGTTGACACCACGCATCAACAACAGGCCGTATTCGAGAAGGCAAACACGTGAGTTGGGTTGAATAAGTGTTTCTTCATGAGTCTATGGTACCTAGTTATGGGAGCTGCTTCCTAGGGGACATTAAATGAAATAAGCTTAAAAGTGCTTACATTTCATGAGGCGACGTTGTTAGTAGAATAAATAGACATTTCTCTGCATAATGCCATTAAAATCTAGACGTCAGTTGAATCTTGAGGCAGGGGAGAGGTTTATTGACTTTCACACAAACAAGTGTTTAAGCTATTAAGGGCGCATCCTGCCCACCTTGATTAAGAAAATGCGTGAAAATAATTGCTACAGCCTGACAAATTACACCCTTAATTTGTTGTTGTTGATGTTGATGCAGATACGATCGTGGCGTTGATGGGTACTTTTGACGCCCGAGGTACGCAGATGTAGAAATTCAGACATAAAGACACCTGTTGGTTGCAATCTGTGGACGTCAAATAGAGGTCTTTACCTCTGCCAGGCATTAGACATGCTTCATTCAAAGTATATATTGCCTTAGATACTACCGGCAATTCAGTTGCTTGAACGCTTGCTTTGGTAAAGTATTACTGGGCGAACCCCAGTCCTTACTCCTAACACATGTAATTTGTGGTTCTGCACGATTGGCAAAGGTCTACATTGATCAATCCAAAGCGAAATGTGTTTGTTAGCAAAAATGATCGGGACATTTCTAACCAACTCTACCACCTGAACATTCAAACATGTTCATGGCAAGGGAAATGCAACTCCAGCGCTTGAATTGTCAGAAATTTTTTATATCTCTAATTAAGGAGTGCCATCGCAGATGTCATCAAAATCACTTTGATTGATTCTGCTTCTGGAAAAGGGTACTTTATATTTTCTGAAGAAGTCTAAGTTTTCGTTTCTGAAAGGCTGCTATCAGGTGCAGCTTTGATAACACTAATGAACGAAAACTGAAGCGACCAATTAAGTGATCAATTAAAGTGGTTGAATAAAGGTAACCGCACATTTTCAGAAAGAAGGTAGTGTTTCATGCTTTCAATTCCATAACTATACTTATTTCGCTTGATAAGGCTTCGTATTTGGTGACATACTTTGTATCTTTGATACATATCATTTAAGCAAATCTCGATTCGTTATCTTTATGATCAAGAAATGGGTATTTTAAGCATGACGTCGTATCATGTTATTTGATACTACCATTTCGTTACAGGGTATTGTCAACTGTTCATTCCACTTGAGATCTTGGTTACTGCTGATCCATGTGCACTCGGAGTACAATGACCCCATGTCTCCGCCGTGCCAAAGTGATCACGAGAGGTCTCTATTCTAGCGCGTTTATGTAAATTTCGATTTGTTCGAACCTTTTTTGCAATGGAAGTGCGCTTAAAGCGTGCCATACAGTTATGCCAGGTCAACGGAATCACAAGTCGACAAATGGCCACCGGGGACGTTCAAGAATTATACACAAAGGGAGAATCATAGCTTTTGAGCTTAAACTTCTACAATTTCAAAGTGGACATGTTGTTTGGGACCCTAGACACTCCGAGTGCAAGACATCTATGCAACATGTATTTTCACCTGTTTGAGAAACATCCTTCGATTTATCTTACTCGTATGCGTTTACCTTTTGGACATGAGTTGCACGTTAAGCGCTACATGAATCCTAACTTGCATTTGGCAAAATAGCTTTGAGCATATCTGATCATGTTACTAGCAAACTGTTATTCCAAATTTAATATCGCAAGGATTGATCATGCACCCGTTTCGAATGCTTCCAATGGGTAGGAATTATCATTTGCTTCGACTATACAATTAAAAGCCAGGTTGTAAATGCAAATCAATGGTTTTCTTTGAAATGCCTCCTTGACTTCCATATATACTTATTTTGGACCTTTGCTTATCAGTAAGCCGGTTTACCCTCTATCTTGATATTCGGCAAACCATCCTATGGCGCCTTTGTTTTTAGGAGGTGCGCGACAACTACGACTGCGTGCATCGGTTGAAGGCAGCTGATTTGGCGGCACAGGCCTACCAGGAGTACCTTCGCCTTTCCCTCCATCCTCCCGAGGGCGACTACACCGAGGAGGAGACTGAACAACTCACGGCCAACTTTCAGGCCGTTATGGAGGTGAGTGAGTGGAAGGTAGTTTGACTTGTTGTTCTTAGTTACGCCTTGATTTCACCACTGGTATTTTTCTTCGTGTCACTCCAATTCAGTTTTTGGTGATACGTACGCTCTTCCGAATATCGGATCGATGTCTTATAGTTACTGTTTCGATTAATGGTGGGGGAAATCTAAGCAAGTGTAAAATCGGGTGCAGATATGTCCCTCTCTCCCATAATGTCCAAACTCTTCATAAGACTGTTTCTACTCTATTCGAACATCTGTGGGCACTGATGTTCTTTCAGTATTTCCCAATACTACTGTCATGCTTTTTTACAATGACACAATATTTATTCATTTAAAAATAAAAAGAGTCACTCGAAAGATCAGCTTTGTAGATTTATTATTTCACTGGATTTAATGCGTTTGATAGCTATTAGCTATTAGCTAAAAATCTTAAAGTCGGATTGGAGTATTAGGCTAGTTGTGCCCAAACTTTTCTTACAACAACTTCCGCCGGACAATTAGGCTGCTATTAGGTGGCTGCAGAAACTATCCTTGATTAATACTGAATAACGGCAGTTTTCTATCGCATACTTTTTTCTAGTGGAAACCGTTAGGCGCACACATAGATTCAATTTTTGCATACGTGTTCAGCATGGTTATAGCGTTTTCATCCCGGAGCCCATAGCATATTAATACTGCTTTGACGAATTCTTATCATTTTAGGTCAATTTCTCATGGAAATTAAGGCCCAGAGGAAATCATTGGTGTCAATTGACTCGGCTTACCTAGACTCACTCAAGATCTAAGGCAACCCGCGTTTTCCAAATCTCACTGCTAAAATTACCATCGGAACATTTGCTCGTCATGGGTTTCGTGTGGAAAGTAAAAGGGGTTTAGTACCTTAGACTTCAGTGTCAAGTACTTGTAAATTGCCTCTGAGGCTATTGGGATCCACCCGCTCCCACCAAATTTGTCACATCAACAAAAGACTATACCTCATATTCTGCCTTATCTGGACCCTTTAGGGAATCGGTCAAGATCCACACATACAAACCATCGGTTCATGGACTCACTCGGGACATAGTGACTTTCTTGTAAGTTGCCTAGTCCCAAGCAGCATCTTCCTCTTCCCTACCTCCTATGTTCTTTTCGCTTATTCGTCTCTTCTCCTCTCCCTTCTTCCCACAATAAGGCCGAGTTCACTAGGGCAACGGAGGCGTTGTCTCAGGGCAGTGACAACCTAAGCGGGCCTGGAAATGGGGCTAGTGGGCGAGCCTTCGCACGCATTTCTGTCTCCTCCGTAAGCCACGTTCATTACTCACGTTGCATTCCTATTTGCACAGTCGCTTGGTCGGTCGCTCATTCCTTTGCTTATTTGGAATTTGGCGTTATCATATTCTTTTGCCGACTGGCTCTATCAGCTACAGACACCTTGTTCTGCTTTATGCTTCGCGTTATTATATTTGTACGCAATTTTAGTCTAGACTTTTGGATTCCAATAGGCCGGTGGACATTTCTTTGTACACCATTTGATTTATAAGGAACAATGCTTAATATATTTCTCGCGAAGAATATGAATAACAAATGAGACTTTGTTCCCAGTGGATATATTTCTACTCTCTGAGGAGGTTGTTTACTAGAACGCCACTTACGAAATGGAACGGAAAGGTCGGCTTTCCTACTTCTAGCATTGTTGATACCGCTGCAGTGTTTGTGCCGCTTTGCCGTCACCATATATACTCAGCCATAGTACGTCACACTTCATGACCAATTCAACTAACCACAAATAATTAATTAATAATCAAGACAAGCAAGTATTTGTCCGAGCGACGATCCCTACCAAAAACTCAGTGACGCATTGGGTTAGTGCATACCATGTACAAAGAGTCACATATATGTGTGCATATAAGGATGGGGAAATTGTGGCAATGGGAAAGAGGAGATATGACAGGGTGATTCTGTGTTGAAGGACGGAGGCTACAGACGTCGGCATGTTCTCTCCATACCCCGCAGACAGACTAGCTTCATTGAACGCAGTCGTTCCTTCGGCATGCACTATGACTGCTCCCGTCATGGTTTCTCCGCTCAGGTCAGTCTATCCGTCTATTTGACTGCCTGCCTGTGTGTGCCGCTTCGTCAATTTCTCCGTGTCTCACTCAATTCATCGCACTGCACTGCCTTATTTTCTTTCACCTATAATGGTGTTTATTTTATGTTTATGCTCTTCTTTTTTGTAGAATACTATACCAGGCGGAACTGGAGCTCCCGGTTCCCTGCGTTCCCAGCATCCTGGACATATCGCAACCACCGAAAATGGAGACCATGAAGAGGCCTTGGAACAACCACGTCCTCAACCGCCTACACCACCAGCAAACGTAGATCCCGAGAAGGCTGTATCTTTTCAACCTCATCCGCCTCCTCCCCCCACACGCTTTGCATACCAACAGAACCAACGTCAAATACGTACCAGGTTCTGGCGGAACTTGCTAAATCGGCGATTCTCGGCGCCACATCCACCACCGCCTGCATCTGTGGTTGAAGTGGAATCGGAAATGCAGCGTGGTTCGTCGCAGTGGCCGTCGCAGCGGACTCCTGAGGAGGCGGCATTAACTCAGGTGCCAATGGATAAACCCTCTGCCAGTGTCCTCGGCCTCCAGCCTGTTCTCTCTCGTGTACCCTCTATTGAATCTGATAGTAGCGAGCTACTTAAGGATGTGCCTCCTTGCATGGGTGCCAGCAATGCTATGAAAACTCAGCAGTCTTCGCAACAAAAGCAGCATCAACAGATTTCACGAAGTGGTAGGTTTCAATTTAATAGGTTTTATAGACTTCAGCGTTCAATCACAGACATCACTTGATGGAATTTGTAAACAGCTTTAGGATTTAACTAAATGTCTCTTCTGTTTGGAATGTGCCATTTCATTAACGTCCCTGTTTCGCACCAAAATCAGCTCCTTTTAAGTGAGAATTCGCCGTTTTCTTTAAATTACTAAGATGAATAAAATTAATAGGCGATTAGCGAATAGTTTGGGGATTTAAGTCACTCCACTTCTTGATTTACGATTCCTCACCTGTAGCATCCCAAAATCATCATGTTTGTGCACTTCTTCTTTCTCTCTTGGCATAAAATCGGTTGAACCTTGATTCCACGACTCTTTCTAGCATCAAGTGTAAGTCTTGTAGTCACCTTACACCTAATCCTCCAACGTTTCACTGATACCACCACTATATAGTTTAAGCGCTAGGATTTAGGCTAAATGGCTATAAATTAAATGACCCAATTAGTTCGTTTGGTTGTTTATTAAAAGAACCTAACAGCTATGGGAAGCCTCCTTCACAGAAATAAACGTGAGTGAGATCAGTATCCTTTTGTTCATGCGATACGAGATAGCCGACTCCACTTTTGCGACAGGTTTTGTCTAAGGGAACGAGAACCTGATCCTTGTCACATTTATGTCTGTCGCATCCTTATTTTTCAACTGTCTCTTCAACTTTTTATGTGTTCACGTAATTGGCTACCGGTAATGCGAATGCCAGAAACCACGAAAATCACCACTTGGAGCAATATCTTGGAGAATAGAGAAAGTAGAGGATCCTTTCCTTCGCATTCAAAGGTGCAAATCTTTCCCATGATGAGGTCTGCAGCATAGGTTTTGCATTCTCACATTGCCTTGATGAGTGCACTTCTTCCTACTGAATGATCTATACTGGCTATTTTGAAAGACGACAATTTTTTTGTGTAACTTCGAGTTGAGTCGTGGTGCGCAGGTAGTCTTCATCAAGTGAATTGTTCTATCCGCAGTCAGGCACCCATACACACACGTGGGTAAAGCAAGCACAGTTTCATGGTGTGTTATCTTAAAGGGTGAAGTGGATAGATTTATTGAATGCTTTTACTAAGGAAAACTAGTAACGTCCTTTTAAAGGACATTACTCTATAAAACTCATTCCTTATTACAAGTTAGTTCAAAAATAATCTTTCACTAATATCACTTCTTGAATAATGCAAAGTGAGTAGCCCTTGGAGTCTATTATGCCATTTGTTGTGAGTGACAATTCGGTATGGTCGCTGATGTGCTCTCTTTTCAACACTGATGTTAAACGTAACCTATTATTTTTTTCTTGCCGCGTTAACTCTCGATAAGTGTTTGAAAAGCCACCTGTAAAATTCTTCATCATTAAGCTCAAGAGTTTTCCTTAATTGAGATCTATCCATATTTGAGTGGATAGAGCCAGAACCAAATTCGATAAAAACATTTCTTTTAAGTGACACATTCTAAAGCTACACTTCCAAACGCTGCGCACATTTGATAAAAAACTGTCGTGACTGAATTGTAAAGTCTAGTTGTAGAGCTAATAAGTCCAACCACATTCATCAAGTTTAAACGGCAGTTTGTGGAGCTTCAAAGAGGGAGGAAGCGGTGGAGATTATAAAAAGGATTGCTGTACAGATGGATTAACGCCTGTCTATGCAAGTGCCTACAGGTTGAAGGGAATCATTGAAGGAAATTCTACAAATGGCTGGGAATTATTTCGGCTGCCTTAGTGTAAATCAGGATGGAGGCATGACATTGTAGGGTTTTGAGTCTCTATTCATTCCACCTGCTGGAAACGGGAATTATTTAACTTTTCACTGAAAGGATGAATGCCCCAAGTCTTAACTTGTTGTAGAATTGGCGCGTGATCCTTTCCAGTCGGTCATTAGAGAATTGAAGTAAACTTATTTCGTCTTTAGCCTACGATGTCTCCTCGGTGCTGCCTCGCAATCGTAAGTACACTGTGCCACATTTTTTCGACCTTGTTGGTGTATTTTTGTCTGGTCTACTCCTTGATTATACTTGAAATTAATTCCAAATACTGTGTTCTTTTTGTTATTCGCAATCAAGATATCCCTCTAGTGGTTCACAAAAGTAAGTTTTCGGTGTTGTTCATCTGCATTGCTTCTTTTAATTTTTTACATCGGAAAGAGCTGTTAAAGGTAGTAATTGTTATTGAAGATTGTACGGAAAATAATTTGTCTTTACGGTTCTGGACTAGGAAACAGCAAGACGGATCTTGGCCCTAATTTAGTCTAACCAAGCAGTACCCTGCATTTCCATCTAGTAGAATTGCTGAAGATGATAACACGACAATCCTTTGTAGAGACACTCGAAGTGTTGTGGGTTTTGGATTAAAAAATAAGAAGCCTTTCTGCTTAAGGCTACCATTGGTAATATCTGCGCATGAAGTTGCCTATTGTTTACGGTTTGCGATACCTTACTGCTGCGAGAGGATTGACCAGGGGTATTCGCATTGCCTTGCAGGAAGCCTGGCGTCCGTCTCCACCATTGGAGGGAAATTTGAAGTGACACCAACAATCAAGAAGCCCCAGTCCACCAAAAATTTGAACTCTTACCTTGATAGGGGTCTTTGAAGTTCCCCTTTTCATTTCAAAGCACCATTATCTCCGTTGCTCTTCCATTTGCACAGTGTTTTTTTTTCACTATTGAAATATAAGGAAAGTAGGCTTCGGCAAAGTATGCAAGATTGCCCCTTTTGGTCTGCAGAGTGGGGCAGAAAGTGGGATAATTTACACGAAAGAATGTTAAGAAGTGTTGTAATGCGTGGTCTGTTGTACGCACACCTTGATTTTTAGTGGCTAGGTTGTGTTGCGAGATGGTTAAATCCGGTCTTCATGGCTACCATGGCGACAAGTAGAGGCTGATGGAATGTCTACGCATAGATGATGGAGAGGGTGCGCCGGAGAAGTGAGGTGTTGGACAAGAGTCGTGGTGACTGATCTAGCTTGGGCTAATTGCAGATGAAGCAGATTGTGTTCTGTTCTGTGACCATTAAGAAGGGTAGTGAGGATTATAGCCCACTTGGCGATCGAGAATACAAAACCTGTGAGCGTTGCAGGATGTAAAGGCGTATTCTTAACTTCTCAAGGCAAGAAAACCCGAGATAAAATCAAACGGTGCATTTGCCTAATGAATGTTGACTAATAACCTCATCAGGTTTGCAGATCAAAGCAAGGGTTTCGGAGCACGTTCAAAGATTTCCTCATTTACGCATTCAAAAACATGGCCGCAGACGTCTGGTGGTATTGTGCTGCTTCTACTATTGCCGTTTTCACTTTGAAAGGGTATTTGAATCCGCATTCGCCGCAATTTTTAAAAATTTCGAATGCTTCTTAAAAATGCACAGCTTTAAAGCATAGCGTAACTGCTCACAAGTCGGTGTGAAATAAAGCTCCCTACGTCCGGGTATTTCACCTCTGACATGCGTCAGATTCCCTAGTCAAACCTTTCCGGTATACTAGCATAGTTTAAATTGCAATTCGCATGTATAATGTAACCGGTAAAAATGGCAGTTTTCAGTCGTTCACTTTAAATGCTACTTAGTCGTTTGATTAAACCCATAGCGCATTGGGTAGTAAAGAGAGCTCAACATTACGATTTTCACTATAGAGTCATTGTTATGCGTAATAACCTGTGGATTTAGCTTTCGTTGAGCAAATTCGCGTTTAAATGATCTTCGAAGGTTATTTTGCTGCATCATTCAAAGTGATCATACATGTTGCCACGTTCATTTAAACTCTCGATGGCATTACCACATCGAACTGGGTGATTTTTATGTCTTTCATTAACAATGAATTATGAACAAGTTATTGGCGAGAAAGTCGACCTTTCGGCGTCACCCACGTCACAACAACACTAGCATGAACAGTTTAGACATGCGTAAAAATATAGGTCGCAATTTCGGCTCCCCTTAACTACTCATAGGGTGTCTTCGTGGTATTTCGCCATCTATCCAATCCAGCACCATAAAATTCACACGTTTAACTAGAAATGGGTACATGCTTCAACTCTTGCATAGCAGGGATGGAAGTACAAAAGAATTGCGCCTAACTGCGGTCAATCTACAGGCCCACTTCACTCTAAGTGGCAAGTGCTCCACCAGCTGCAGTCAAGTGTGAAGGACTTCTCCTTGGTAAAGTAAAAAACTCAGAGCTATTCGGTACCAGTAACATGTGACGTGCATTGGTTGAACTTAGATCTGTGTGAGGGTAGCACAAAGTACTGCCCAAAAATGTTCTAATGTTACCTTCGCAGACGAATAGTTGAAAGGGAGCTGCGTAGCCCTGTATTGTAGTTAAGCCGTGGACTTATGTGCAGAACAGCCCTCCCGTAGTGCCAACCAGGCATTCGTCACGGAATCGTCAACATGTTTTCTGAACTCTTATGGAAAATCGTCTGCTATGCTAGTAATGCACAAACTATCCATTGATAATGTAGTGGTCGAACCACCGAGGTGTCGCTGAACAGATCAAACAACTTGAAATATTGGTCGCTTTATTAACTACCTAGTCACTTGTTGCCAGAGGGAAGAAAGATGTCATACGGGAGGCAATAATTTTCAAAAAGAAAATCACATGTTTGGTGAAAAACCATGCCATTAATAAAAAAGAACGAATTGCATATTTTGTTGCCTGTTTGGTCCGCAACAAACCATAGTACAGAGATAAATGGAACTAGAATGTATTCAGGGGATTGTGAGATCAACGAATAATCGGAGTGAGGTATTTTACGACTGTGACTTAGCAGGAGCAGTGAGCAGCAATTAAGAGCTCTTCACGATCGGTTCTCCATAGCCCTGTATCCACCGTCTTCGAGGTATACAGTGGGAGATCACAGGTGCTATGCATCTTGAGGGCTAAGCGCACTGCTAGTCGCGCCTTTACTGATGCGTCTTACCGACTTTCAGTCAGCAATTTTAACACCGCTCGAGGATAAGCACTCATTCTTGCTACAAATGACTACTTGCTCTCAAAGGCAAAGTAAATATAAATATAAAAATTCCTTGCAAATTTATCTCATCTTAAAGTATTCGAGAGTAACGAAAGTTTTACGTTTCGAAGCTTATTTCACTTGTATGAAGCCAGGTAGGGTTTTGTGTCAATTTTAACAAGAACATCAAAAATGCTGCTGCTTTTACCCCTTTACACGTTCTCCATTGTCCGTAGGACCTGTTCGTTATTCTAGGCAATCGCACGAATAACTAAGACGTATGCTGCGCCCTCGGAGGTCCCTATTAATGGTTCAGTGACTGAGCAAAAAAAGCGGCTTCACACAGGAGAGTGTGTTCGAGATGCCGGAAAAAAGCAAATCACGTCCATCCCCTCACCCCTTGATACCTTTTCAATGAGCGCTCATTTCTCTTCCATAAGCAACTACTTACCCTCGATGGCAGTTTGATTCCAAATTTGATAATCTCTTGGAGAATTTATCCGCATCCAAGTGCACTCACCAGTAAACTGTAAATTGTTTTGTTTTTCTTTCGAAATATGCGATCATGGTGGGTAGCAATTTGGGGATCGTCATTCCCATCAGTTCCGCTCAAGCAATCCACATCAACAGCTGATCAATAGATAAACCATTTCATTAATATCAAGAGGTATTAGAATAGTTTATTCCTTCATGGAGTGTAAGATCTACCCAAGTCCCGCCACCCATTCATCACTGCTGAGTTCAAATATCTGCTTAACGCATCTCGTGATCCCTCAGAACTGCCACATACGTCTGACAAATGGCTCATTTTAACCAAGGACGCAGCCTGTCTTAAGTACTCATAGGATTTTCTTAAACATTGAAGATGTCTCCTGAAAAAGGCATGAGACGAAGTGGAATCCGGATGGTGTTCAAGGAGGACTGGATGCAGCGGCATCGTGGGTGTGTTTGTTGAATTGATGCACGATCTCGCCTGGAGTTAAGTTTGTAGGACAAGCTTCTAAAGAAAAGGGAACGCTGTCAACCCAAAGTGGACAGCAAAAATTAAAAGGAGTTGTTAGAGCTTCGTTACAGTAATCAAAGGTAGCGGGATTCCTAAAGCAGCTACCTTGGCCTTACGTGACAACAATGGAGTGGAATTCACAATTTCAGTGCCTCTCGGCATTAGCGGAATGATAAACCCATCAATCAGCTGTCGATTTGGCTAAAGAAGTGGCTTTATTTGGGCACAACTGAAATCAAAGACGCCTCCTGGCTACTTCCATAATTTATTTTGGTATCAAATGATGCACCAGGTTGAGCTTTGGTCTTGAGCAGTCCTACCTACCACACTTTAATAATTCAAAGGGAAAGTAGCTTCTTGACGCATTTGAGGTAGGAGAAATTTACTAACTATTCCCATGCCCGGGCTCGAATCGCCCTCCAGGGTGGACGGTTAGCCGTGCCCCTAGCTATCAAGGTGGATACCACCTGTCGTATCCCATTGTAAACCTCGGATACTGTAGTCACAAAGAGACCTCAGCTGCTCACTTTTGCCTCCATTTAGTTGCTGTCATACAATGACCTTCCAACACTCGGCAGTTCACTGTGTGAGTTTGAGTTGTTCTTGAATGCCATTCGTTTAAACAAGGGAGTTTTTTGACGTAGAACATTACTGATGATGGTTGTGAAGTACGGAGAAATTCCGATTTTATTAAAATATTGGTCCTTCAGTTATAAAGAAACATAAAGTGGTATTTCTCTTTAGATTCCTTAAGCCCAATTTCATTTGACTTGGTGTGATGTGTTCGCTGAAGGCATACCAGCTCTATGAGTGGAGCGGTAGTAGTAAATTGACGGTTAATAGAGCTAATTGCAAAAACAATCAAAAAACGTTCGTAAACCGAGCAATATAGAGTCTTGTCCAAAGTTTATTTACCGGACCAACTTACTGACTTGGTATCTTGCATAGCTGCGTTAATCACCCGGGCACTTGAGTTCCTGCGGGTTGGACGTCTGTCCTGTAGCCAGTACCCTTTCTTACCACCAAAGACCGTACAAACTTGCAGCCATCCAACACGACATCATCACTTTGCAATCGCAATTTTTGTGCATTTTCTCGTCTTTTACGTGCCTTTATAACACAAGTAGCATGTCAACAAAGTAAAGGACAAATAACTTTATTTGACTTGTACAAATTTTTGTATCTGGTAAAATGCCTAGGAATAAGCATTGCAGTGATGCGTTTTCGCTTTTCTTTTCTTTTACCTACGGCTTGGAATCTTTAGATCGAGAAGATTGATTTGTGGAGATTTCTTTGTCCCGTGTAGCGTAGTGCTTCGCAAGAAACCCAAGGTCAGCAAAGAACTAGAGTTCGTCCCTCCTTCTTCCTCCTTCTCCTCCAAGAAAGAAAAGAAAATGCCTATCACATTGAGTCAATCACGAAGTCGGTTAGTCTGCACAACACTCAAACCTACATTTGTTACTGTGGAGCTCTCAAGACTTTCTTAAAGACACAAGAAGACTTAATGCTCGGGCATAGTATGTTGTGTCGACCTACAGAAGACGCTTGAAACACGGTCCTACTTTCATCTGGTCCTTTCGTGTTTAACACCGCGTCGCCACAATATTTTCTAACAACACTTCTTGTGCCAACTTGGTAGCCTTGAATTCCAAAAAAAGGCTCCAAAATGGAGGTCGTCAGAGGATGAAAATCCAG
Organism: Taenia hydatigena; assembly: GCA_036345935.2. Taxonomy (NCBI): domain Eukaryota; kingdom Metazoa; phylum Platyhelminthes; class Cestoda; order Cyclophyllidea; family Taeniidae; genus Taenia; species Taenia hydatigena. The sequence goes on from JADWOT020000009.1 coordinate 2,309,681, forward strand.
GCTAATCAGGCTTTTCAATTGCGCAGATATAAAAACAGGCAGACCCAATTCGTCCAATTAAGAAAGCCGGCATGAAACACTGTGGGGAAACGTCTTTTTCTGAGGATGTCTACTGTTCTTTATAAATCAATGATAGGATGCTCAACCGCAGTGAGAAATGAGAGGGTTGCAACTATTTTGATGATGTGTGTATGTTTAACAGCGATGATCTTAGTCTTCCACTAAAGTAGCCATTTCTAGGAGCATTCAATTCAGCGCTGGTAGAGCAAAATTTTTATGCAAATTGGCTTAAGAAGTCAATTCTAGAACGCTTTGCAACCACTATACATCTTCACTTAAAACACTGTCAATTTGTGGGCTAGTTCGAAATTAATATAAATAGCTCGAAAATTTTTAGCTTTGAAAGCACGGAAATCCAGCGCTCACATCGCAAGGATGATGGTGGGGGTGATATTGCTCTAGTTAATGAAGTCTATGTTCCTTTACCTGAAAAGTCATTAAGTTTAACTAGGGTGGATTTAACTCTTCATTAATCACTTGACGTCTAGACAGGTCAGACTACGCCACCCTATGCTTAAAAGTTAGTCACAGTTATTT